>JACDOX010000060.1:3945058-4039475 GCA_014549065.1 Cardinalis cardinalis
GGCTGGGCCGGCCCCGCCCCCGCCCGCCCCCTCAGGGCTGAAACGGACCCGGAGCGGAGCCTGGGCGAAAGCGGCGGTGATTGGGGAGCAGCGGTGTTGTGAGGAGATAAGGGAAAAGAACGTGCGGCTGCAAAGTGTGTTTACAGACGTTTTCTAGTTCTGGACACACTGCTTTAGCTGATTTGCGGTGCTTGGCTGGGTACACGCCGTTATGCTAAATTTTAACTAATTAAACCTAATGGCTGCTTCGCGTACGGCTAAACTCTGTTACTTGGCTTTGTCGCTAACGGAAAGCTCASAGAGAGCAACGGCCGGGGCTCGGCTGCGCTGAGGGAACTGCCCCACCTGCATCAACAGCATCACGGCGCAGGCAAACTTGTGCAAAAAGGAAAAGGCAACAAAACCAGCTGGGTCAACGGGAATCGCTTGTCCTTCCCCACAAGGGGCCCTGCGGCCGCCTCAGCCCCGAGCCCCGCGGGGAGAGCCCGAGCTGGGCAGTGGAGGTTCCCCGGCCCATCCCTCCCCGGGGCACGGATGGGAAAATTGAGAGAAAAAAAGATCCAAAGGCAGTGTGCACTGACATTTCCATGAAATGCAGCCACAGTCCGACAGTCTCACTCGTGACTTCCATCTAGATGCAAATCCAGGAACTTTAAAAGAASTTTTGTGCACACTGAACTCAATACGCACTTTCCTACTTCTCTAATCCTCTTCCACACTCCCCTTTCCAATGCTCACAGTTGGAGTAGTACAGCCTTTTATAGAAATAATAATATTTCTGCTTATATTGTTCTAGACTTTGCAGGAGGTTTTGCGAGAAAAAGATTTATCAAAATACTCTTTGTAACATTAGCTTAGTACAAACATAGACAAAAGCTCAAAATAGTGAGTTCTTTCATGTTAATCAAACGTTTGGACAAAGCCAGAGAATTGTTTTTCTCTTTCTTGCAATGCAGGACAATCATTCAGTGCCATTTTAGTCTCTGTAAATTGAGTTAAATTGTTATGTTGGTTTCAGCCTGGTTTTTACTGCCTGCTGCTGTGGAGGATACAGGAACTCTGCTGCAAAATCCAACTCCAGCTGATTGTTAACTACATAAAGCTGTGGCTTAACAAAGTCACTGGAGCCTCTGCTGTTGATTTTTTTGCCACTTGATCTCTGTGAAGATGGATTTACCGATCCTGAAGCATAAACAGATCCCCCAGACTACTAAAGGAGAATTTCCTAGAGGACAAAAAGCCACATATCTATTTCATAAAAATGTAAAGCTAAGAAATTCATAAATAGTGTGACCTGAATTAATACTTTTTCTTTTCATCAGATTTTTTGATGTAAAAATCTTTAAATTCCAAGCATTCTGATTCAAATGTGAAAAAAAACTCTTCAAAATAAAGGGGATGCCTTAGAACTGAGAAAAGAATCATTAGCACAGATTTTTGCTGTTTTGTAGAGGGCCCACAATCAAACATTGCTGGCACATCCTGCAAAATGTCTGTCATTAAACTACAAGGAAACAAAACCCCTGTGCCATCAGTCTCTTGTGGTTTGTTGAGAAATAGCAAAATGTAGAAAATAATATACACATACACATTTAAGAAATGGACAACAGCTCTCTGTAGGTGTTTATTCTACTTACAGTAACAAAAACCTGTGAAGTCCCATATTTAATGTACAGTGATATATTTTGCCATATAAAATACAATTTACAGAAATTTCTATCAAGTAAACCTAAACAAACACACATTTTGCATACTTTTATGTATGTCTTTAAATTAGAAACATCTCATTAAGAAAAAAATCTTACACCGTAGTTGATGTTTGCATTTAATACGATTTCTTTGCATGTTACCGTTTTCCCTCGGGTTCAGGACACAGAAGATCATTTCAGCCAGTAAACCCTGGATGTACAAGGACCTCAAGGATGCACCAATGTGACAGTGGTGACACACATGCTACCTGTAATACAGTCCTCAAGACGCAAAATGTTTACAGGAATCTAATTTTCCATTTCCAAATCTATCTTAGCAAAATACCAAAATATTTACCCAGCGGTCAATTTACAGATTCAAATAAACTAATGGGGTTTTATTTCACACTTTAGAATTACGTGCTTGAGGACTACATGGGAAGTAGCAATGTGATGTATTTCACCATGAAAAATGTCCCTCTTCAATCACAACATGATGTACCACCATAATTTAAACTTTAATGCAGCTGTGTCTTTTTCAGTGGAGAGTTTTATATACACTGCCAGCCTAAGTAGGGCCTAACAAAAGAACAGTATCATTTATTTTTCAAGAGCCCTTTTAGAATGAAAGAGCACTTCTATAATGAAAAGTTCAATCAAATTGGGACATTTCTTAAATCTGTGAAAAAATTCTGCAAAACCTAAACAAAACCAAAAAATGCTCCACTAAATCAGTTCAATTAAGTAACAGATTTAGTGGCCTATTTAACCAAATGCTCTCTCTTCCTTTGGTTTACAACTTTTCAAAATAAATGTCTGATGCTTTTATAAGTTTTGCTGGTTATAAAGGTGCTACTCTTGCATTTTCTTTAATGACAGGTTTGTAAACATGGGATATTTAAAACCTCATGAAAAATAACTAAGTATGACTTGTTTCTTTGCTGTACACTTAACAGATGGATTCCAGACCCAAAATACATGTATATAAAAGGAAGATAGTGCACTTTAAGCTTATAACATTCCATTTTAAATCCTCCATCAGTCACAAATAATTATTAACACTGTTCTTTTGCAGCTTTTTCCTAAACACAACCCTCCCATTGTAAAAGAAACATGACACCAACATTTTTAGTGTGTGCTGTAGGAACAATTTTGACACCAAAATATCACGTAACTGAGATGTAAAGGTATGGCTCATCAGGTCTGAATTAAATTCTCCTATAAAATTACAATTCAAGTTACTGGAAAACATAACTTTATAATCTTAAAAAGCAATATGCTCTTCTTAGACTTTTTCCATTTCTGTACTGTAAATGGAAACTTTAAGATAAAGATGCAAGTAGAAAAAACAAAATTTCAGTACAGTTAACGTTGTGAATCTTTATAAGAAAAACATTATGCACAAAATGCAGCAAGTGAAAGTCCAATATGTTCTTGCTTTTCATCGATCTGATTATTTTCATTCACAGTTGTTCAAAAATTGCTTATTTGTCAGTACATCGGGTAAGGCTAGTTTTACAACAGAATTTTTTAAAAGGTGAGAATATGTACAGTATTTACAGATGTGCAGTCCTTGCTGTGTTGCCAAAGTGTATTATTTGTAGGAAGTATCAGTTACAGTTCTATGACTGATTGCTGGAAGATGAAGCTTCAGTTTCCACTGGTTTCTGAGTTTCCTTCGGTGTTTCTGGCTTTGTCTCTTTACCAGTTTCCTTACTCTTACTCCTATCTTTGCGATCTTTCCCTCTTTCCCTGTCGCGATCTCGATCTCTGTCCCGATCCCTTTCCTTTTCCCGGCTCCGATCCCGGTCCCTGTCTTTCTCTCTGTCGCGATCCCTGTCTCTGCTTCTCGATCGCTCTCTATCACGTCTTCTGTAAGAGTCCCTCTCTCTGTTTCTTGTCCTATCTCGGTCTCTGCTTCTTTCCCAGTCCTTACCCCGCTCTGAATCCTTGTCTCTATCTTTGTTTTGGCTCCTATCTCTATTTTTATCCCATTCCTTCTCTCTGTGTCTCTCCCAGTCCCTGTCCCTGTTCCAGTTTCTGCCTCGGTCTCTTTCCCAAGGTCTGCCATGTTCTCGATCCCTTCGTCTTTCCTCAAAGCCTCTACCTTGGCGATTATCTCCTTGTTGAAGCTCTTGCTGATCCAAACCCTTATCTTTATTTCCTCCCTCATATCTCTCTCTCTGTCTGCCCTCAAATGTCTGGCCTCTATAGTCAGGATTTTTGCCTTCTCGGAAGTCAGACGTGGGCCACTGTCCTTCTGACTCAGGTCCTTGTCCAGACATATTGGAAAGAGATGCAGATGGTCCACCTTCCTCCCACATCTCTTTTCTGTGAGATGGATGGCTTGGAAGGTCCAGGAGTGGTCTTGGGGGTGGTTTCATCCCTTGTGGTGACTGACCCTGGTAATGAAATCTAGAAGGAGGTTCATCTTCTTCTGGAAACATTGGAGGTGTGCTTCCTCTTGGTCCTCCAAACTGATGTGGTCCTGGACCTCTCTGGTTGGAAAATCTGGGTGGTGGGCTCCCTCTCCGTTCTTCATATGGCTGTGGCAAAAGTCCCCTTGGACCAGGCATATGATTTGGAGCTGGACCTCTCTGCCCTTCAAATTGATTTGGGTGAGGTCCTCTTGGTCCCCCAAAATGACCTGGGGCTGGACCTCTTGGCCCTCCAAACTGAGGGCCTCCTCTCTGTCCTTTAAACTGACCTGGTGGGGGTCGTCTTTGACCTCCATAAGGAAAAGGTGAAGGTCCTCTGTTTCCCATAAACTGGGGGGAATCTGGTCCTTCAAACTGTCCAGGAGGCCCCATCATTTCATCATATTGGGAATCTGAGTATTCCATTTGTTCCATGTGAGGGTCCCTATGATCTTCAAAATGAGATGGTGACATTCCTCTTGGACCACCATGATAAGAAGGAGCAGGGCCCCTATTATCACCAAAAATAGGTGGTCCATGCTGTGCAGAAAATAAGGAAGGAATGGGACCCTTTTGACCTCCGAATCTTCCAGACTGAGGTCCTCTTTGCCCATCATTATTTGGAAAACCGTGCTCTTCAGAGAACTGTGGTGCTGGCCCTCTAAAATGAGGTCCATGAGGTCCTCCAGGTGCGTTGAGCATCATTGGAGGTCCCCCTTTCTGCCCAGACATGGAAAACGCTCGGTTTTCCTCAAAGTGCTGTGGGGGAGGTCCACCCTCACTCTGAGCTGGTGCAGATTCAGTTTGTTCTACAAACTGATGAGACTGAGGATTTCTTTGTTCATCATATTGCACTGATGAAAGACCCATCTCTGGTTCAAAGTGTCCAGCTGCCTTTTCCTGCTGAGGAAACATTGTATTTGAGAAGGAGTCCCTTCCCATTGCTTCCTTTGACTCATTTGACCATGACACTTGATGCATATCTTGCAAAGATGGGCTGTCATTTGATGTGGAGAAATTAGGCTGAAAAGATGTACTTGGTGGGGTTGGAAGCAGCACTTTACGTATAGGTTTGGAAGCAGAAGGATCTCCAGAAGCTGATTGACTCAAGTTTTCCAAAGTAACTTGAATGGTGTGTTCAAATTTGCTGTTAGATGTCTCTTTCTGGGGCACCGTAGATGTCTGTTCACTTGAAACCCAATTATCAGCAGTAAAACCAGGCTGAGTAGTAGAAATTAAAGCATTATCTTCTTTACCAAGTGAAGTCTGCAAAGCATTTGGAAAACTTGCTGGAGCAACTTCTCTTGTGGCTATCTCATTCTGTACTACCTGTGGCTTTATTCGAGAATCAGCACTGTCGTTCTCTGTCACCATCCTTCGAGCCTGTCGAGGATCTCTGTTCTGCCTTGGGTCACAGCTCTGGTTTAAAACTTGTGCTTGCTGATTTAAAGATGAAGGTAAATCTACTTTTTGTGTAGCTTGCTGGTCTTGATGGAATAATTCAGGCTTCATTAGGGAAGCTTTCGCTGGTGGAGGTGACATTAAAGCATCAGACACTGAAAAGTGAGCCATTGAAACACCAACAGCTGCTCTTTGTTGTCTGAGGGCTTCTTCTTGTTCCTCTAGCTGCCTTTTCTGTTCTTCTATTTGTTTGTTTAATTCTTCCAACATTTTTTGCTGTTCTACCAAGGAGGAGGATGCAGATAAATCAGACACAAAAGAAGCAGACGCTTCTGAAGAACTGCTTTTACTGTCTGTATACATTTTGTTGGGTAAATCATCAACAGTAACTTTTGCTTCTTCCAAGATAGTTTCATCCTCTGGATCATAGGCCTCATCCTCTAGTTCTGCTGTAGTAGATGGCTTTTCCACACTGTAGCGTTTGTCACTCTCACCAGTCTGTGTTTCAAAGGCTTTCTCTGGACCATATTCTTCCTCAGGATCATAAGGTCTGTCATCCTCCTCCTCTTCTATGGCTTTGTCCTTGGACATCTGCCCGAACTGCTGCACAATGGGATCTAGCAGAGGAACCGCTGACATCCCGCTATCTGCTGCAGCTTGACTTTCCTGACTGGAAGACTGAACAGTTCCAGAATCCTTGGCAAGAGGCTCAAAAGTTTTCTTTTTCCCAAACAGGGTCTGCAGGATGTGTTCAAGAGGCGTGGCGGTTTTTGAGGATGAGGAGTGCGTGGCAGTGCTGCTTGCAGGAGCAGCTGTTGAAATCGGTGGGGTCACAGTGGTTGTGGGGCCACTTTTAATGGAGGACAGTATTTTCAACACTGAAGGTGTCACTGCCGAGGTGTCTGGAACAGGAGGTGGGGGTGGAGGTGGAGGAGGAGATCCAGGTGGTGTGGTACTCATGGTGGAGTCTCCTGAATAAAGTGTGTATTTTGGAGTTTTCTTCTCTTGCGAAGCTGAAGGCCCTTTAGAGAACAGGGATGGTTCRGCTTCCTCATGGGCTTGAATTCTGCTTCGCTTCTCCTCCATTTTTTCTGTCTCAGTGGCAGGACGTTTCCCTTTCTGACAGATAACCAACCCAAGGATTAAATTTGGCCGAGATGATTCAAGACCTGAAAGAGAACAGAAAGATCGTATATGTAAAAATCTGATTTTTAATGATGCTTTCAGTAGAAAACTATTATTTTACAAAGTRGCAGGTATAAAAGTCATAAAGGTAACAGTTTTCTAAATTCCATCAGACCTATTAGCAATTTTCATTAGTCCACAAGCATAYGCATTTGCATTTCTTACTTTTTAAATGTATTTATACTAAAAGTTTAAAAGTTTAAATTCCTTCCTCTATATTTTTAATAAAGGGTGGCAGCACCAGGCATCATTGTTAAAGTGTTTCTGCAAAAGTTCAAACCAAGGCAAACTGTTATTTTTGTATCTTTACATTGTTTCTACTGTTCAACTACCCCACCTCTCTCCTGAAAAAGCAAATATTTACACTTAGTTGGCAAATATATACAGAGATACTGAAAAGTGAGAAAACTTGGACTAAACATTGCTATTTTGTCACATAATCTGTGCTAAAAGTCCACATTGACATCAATCTATAAACATTTTGTCTGTCTCCAAGTTAAAAAAACACCAATAATGGCAAAAAAAAAAAAACACATCAAAAAGCCTTTAGAAACAATGTTAAAAAGTTGCAATTACTCCCAGTTTGTTGTGGTTTTTTCCAGCCAGACATTATTTTAAGAGGCCAGAGAAGCAGGGAAGCTGGGGACGTCCCAAACAAGCCCAGGAGAGGTGTTTGGTTGGGCCAGCACCTGCTGTGGGGGTGAGAAGGCCTTGGAGCTGCTGGGGACAGGGTGGGAATCAGGCCTTGACAGGTCAGTAAAAAACACCCTGAGCAGAACTGCTCCTTTGTGAAGAGCTTCAGACTTGAAGGAGAAGTATATCCACAAATGATAAGAGAGTTTCAGATAAAGAGGAAAAATGCAAAGGGCTGTAGGCCTGTCTCCTGTATTTTTCCCTCCTACACGCACAGTTCCACTCGCAGATAAACAAGCCTAGAATGAAGGGCAGGGACTAAATCCTTTAACATACAGTGGCGGCAAATGTAGAAAATCTTTTCACTTCTGGACTAAATGGCCTTTAAAGGCCCTCATTTAAGTACATTGTCTCCTCTATATGTGCCATGAGTTATGATTTCTATTCAGCAGGGAAGCAGTAATATAGAAACATAAACTAAAAAAAAAAAAATGAAATAAAAGCTAATATTGAGAAATCAAAGATAATACTCATTGTGGATAAATGGCAATGTGAGAGCTCTGACCTATGTTGACCCTTCTATTCAAGATCCCATAAGTAGGAGATTTTCATATATATGGGCCTTGTTCTTATTAAACCAACTTCTCACTAAGCAACAATTTTTMATATTTAATTATTAGCACCAAAAACCTTTTCATACCAACACAACCCCCAAACCCCACAGCAGCAGATACATTCCATTAGCAAACCACATCACACATACATTAATCTGGTGAAACAACTCAGAAGTTTTACTGGGACTCCTAAATTTATCATCTAGAGAGGAAAACACATCAGCTGTTTTCCTAAATTTATGTTAATGAATAACAACTCCCCAGTTGGTGGGTGTTGACCAGTGCAGAGCATCTCACAAACAGGAGCTCACCCAGAAACTGCCAGTAGGCATTTGTTGTTCTGCTGTTGTTAAATGTTTTGATTACCAAATTTCGTGCAGAGACTTGTGATTTATGCAATTAGTCACAATGAATTTCAAACACTGAATAACTGAAATAAACAGGTGTCAAAAATCCATCAGGCAGGATATCTAATAAACAGCAATTACTGAGAAATAAGGTTTGAATTCCTGTAAGAAATAGAGATCAAGTCACTAATTAAAACAGGATAAAATTTTAATACACTTTGAAGGCAAAAAATTCCAGCAGCAAGTTAATACCATTACTTAATCATGTTTAGAATTTAGTCTTAATAGAATAAATCTATTAAAATGTTACATTTTGATACTGGAATTTTACACAAATATTAGAAATTTTGCCTAAGCTGACTTCTACACTCAGTTCTGAGAGATCAAACACTACATGATTCCTTCAATGAAGACACATGGTCAGAGCAGCTTTCAAAGGCCACAGCCCTTTCTATCTCAATATCCATAAATAGATTAAGTGCCTAATTTTAGGAACAACAAAATGTTGACTGCAGTCTGCCACTACTGCTAAATGACTGCCTTTCACAAACACAGGTTTTAAAAGTGCTGCAAGCTGTGCTGGCAGAGTTAGTCGTTTTCAGTGCTAAATTATTTATAACAGTTGTTATCCTATTATGCATTTGAAATCCCCAGTCTGGTTTTATTGAGTTACTTCCTGCAACTAAAGCAAATAAAACAGGATCTACTAAACACTAGTATTGAATTAATATTTACTTTCCTTGGCTTTAAATACATTTCTCCATTAGATCAAGTTTACCATATTTATATGGTGTATATTGGCCCCATCTTTCCCTGTGAGCAGCAGCTGGTAAAAGCTGACCTGCGCTGTTCAAGACACAGCTTCTGCCCATCCCTGACAGACCCAAGGGAGGGACTAAGCACACCTGTGGTGAATTTTAAACTGCAGAGGCCAACACAAGCCTTTATCTGTATCTTATCAATGCTATTTAAATATCTGTCCCAATTAATCATGAGCAATTGACAATGGCCATCAGATTTGTGCCCCCTTAATTCAGAGCTACAGATAGCTCCCAGCACTGTGACACTGCTCCACGTTCAGGCTTCTCTGCTGAGTGGAACTGACTGGCACAGAAACTCAAGTTTGTAATGCSACATTTCTCTATTGTTGCTGCTTTTCCTAATGAAATCTGCTCAGCTGAACACAACAAACTTCACCCACAGTTTAGGCAAAATTTTGGTGCATTTGTTTTTGTAAAACCATTCCAACAGCATGAGGAGCTTTCATGCCTTCATATTCCATGAAAACTAACATTCCCTATAAAACACTACCAAAAGACATACCAGCATTTGTGGAATCTTTGCTGATATATATATATATATATATATATATGTCTCTTTTAGTAAAATTCAGCTATGTAAGATGATTGTTACATTCCCATCACCACTAAATCCCTCAATAAATCACTTTCTATTAGTAGTTAAGTCTGACTATACTACCTTTTACAACTGGAAGTGGTAATGTGTATGTGAGAGAGAAATAATTCACATACYGTAAACCACTGCAAAAGGACAGTGCAGAAAAGCCCATGACACATAAAATCTGGTAATAAATATCTGAGTTAATAAATATAAATCAGGATAACCTTCCATTTTCCTGTGATCTTAAGCTGCCCACGCCAAAGTTTTCTGCAGATCTTCTASGTACTAGTGCAGTCCTCAGTTGTGTTCCAACTCCAATCCATCAGAAAACAGGAGAAATTCCTAATCCRTACGTGCCTGATGGAACTGGCTGATACAGCTGGAGTATCTTCTAACTAGGATTTCTGGAGTGGCAGGGCTTGATTGTCCTCTCCCTCCTCCCCCCTCAGCTCATATTTATCTAAATATGAAAGACCATCTAAAGGCAATGCTTTTCCAGGCCTTGCTAGGCTCTACTGGAAGGCACACAATTAATTTAAGGAGACAATGACCACATTCCACAAAATATTTTTATTGATTGTGAAAGAAAGAAAACACAGTAAATTCCATCAGATGTCATTAAAAAGGTGTGGATTACACACTGTGGTTTTCATACATACAAAAAACAAGAGGAACAGCTTACCTGATTCTTTTCATCACTTTTAAAACAACACAGCTTAGCACRGCTGAGATAAAGGCTGCCACAGGAGTTTCCAAGTGTTACCTGATGGCAGAACTCTTTAGTGAATCTTCTGTGAAACTGTTCCATCTCATGGCCTGCCTRCCCTTGGAAACTTGTTTCTGCTAACTTTTAATCTACTTGGTCTACAACTATTTATGTCAATTTGAAAACCTGACTTATAAAATTTGCCTCCATGAATACCTGCAAGATGAGACCTGAACTTGTTCTGAGCAACTCCTTCCAGTTTTGAAATACTTGTGCTCTTGAAACTCAGCAAAACCAGTCTGATATTAAAAGTATCTCTTACTCGTTGTAAAGTTTGGCTACATTTGCCAAACTTCAATCCAAGTTATAGAGTTTCATTTGAAATGAAACCCATAATCGAGAAGTAAAAAAAGTGTAGAACAGAAAGCTCGTAGCTATTGCCTAAAAACAATCACCTAGTCTGTGCACTGTTCAGGGACAGATAAAAGAGATTTGAAGTGTATGAGAAAAATCTTGTCTGGGGATGCAGAGCAAGTGCCCTTGGCCATCTCATGGAGGAAGKGACAGCACTTAAATCATGATGCTCCAGTTGTTGAAAACCTGTCCCAGCCACTGTTGCTCCTGCATTAAAGCTCTGAGAGTGCTTTATTGAGTTTTGTGCTACACTTGTGTCTGAGGGGCAGAGCTCAGTCAGCCCCAGAAAGGTGAGCTCCTTGTTGCTTGTTCCATACCTACCATGCAGTGCCAGCCATGGCCACGACAACGGAGTTGTGCCTTCACTGCAGCCTGCAGCTCTTCAGCTTCCCAACCTGGTATCTGCTATAAAACCTACATCCTTCTTTGGAAACTAAGCGTATGCATCTCCTTATCCTTAGATGAAGATGACTCCAAATTTTGTAGAAGGGTGTTTCACAGCTGAATTCATTCTCAGTGTTTCTGTCACCATGTTTGACATGGGGCAAACTCACCGAACACTATTACAGTAATTTATCCAAAGACAGAAGAATCTAACCCTAAGGAATGGGTCCCTTTCTCCCCAAAGGACTGATTTTCTGAAGCCAGTGATTTGACTAGTTTGATCCAAGTAGAACAGAACATTTCAAACACCTCTTGCCCCACACTGCATGTACAGATTAACTCAGCATGGACAGTGACAATGCAGTGAAAGCACTAGAAATGTTAGCTGCGTCTTCACTTTGACTTCTTGACTCCTCTGTAGTATAAGTTTCCTGCTTGAATTAAGTGATGGTGAATGGCTTGTAAGGGTCTAGGGTTTGTGAATTTAGGAGTTGCTGATAATAGGGTGGGAGTTTTTTGTGGTTTTGTTTGTTTTTTTTAATATAGCGGCTGTTCCACATGCTTGATTTTTACATGTAAACTCATTCTCTTAAGACATATGAGCAACTTGCTAGAAAGACTAAAGTTTGGACAATTTTATCTTAGCAGAGTTTGATTTCCAGTTTTTCCCTAATTAGGTATTTTAAAATTGGTTTTATATAAAAAATTTAACTAATGATTACATTAAATATTCAACAACTTGTCTCAGATTGTCTTTTGTCTTGTGATTTTACCTAGCATTGAACCTCCCCTGTTTTGTGCTTACCTGGTCCCTCAAAGGGCAAGAGTTTGGAAGGAATTGGGTCCTTAGAACTCAGGGGGATCAGGTAGAGATCCTTGACATGTCTGTTGTTATTAGCTACAACACCAAAACGACCACGACTGCTAAAATAGGAGTAGAGAGAGATATAGGCAACTTCTTCTTCTTCTGTTGCGGGATGGAAACGAATCAAACACAACTCCTGGAATACAAAAGCAAAGTGGAAAAATTCAACCTGCAACATACCAGCAAATGAAATGGTAAAGGGCAAATTCCAGAAGTAAAATAAACTGCACATTTATCACTCCAACTATGCCTTCAGGACAACACCCTAGATTTAAGAGACTACTGTTGTTCAATTTGCAACATTAAAATAGAATTAGGTTTGKCATTTTCAGAAACCCAAATTACTTGTGTCTTACATCAAATTGAATGGCTTGAGGCTCAAATGAAAAAGAAATGGAAAATTCTTAGTTTCATGTTTTTCTCTATAATGTCTATAATTTTTTCACCACTGAAGTGGTTTTAATACTGAAATATACTGAATGATAAGTTCATTTTCTTTAATATTTGAACTTCAATCTTCAGTATTTCAGTTAGAAAATAGTTTGAAGATTTAACTACTGTGCAAGAAAGAGAGATCAAGGTTTACAGCTCAATAAACACATTACTAAAATAATTTCAAAGAAGTGGTTTAGGTAATTTTCCATGTGTGATCTATGTCAGTATTTGCTGTTAACTACCCTATATTATGAAAAGTTGTCATTTTACATTGCTGTCTACTTCTTCTGGGTTTTGCAAAGGATTTTAAGTGAATACCTTAGAAAGCGAAGATTTGAGTTTGCCAACATAATCCCAGACTGTCTTCGGTGAGATCCTCCCACCAATGTGAATTGTGTCAGGTAAATCCTAAACAAGAAGTATTACATGGTAGTGTGAGAAAAACCAAAAATTAAAACCAAAAAAGGCAGTGCATGTTGCCCCATCCCAGTAGCCCAGTGGATAGTTAAATTTTAGTAGACTTTTGTACATATGTTTTTAAATTCAGACAGGCTATTCCTAAATTTGGAGGTGTTTAATTATGGCATGTGACCAATGGAACAGATACACACCCCAAACATGGAGAGCAGCAACACATCAAATAGTTCTGTATGCCCATTACTGGGATTTACAGGGAAACTATAATATACATATATAYTGGCTTTTATAGGGAAGCTGCTATGTGAAATACAGCTTTTCTCCACACTTGCAGTGACCCCAAGTCATTTGAATTCTGGTGAATTTCCTGTCATGAGGACAGTTAAACTCTTTTCAGCAAAAGCAGTACTCAGAAGAACAAGCAAGCCTACTAAGTCCTAAACCATTCATTTGTAATTGAAAATTCCTAAGTCATCTAAAATACCCTTGAGAGAAAAAAAGAGAAAGAAAAACCTTGCTTCTGTCTCATTATTTGAATGTACACCCTCTCAGAACAGTACCATCCAACTGGTTTTACTTGAAAATTAGTAGCAAGGATGATACTTTTCATAAACAGCTGAACAGAAATTTCTAACAGATCACATCAGAGACCCATCTAGCCTGAGAACAGAACAAGGCACACACTTTAAAACACTGGCTCCTAAACAAGGAACCTGGTGTAAAGCCATTATTCCATGGTAGATCCTAACACATATTTAAACACGTTCAAAGACATCAGAATTCCTCACATATTTGTGAGGAATTTTTAAAAGGCTGAGTATTTATCTTGAGCTACTTTTCCTATTACTACAAAGATGTCATTTACCACTGCTCCAGTTCTAATGTAACTCTATAAACACAGAGTGCCCCCAACCTTTCTAGCACCAGGAACTGCAGCACAGACCATTCCACACACACACACACCTCACTAAGATAATCAAAGCACCCGGAGACTGGATAGGCTTTAGTGACAAATTTGGCCACACTCTGCATGTTAATAAATCCTTTCCAAATGGTGTTGAGACGAGAGAGAAAGAGGGAAGTGTCGCTGTCCTGAGGTGAGCGAGGCTCTGAAGCACTGCAAAACAAATCCAAACAGAAAGGTTACAGAATGCCAATGAGGATGGGCCCTTCATTTTAAATTTTCTTCCCTCCTCCTATTGATCTGGTACTTTCTTTTGAATAAGTAACAAAATTTTTACTAGGTACTTTGTTAATGTTTTCCATTAACCTGGTAATAGTTAAAAAAGCAAGGAATAGCAGAAAATACATTTGTAGCTGTAGACAGGCAAAGAGATGCCAAAAGGTATGACTTTTATAAAACCAATTATAGACTTCTCACTGATTAAATAAACAATATCCTTATGAAAACGACTCTGAAGCAAAAGAACTTGCTATGAATAAAACTATTTTAACTGTAATTGCAAAAGGATATACTCAGCAATAATTATTTTTACTATTGTGTATACTCAGARTGTGAAAGAAATCCACTTCCTTTCAAGCTGACCAATTTGTTAATTTTAATTTSTACTTAGATGCAACAGTATTTTAATATAGGATGAAAGTCTGGGAATACCTCTACACAATCTCTCCCATGCACTGTCTTTCTAGATATTAATGTATATTCAGACTTTTAAGTCTGCATGACACTCTCAAGTTTTATTTCTCTGCTGGAACATTGTAGAATGTTTGTTGATACTCTGTGCATCTGTGATGCACACACTGATGCTCTGAAAACTTTACCAAGCTAGAGAAAGCAAATGAGGAGAGATGGCATTTTAATAATGTGAATCAGGCTCCCTGAACTTTAAACCTCAACAAGCCTTTTGGCTGAAGGAAAGAGAACAGGATATGGGACACTTGGGAATCTGTGTCCCACGGGAGGGATGTGGCAGCTGCTGAGGATACGCACTTGATGTTGGGTGACTGATGAACTGCCAGGTATCTGGGATCTGGTGAGGAAGAGGGTTTGGTTAATATTGACTTGGGGACAGTCATAGCTGGTTTGGAAGTTTCCTGTTTGGTTTCCCCCGTGGAGGCTTTGTCAGCTGCGGGCCCAGGACGCAGGGCTGGGGTCACGGTGGCAGAGGAGCTGCTCATGGCTGTCCTGGGGTCTCTGCCAGAAACTGTGACGGTTGTGACAAGAGGGCCAGCACAGGAGGCAGCAAGAGCAGAGACCTCTTCAGGTACAGCAGAGTCTGTGCTGTTTTGGCTCTGGCTTGTAGGAATACAAGTCCCTTCTGTGGTTGGCTGGGAAASTGTTTCTGCTGCTGGTTCAACATCAATTTCCATTGCGTCATCAGCGACRGGCTCCTTGTCAGGCTCTGCTGCCGGGGCTGCTGCAGGACTCTCATACTTGGCCTGCACTTCTGGCTTTGATTTCAACTCCACCTTCTTAGCAGAAGGCCCTGTCTTCATCTTCTTAGCTGGTATCTCATCTTCTGATGCTGAAATCTGACCTATAGATTCATATCAAGCATTTTTGATTAGTATGTAATAGTAGTTTGGAGAAACTATTTAAAAAAACCAAATAAACAAACAACACTTAAGTAACAGCTCTTTCACTTTGCCCAAGGTGAGCATTCTCAATAAATACCTGTACAGATTTTACAGTTCAGGTCAAAAAGATGGGCTCGATGCTGACTTGTTGTATCCTTCAACATGCTGCTAAAAACATCTAGAGAAGGAGGACTGTTCAAATTGGGTGCAGTTCGGGTTGACTCCTGCTGTTCCTAAAAGTGATTAAACACAAAAAATATCACAGCTGATCATTAACTTCAACAATAAAAATATACTTGTAAAACTGTTCATTCAGTTTTTTAAAAGAGTACATAGAAGTCCTTGCTTAAAGCATATCATGTTAGATGGAGTTACCACATGATATGTGTCCAAATTTCAAGCCACAGTGCTTTTAAAGCAGAGCTCATGCTCAGAAAGAAAAGATTTTTCTGAAAATTGACATCAAGGGCTGAAAAGTATACAGCATTTTTGAAGTGCCTGCAAAATACCATTATCACTGGCTGTTGCAGTCTTTCACACTTGAGGAATGCTCATAGCACACCCAGTGGGTAAATTATATCCCTACAGTTCAGTGAAAMAATCTGCCCAAATGTGAAGCCCTAACTGCCATTGCTCCCCCTCCACATCCTCATCTAAAGGAACAGCCCCAGTACTCACATCAGAGTCAGATACTGGTGGAGAATCCTCCATATTGACAGCAGGCACATGTTCCCGTTTTACAGCTGCTTTCTTGATTTCATGAGATTTGCTTCTTGATTCCACCTGAAARAAAACAAAACAGTGTTGGTAAAAGCTCCACATATTTATTTTACTCTGCTATTTATTTTACTTTGTTATCATTTGGTATGTGGTAAGGAAAAAGTGTATTGAAATTGAGTGTTATTAGTATTTTTWTAGGAAGAAAATGGTGCATTAATGTATAATGGTGGTAAAGGTTAGCAAACCTGCTCTTAATTTGTACTTAACGACATAGGGAAAAATRTATTACTTACTGTCTTAGCTGGTTTCTCTTTCCACACAGACAGTTCTTTAGATAAAAGTTCTTCTGGCTTCATTCTCACCAGTTTTGACAGGGAGATTTCCTCACGAAGGACACGATGGAAAAGCCCCTGAAAACAGAAGAGACTTTTGCCATGCTGAAGGGAACCTGCTCAGGTAACTGGGCAGGCAAAACTTGCTCCAGTTTCTTAATTCTCTGTTAAAAATATCACCTACTTATAAGCAAACTTGGAAAGGTGCAGCAACCAGAAATCAGGGATGAAATAAACCCCAAATATAATAAATACATCACATCAAATGCTCAAACTGTATAAATACCAATCACCAACTAAAGTAGGCTTTGAACTTCTACTTAGATAAAAATATTGTTAAAAATGCTTGAATGGCTTTATAGTAACATTTTGTCATTTAATTCATAAGTCTCTATTTTGGAACTCCTAATGCTGAGTCTAACATACCATTCAAGCCCAAAAGTACATTTCTATACAAGTTTGCTGTTTAAGAAAATTCCAAACCTGGTTTTTGGGGTCCTTGAGATTGAACATGATGCTACGGTATTTGCTCTTGTATCTGTTGTCTGTCACTTGGAACAAATTAAACATCTCCTTCTCAATGTTGAGTGCCACTTTCCCTACTTCACTCTCTGTCATGACCAGGTCATCGCTGTCATTGACYCTGTTGCAAACAAGAACAGGAATGTGTGGTTACATCAGGGGTAAATGGTTAGGTATGGTCACAAAAAATAAATTGTTCAGACCTGACCTCAGCAGCTTCTCACCCAGGAAGGGCTTGAGACTCCTTGAAATGAAACCTCAAAGCCAAAGTCTATCTCAGGATCTTGAACTCTGGCAAACTTKAATTACTGCCTGCAGATGGCCATGGAGGACATGGCTTTGGGAGACTCCGGCTGGTGGCACTGCCACCTGGAGTTTCTCTGCCAGGAGTGACACAGGGAGCCCAAGCACCTGAGTTTCAATCCTTGATTCCCCACTATGACCAGGATTGCCTTTACAGAGACAATACCAGAGGGTAGTCCTCTATGGCAAGTCTTTATGGTTGTCATTCTCTTTAATAATTATTATGGGAAAATCTGCATTTTTTGGTGGTTTTTTTTTCCTGCCCTACGTGATAGCTGCTTCTTGACAAGAATTTCTTGTTGTTGATTTTCATGTTGGGATAGGAGGGAATCTCTCCTTCTGTGAGCTTTAACTATGGTATTTCCTACACTATGTTTCCTACAACTCTACATCTCCAGACTTTAAAAATCAGACCACCTACATTAGAAATGCTTCTATCCTGTGATTTAATCCTTCTACTGTAATTGTCTCAATATAAATGGAATAGTGAGGTTTCTTTTTATAAAAGCTTTATCACATGTACATTTATTTTCTATCAAGAATTTTTATTTCAAATATAAACCTGAGATGCTGATTGCACGTGTAGTAATTTGTTGCATGAATTCAATCMCTCAAAAATCCTTATCAAGACAAACTAAACTCTCCATGCTAGTTCTAGGTGCAGCCTCATATATAAAGTGTTCTGAATTCCCACCTCTTCCATAAAATTTCTTTCAGGGATCGTCGAATATTCTGTCGGATCTGAGAGTTGGGCTGTGACTGGGCAGGACTGGCTGAGGCTTTGGCTTGACTACTTCCAGCTGCAGTTGACACGGAAGACAGTGAAGGCTTTTTGAGTCCCCCACTCAAACTGGAAGAYGCTGGAGCTGCTTTCTTGGCAACTGATGAGCCATGAGACAGAGGTGCCTGTTTGGAAGGAACACTGCCTGACGAAGGCCAAGGTTTCTTGGGAATGACACCTTTGAAACTTCCAGCAGGCTTCAGTGGTGGTTTGGTTACTGAGGTGTTGGAGTAGGATGGGGGCTTCTTTGAAGGCAGATTTTTGGGGAGAGAAGAGGGCTGTTTCTCCAGGATAGTTACCACAGCCTTCTTCGGTGCCGATGTGGACTCTGCTCGATCTTCGTTCCTTTTCTCTTCCCTTTGAGCTGTTAAAACAAAGAGGAAAATACAATATTAAAGGTTTAAYTTTATAACTTCATATTCATGAAGATCTAATACCAATATATAAGGAAAAGTCAGTGAAATAYCATCTCCAGTGAATAGCTACCAGGCAAGCAGTTTAAGCTATTTATTCTCATTTGCCTTGTTAAAAGYGATTTTTAAAATCATGCCATGGTTGACTTGTTGAAAATTTTGTGCATAGAAAAATGGGGGGAAAAAAAAGGCACCACCTTCAAAGATTCCTGAGTGCAATTCCATGGTTAAGCCTCAAAATCAACCCAAATACTTACACATATATAAAATAAAAATACTACAATACAATCCACATGCTACATTYAAACAGATAAAGTCTCACAGCACTTTACAGAACCAGTTAATTACAGAGGTTGACCTGACAACAAAGTCCATGAATTTGAAATTGTACTGATATTACCCTAAGCTGAGTATTACTGAAGTTTAATAAAACTACTCAGTTCCTARCTAGAGTCTAGATTTAAAGAATATTTAAATATTAACACTGCTGTCAGGCTATAGTCATCTAATTCTCACCATTCTCAAACTATTCCATTCATAATATTCAATTTTCCATTGAAAATTCTGATATTACAGTACATCATATACAAGAAAATTTACAAAGTCTAAGTAAAAGCTCTCATTTTYACATCTGTAAAAGATATATACTTGCACAGGATTTTAAAAGTAAATGTTTTTAAATTGCATTTCATCTGTACCATCTCCTGGCACTGACARGAACAATCCAACCCAGCAAAAAAAGCCAAACCCCAAAATACACACATGCCCCTACAACAGAACGTAATTTCCAAGACATCAAACTTACATTGGGTAACAGCAGCATATGGATCCTGAGAGCTCAAATGAGGATGGGTTCTGAGGGAAACTACCAAAAATCAACTCCTAAAATAGAGTTGTTTCAAACCTTGTTGAAGGTCTGTAGGTGTATCAGCCCACACCCYTTAGGTGCAATGTGCAGACACCTCCTGGGCAATATGCAGGAGTTGTAGTAACTCTACCAAGGACCAACTGGTCCCTCTTCACCTCCCAGGTCTGCTCTGACGACAGCAGAAATCACTGGATAAAGTCTAAACTGTCCTGAGATGGACTTGATAAGGGCCCAAGCCCTCCTGGGGGGGCCTGGTTCAAAACACCCCACACAGCAGCATAATTTCCCAAAATAATCATCCCTCAAACTTCAGAAGATTTAGCATTCTTAAGGGACAAATGATACTACCTTATCKCGTGAAGAAATGGCCTTGCAAGTTTCTGCAAGCCTAGTGGAGACCAGCACTTCCCTGGACAGCAGCATTCACTCYCAGCAATGCCCTCTCACCCCCCTCCCTGCAACTGGCCCTCGGTGCTGGCAGCTTCCATGGACACCGGTGGGAGAYGAGCCAAGAAACACCACAGGAACTGACCTTTTGTAAGCTGAAGTGCAAGGGTGTATGCTCAACTTCTGCTGGAACATAAGCCAGAAGATGGAGAGACACTACCTTTGTCCCCAGCTTTCTCCTAGAAGTATTTTACAACTAAGGAGGTTTTTTTCTGAGCAAGATTTAACTACTTGAAGTGTAAAAACCTGCTGGCAAAGTACATTACATCATTTCACAGACTGTGATGATTTTGCTATAAATAAAAGGCAATTATTAACCTCACACTATTTCCAGTTTTCCCTAGACTGGCCTTGATTCCTGTCTGACTGAGCAAGGGACACCTTCCATGTGACACACAGTGTCTCTCTGTATGCCGCCCCTATTCCAGTTATCAAGAGGACTCTGACAATGCCAGGAGGGAGGAGAGAATAAGGAACTATTGCTGATATGGTTGATTTGGTCAAGCAGGGTCCCCAGAACCCAAGAAGTAATCAGCCAACCTATTTTGAGGTCAGTCTTGAAGAGACAGATGGCAAATACCCAAAACGCGTGCACTGGKAACACTGCAGGAATTACTCTCAATCTCCTTCTCCTGGTTTATTTATCTTCTGCACAGAACTGTACCTTTCCAGGCAGGTAGGACAGCAGCACACTCTGTGACCTGCCACAGTAAGGCAGGACAGAACAGTGGCTTGCAAAGTGACAGCAAAATTCAATCTTTAGTACTAAGATGTTTAGCTCTTTGTGGTTACAGCAGAAGTATGACTGTAAATTTATTCTCAATCCTCTAACCACTAACTATTTAATGATTAGTTCAAAGTAGTTAACAAAACCTACATTGATAGAACTAAAACCAGCAAAACCAAGATGTTTTGTGTCCATCAGACGTTGTGTGTATATAAGAACTATACCCACACCAAACCCCTCTCTGCTACAAACAGCTATATCACAGTAAGAATAAAGATTTATAAAACTAATAAATAAATAAATAAAAGCTACTAGTACAAAGCTAGATTCATTCCTGCAGCTGAAGGTCAGCAGAGTCTGTAAGGTGCAAGGACACACAGAGGCATCCTTTAAACTTGGCAGCTGACACCATGACTATTCTTAAGGTGGGTGATTTTTATGCTTCTTTAACCAACAGAAAACAKGCAAAGAGCCCCGTAGTACCATGCACGCCTCAGTTTCAAGCTACAATGCTATTTTACACTAATTTCCAATGTCTCCTGAGCAGGACTTGTTGATCAGACATGGATGGCACAGATTCTTTATGTACTAACTCAGCCGTGACTCCTTCAGTTCTCCAGAACTACCAAGGTCCTGTTCAAACTGACACTGTCCAATCAAGCGTGTGCAGGTTTTGATAAAGGATCCAGAATACTCAGATCCTCTGTACAAACAACCCGTGACATCTGTACATGAGACTAATCTAAAAAACCCTCTTATCCTGTTTTGACAATGAGAAATCAGAATTTTGGTCCTATCAAGTTTTGGGTTTCAGTGTCACTGTGCTGCCCCATAATTCAGCTGAAGCAACTCACTGTGCATTACACTGGTCTTAGATCCAGTGCCCAGGAGCAGGCAGTGGAGGGTGGGGAAGGAGCAGCACTGGCTCTTAGAGTGGCAGCTCACTCTCCTACTGATCTATCCACAACATGAGCACACCCCAAAGCTGACAGCACCTCCTGACAGGTATGGGAACATGGTAGGTGTCTGTTTGGAAGCACTAAAAGAAATATGTGCTCTTTTCTGAGAGCAGTATGCCAACACATATGGAGCTTCACTTCTGAACATATGCCAGAGCTGCTCAGCAAATGGAYGAGACAGATCATGGACCAGGTATTCCCTCAGCCCATGACTTCCAAGTGCTTGGCCGTGCAGTCTGTGGGCAGCAGGAGGACAGGGCACAATCCAATGCTACTGCACACACTGGCCACTGTGTTTTATACCATGGTGGGTTTGGTCTTTTCATCAGTAGYTCCAGTGCACCTATAATAAATGCCCTAAACCAAATTTAAAATAAAAGGTTGAGACAAGCTCTGAACATCAGCCTATCCTACCTAACAAGAGTAACATGGAGCTTCAYCACTCTCAATTTAGAATAAGGCATTTGGTGGTTCTTCTATTCAGCCATTTAAAAACCCAGGTGAACCTTCCTTGGCTTGACACCAGAAACACAATTTAAAATAACAGTAATTCCTAATTGCCCCATTTTATCCCGTGGGCCACTTGTTACAAGAGGAAGAGGATCCTTACTGACTGGAGGGAGGTGTGGGCTAAAGAGACCAAGGTGCAGCTGCAGCTAATGAGCCAACACATTCCCAGGGTGAAACCCAAGGAGTCCTCTGGCAGAAAACCCTTCATTCCTCCCAGGCTTARCAAACTCACTGTGCTCACTACAGACAGAACTAGAATCTCTCCCATCAGGTGTCGACAGACACAGAACTCTCCCCTGAGGAAATTCCCCCTGCAGTTGCACTTGACATTACAACAYCCAGCTGGGAACGAGGCTTCTGCATGCACACAGGACAGAACTGCCACAGCATCTGCTGGGRCAGACGAGCCTGATGGTTCCAAGTACTTCTGAATCTCTCAACACGGTGTCTCAGCACTGCCAGACCATTGTGGAGGCCCAATTAAGCAGGATTGTTAACTTTGCATGAAGGATTTGCAGGCTGTACTTGTATCCCAGTCCCTCACCAACACCCAGCGGCCAGGTTTTACACCACCAGCAGCAGGTATATTATCCAAAGGAAACTGTACCTATTCTAATCAGTAAAGAATATTTCTGCATAGCATTTAAGTCTRTTCTGGTTCTTTCCTCTTTCCCGCTCCACCCAATTCTTCTTTGGAGTTAGAGCTTTTGAAAGCCACTTCAAAAACTAATCCCRATTCTATATAAGATATCTCATTTGTGATGAGCTGTCTTGCCGAAACTATTATTACCTACTTCTTTCAATTTTTAAATACTAGAAAAACATGCTATTCCTTTTCTCAATATAGCTTTAAAAGTATTTAAATCACAGCTCTTCAAAAGAACTTTAATTTCTGGCTCTAGTTGATGTTAAAACTTTAAAATGCTGTGGAGATAAACCACAGGCTGTTACACCTGAAGAGCCCATTTCACAATGACTCCAGTAAAGCTGTTTTTTTGGTGGTTTTCTAAATTTAAAAAAGCATCACAGCTCCTCTTACAGGACATTAAAACACTTCTGTGCAATACATCTTGCAGTTACGCAGAGTACTGTAATTTTCTCTACAGAATTAAGAGTTTGGCATAAGGCTGTTCATACACCAGCACTACTGTCTCTGGTGTCTAGTATCATCTTCATGTTTCCCCTGTGTTCTCTTCCATCTACATTAATCTACTTTTTTTCCCCACGATGAAATTCCTCCAGGCAGTGTGAGGAGCCGATGGCTGTGTTGTGTCCAGCTTGCACAGAACTTTCTGCAGTGSGAGCAGGATGTCAGGAATCCAGCACTTGAGGGGYCACTGCCCAGCACAGAGGCAGCCCAAGCCTGTCTGGGTTTTACYGCTCCTTTTCAGACCTCTCTCTCACTGCAATAGAGTTTTAGGGAAAAAAACAAAACTCTAACTTCAGTCTTATGCACAGTATATGAATTTCTGTGGCACCAACAGTAAGAAAACTGGTAATTAACATTTTTCTTTAACGATAAATCTGTAAAATTCCACAAAATAATGTAACCTAAGCAGAGAACAGCCACTTGTGATCCACCTGTTCAAAATGGGATATTTACTACTGTTGAAAGTAGATTTTTATGCCTTTAGAGGGAAAAAAATCCACAGCGCTGCAGCAGTGAAGTTGTAATAAACCCATCAGTACCTGTTAGAAAGTATTTACACAGCCAGTGTARAGGCTGAGCAGAGCTGAGCAATTCCATCCTGTGACAAGAGCTGATCTCTAGAGGCATCAGCACTGGCCCTTACACCAGCTGACAGGACACAGGTGTGCACAGCCCAGTGGAGCCAGTCACCCACACAGGACCAGCCCTGCCAGCGTTCTGGGTGTCACACAGACCCGGGCAGTGACCTCAGCCTCCAAGTCCCGCGGCTCCTCAGGCTCAGCCGCAGGTGGCTGCGGTGGCTGTCCCTGCGCCGTTGTCACAGCGCTGCAGCTTCTCCACTCCGAGGGGGGCAAGGCGAGGGCAGCCCAGGCTGCTGGCCTACAAGGGAAACACTTCATCCCTTGGCCAGTTGGTTAAAATTTTAGCAACCACATTTCCCCTCTGGATAATTGCTGGAGAGGACAGGCAGGATTTCCCAGCCTCCGAACTGGTGTGGTTCAGCAGCTTCCTACTGCCACTCAGCCAGTGTCCCAAGAGGAGTCATCTGACACAGCTGTGTGATGACCCCCTCCTGTGTGACTTGTGACAGGAATAACCTGAACAGAGCAGAACTTAACCAACCCCCTGCCCCAAGCAGTGGCCACTAACTTTAATCCACRAGTTCTTCTGAGGTGAAACCTTTTGGAACTGAAAAAATTGAGTAAAAGACACTGTCAGCAGGTGCTTCAGCTGTCAGTCCTCAAGCACTCCACAAAGGGAAGCTACTTACCAGTTCCGAGCCAGCTGTGCCCAGTCCGTGCTGGGGCCGCCTGACATCTGAGCCTCGGGCACTGCTCGGCGCCGCTGGGTGCCCCGAAGCCCCCTCTGGTGGCACCGAGCACCGCTGCCCGCGGCTGTGCAGATGAGGAGCTCCGGCACCGCTGCAGCTCCGAGCCTGATTCACTGCTCTCTCCTCACACCTGCTTCTGCAGGGCTTTCTGTCACTTCCCTCACAGATAACTCAGKGCTAGCCCTAATTCACACGTGTTGAGCTGCTCTTAAATCAGTTTCAGTGTTAGTTTTCACTGTTACCTGCCCCATCTCCTTCCACTTTCAAAATCCAACCAAACTTTATTGAACACTAGTGTCTGGCACATGCTGCCTGCYCCACTGCTGCTCTTTGAAAGCCTCCATCATTTCTGATCTGCACTGCAGTTAAGCTGCCTGTGTGCCAAGCCTCTACATTTAGGCACACAAAGTAAACCTGACCCTAAAGTTAGTTCAGGAGACTCAGAGACAAGAGCCTGCCTTTCCTGCAGTGATTTGTGTTCCAAGCCAACCTGTAGCTCTGTGCTGATGCACTTCTGTAGCTTTGACACACAAGCTTTATTTTAATCTACATGATACTGTAGTGATCTATCTGATCTCCATTAGACAACTGCATCTTTACTCCTACCCCCCTCTTGAAGGAGAGAAACACTGTCTGAGGCAAAAAAGGGCTTCTTATTTTCCAGACTGTTCATGGATTGGCATCATCACTCCTTGCAGGGACAGGCCATCTTCAGGTTCCAAGTTCAGCAATGATGGGACACAGCAAATCAGCAGCGAACTTGACTCTAAGTGCAAGTGATCACCTCAAAAAAATCTCTTATGTGGGGACTAGCAAAGAACTTTTTCACTGGCTATGCAGTCAAGTGAGCAAGTTCAAAAAACTGAAGTAAAATTAGTAAAAGAAAGCAAAACAGCAAGAGGGTGGCGAGTGTTTTTAATCAAACTTTCATCACTTTCAGTGTTGATGATGAGATAAACCACCCTCATATGCACAGTGCCKCTGGAAGCTGTACCAGGTTTCTGCCCCCCAACCCTTCCCCTGAGCAATGGTTCTCACACTGAATCCAAGCACCCCTGATGGCAGGAGTGCTGGCCTGCTGTCTCCAAGTGCCTCRGGTGTGCTGCTGGGTGTTCGAGAGGCACGTGCCAGGAGCAGGGACCAGCCTTCCTAACTTAAGAGATGGCAAAAATCTTCACGTGGCTGCCAGTCACAGGTGTAACATACCTTGCAGAGCAGAGAAGGGGAGCTCCAGGAGTTCACAGGCAGGAGATGAAAATGGCTCCCCAGGAATCCCACTGCTCCTTTTAACTGGCTGGGTCCCAGGGGATGTTGGCTTCAGCACCACTATGTTCTGCCTCCCTCCACAGGCAGGGCTYGGGTCTCGTGCCAGCTCCTGGCCAGCACAGCCCCTGCCAGTTTCACAATGGGAGTTCAGCACTGGAGCCAGGTTATTCTGCTGTACAACCCTTCCAAAGCCAGGTCTCCAAGGTGAATTTTTCAGAACTTCTGGCAGACTCATCTTGGGTATGCTGATCATTATTGGTCTGTCAGCAGCCCTTCTGAAAACTCCTCTAGTTCAAACATTTAGGCCAGACCTACATGCAGGGCAGCCAGGTGTCCCAGAAAGTGGACAGTACCAAAATCAGTAACTCTTTTAATTTCCCTGGTACTACTCAATACTTACTGCCTGTCAGGATGGGCCTACATTGCAGAATAYAGCATTAAGTAAGACATCCTGGCTTTCTAGGAGTCAATTCAGATGCCAGCAGTAGTTCAGTTGTAACAGTATGGAACCTGGCACAGCCTAGTTGTTCCTGTGGGGAAGCACTCATACCCAAAGGAATCCAGTTCACCTACAATCAATCCTGGCAAACATACCTATGGCTTAAGAAGCAAAGTTTCAGTAAAATATTATTTTAAGTTAAGCTATACCAACAGCAGTACATCCACATCCAAKGCACTCAACAGCCACAACTTCAGGYGGCACGATCTTGCCTCAAAAGCAGCACCAAATTGGCACCATCCTGTGGGTAGACAAGACCTTATYTTTTACTCTTCATAYCACTACTTACAGCTCCCTACATCACTATTACTTCCTGAGTCATAAATCCTGTCTTTAGTGCACTCTATATTCCTCCTGCTCTCTGTAGAGTGGTTTATTTTCTTTCTTTCCTGTCTTCGTGCTGTTATTACATAAAGAAAAAAATAATCAAGACACAAGGAAATACACACAAATTAGGCATGCTATAATCCTGCCATTTTGATACCCACAGCAGTTTCTGCTGGTGGGGCATCCCACTATCCCTGTGTTCCATTCTCAAAGTCTCATTTTGTTAGAGGTGCACAGGAACAAACAGTCCAAGATCTGTAACTACACACACACACATCCTACTCTCTTTGTGTGTGGAAAAGTTCAGCTGTAGAAGAGATTAAAAATACTGAAAATGGGTAACAAAAGGAAATTTGTATCACCAGAGCCAGGGCTCCCATTTCCAGGAGGTGGCAGCGTCGTCTCTTCGGAACTCCCTGCCGGGAAGCAGGAGCAGAACCACAAACACTGACGGTTTCTCTGAAGGAAACGCTTCCCCTTCCAAACCCCACTCATTCTTTAGTGAAATACTGGTACCAAATAAGGTATGACCATAATTTGCTATAAATTCACATTGTATCTGTCTGGAGTTAATGTAAACACAAATTACAAGTTACAATGTAAACAGAAGTTTCGTGATTTGGTGTGACAAGGGCTCGTTACTCTGAAGTTCTCCCACAAGAACAGTAACTTAAGGATTCCTTTTGAGCTTTTATCTAAYAAACCCTCCTCACTCTCCTGGCATGCTCAGCTGCTCTCCTCAGGAAAAGCAGGCAAGATATTTAAACCATTTTAACACCTGAATTGAGTAAATTATCATTCTGTGTATTTAATTCTAATAAATCAGATGAACTTCAAAGCTTTAAAGCACTAATGAATACTCAGCATACTTAGGACTGGGTCGTTTAAGAACCGGGATGCTGCAAATGTTTACCCTCCTCCCCTCCTTTGGGATTAAAGCACTAATGAATACTCAGCATACTTAGGACTGGGTCGTTTAAGAACTGGGATGCTGCAAATATTTACCCTCCTCCCCTCCTTTGGGATTCATTTTCTATTTTAACACTGCATTTGTTGCTAACTTCTGCTTGACAATTACCAGGAAAAATACAGAAAAAGTCTCTTACAAGAGCTGCTATTATAACATCGATCTCTGAACAATGTTCTTAAATCTCAACAATCCACATATTTGTATGAATCTGGAAGCCAGGACGACTTCTGAAATGCAATATAAGAGCTGAGCACTGCATATTAAATTAATACTAATTTTGCTAAGAAAAGTAAAAGCAACTCTTCTGAAAGGGAATGTGACTCAGACCTAATTTCCCTTTATATGTGTACTTCAAATGCTGTCTGAAACTTTAGAAGTACTTGTATTTAATATTCATTTATCAAATCAAGGTATTTCCCATGCTTGTTTTTAAATTAATCAAATTAATTTTCACTGGGCACAGAAAGATGGAAGACAGTGTCATTTTTCAGGCACCAGATCCTGGTGTACCAAGTCACTTCCAAGAACAGCCCTAACTCATATCCCCAAAAGACACAGGAAAGTTAGGAAGTGAAGAAACAAAAAGTAATGGGGTAACAGAAGGAAAAAAAATATGACTGWTCTGTATTAGTAGCACCAAATATCCCTTTTCTAAACAAATGCAGAACAGGTTGGGAGAAGGGCCCTGGYGGTAGGCTTAGATGCAAATATACTGTATGCTCTGACCACCCAGTACATCTTGGAAAGTGACTCGATTTCTTGGTACTACTTAACAAAACAACTATCCCATGTATATAACAAAGTCTTGTAACTCACAAGTATGGGTAAATACATTAAATAAATCTATGTTTGAAATTATAAACTGTCTGATGTAAAGAGTATTAGAGAGTGATTCTGTCAATCAGGTTAAGTTTTCTTAATTCCTAAAAGGCCTCCTGCACTGAAGCTGCAAACAAGGATTTGGTGAACATGGCTGGAAGCTCTGGAAGAACAMAGGCAGCATTCTGAAATCATGCATTTGGAAGTCCTTTGCCTCTTCTGGACTASAAGTCCTTCATAATCAGTGTTCAGAAATGCAGACTGCAAATCTGGGAGTTGCTTGTTTTTAAGATTTGTATCTAAACCAGACTATGTATGGTCCAATAAACATGTCTTCCTTGACAGACTGGCTCAGACTTAAGAGACTTCTCACTCTTAGATACCTGAAGTGAAGTGAGACCACTCTCAAGAATTTCCCTAATGCTGTAACTCTTAGGTTTCGAACAGCATATAAAGATTTCTTAAAGAAATAAAATCTGGTAGAGTACTTTTGCAGATGGTGCACTGGCAGCTTCTCAGGAAGATTACAGCTCAGACCTATCTACTAAAAAGCAGGACATGTTTTTTTCACAAATACACAAACAATTTATCTGGGCATTTAGTAATTTAGTTCCCAYGTATCAATGCAACTTACCTTAAAAAAAAAAAAAGGAAGTTCTTCCTTGCATTTGATATGAGAGTTCTTCATCACATGAACTAGGCTGTTCTCAATTTGTTGCTAAACTCTGGTATTTACAATGTTTTGGAATCAATTACACTGTTTAGCTGCAGGAATTCAGTTTTCTACTGGAAGTGGTTAAATCTGTAAAACCTACAGTGTGGTAAATCTTAAGAGTAAAGTCCCTTAAAAAAACCCTCAAACTTTCTGCCTCAAAACCTGTATTCCTGTCTCTTAGGAAAAAAACAAACCCTATAGGAATAAGGATATTTAAAGTGAAATAGTTCTATGGACATCTGTAACTGCTACAGTCAGAAAAATCTGATGTAAAATAAGCCCTTATAGTTTAATTTATGTTTTTCCACTAATTTTAGTTATATTTAAACAGTATTGTTTCTAACAAAAAAAAGCCAAATTTTCTTTAAAATAATCTAAAAAGAATGGAAGTTAATGAAAATATATACCTTAAGGGAGTTTACTATACAAGAGGTCAAGGGCCTAATATGCAGCAAAAATACACAGAAAAATTACAACCATTTAACCTGATGTGGGTAAAGACCATTGAAATATACCTGGTATGTGCCTTGTTCATCAACAGCAACTTAGGGTAGCTGGTGTTCTCTCAGTGCTTAAAAGCTCCAACTAGAAAATCTCATCTTAAATATTATAAATGAAGTTATCACTTACTTTACATGTAAGTGTTCAATAATTACATTTACTTATTAAAATAAAATGTAAATTGGCTGAAGTGTGGTTACAGAAGCTGTGAGAACTGAATTTCTGATTCATTACTCTTCAAAGGAGTAAAGTGGAGGTCACAAGGTTTGTAACTGAAATGTCAGATTTCACCTCAAGTTCCATAACTGCATTATAAAACTACTAAGAGTGAGTTAATAAAAAAAATGTCATAAGCAAAAAGACTTGTTCGGGCTTCAAAGCAGTATTTACTTACCTTTGCATGAATTACAAGGATGCTACTCAAAACCTGCAAAAATATGCAAGGCAGTATCTCTGCCCAACATCCACTTGAGATGTGCACTTGTGTGTGGATAATGTGTGGAATATGAACAGAGAAAGGGAAAAAAAAAAAAGAAAGATAACAGAGTTCTGCCTTCCCCCCCCCCAGCATATAAGGATGGTCCTTAACTTATTTCATGTAAGAAAGAAAAGCAGCAGGAGAATACTTGACAGTTAAAGGCTGTTTGCAGAGGTGTCAAGTATCGCTGGATACCACGTTGAAGATTTCACTCTTGGCACCAGGCACTGAAAATGCAAGACCTGAGAGACAGGTGCCAAATCTAAATTACAAAAATACAATGAAATTAGTACAGGCAATTGCTGATTCACAGTGCACACTGCACAACCTTTTTGTAAAACTTAACACAAATGTCTCAATACTTACCTTCTAGATTAGAAACAGACACTTTCTTAATGGGAAAGATTTCAAGCTTAACCATGTAGTTTTCATCCAGAAATCAGATGGGTAGATCAATAGGCTCTTAATCATACAACTGTCATATGATACATATGAAACTCCTAAAAGTGTCTCTCATTTTTGTGTATCTGTGTGAATCTTTGAAGGTGGAGAAAAGTAGCTTGGTGCCACAGCAAGAAAAAACCCCCAAATCCTAAACTCCCTAGTTTTGCAGAGCCAAGAATGGATGGGTATTCAAAGAAAATATGATTATTCAGGAATATCCCTAAGCCATACATACATTTGAACAACAGTGCAGGTGAAATGGCAGCAGTCCTTTCAGGCTTTACAGCATTGTAATTATGATCGCTGGCCCAGGACGGCGTGATGGGTTCTGCTGCTGGCTCTCGAGCAGGAGCTTGGCTGTTTGCCTCAGTCTTGGCTGTGCTCACAACAGTCTTCTTCACATTCACCTCTCTTTTCTCAGGCAACTGTCTCTTYTGGTTTGAAACTTGTTTGATGCCCACCTGGATATTTAAAAGTAGCTTGATTACTAATAATCATCAAATATATTTCATTTCACAAACAAGCAGAAAGAGTTACACACAYGTACACTGGTTTCTTTTATAGTAAACTCCTTACTTTTATAGCACACCATTTGAAATTATTTGATTACTCCAAARCCCAGTAAGTTGAAGTTTAAGAAGCCAAAATTAATTTGACTTAAAGTAAAAYTTAAAAAATGTAATTACTTGAAATAGTACTTTCTTAAAAGTCGCTGCCATCTAGACAACCCTTGCAAGGAACTATCTCCATCTAGAGGCAGTTATTAAGATTTTTAAAAATGACAGGGAAGCATTTTATTGTCCTTACCACAGGAAAAGGCACGAGAATAACAACAAAAAAAGTAACAGAAAGCTCCTCTTCAATGCAGGACTTGGCAGTTTTATTTGAGTCAAAAAGAAGAGCACAGAAATAAGGCACAGTGCTCCAGGGATCCAAYTGCTCTGGATCATGAACACAAACTTACCTGCTGCTGAGGTTTTGGTATGCCAGGCTTTTCAGATTTTGGTTTGATCTTCTCTTTAGGTTTTGGTTTTGCATCCTTGCCAGAACTCAAGATCTTCATGGTAGCTGCAGCGTGTTTGAGGATGCAGTCGTTGCTGCAGTACACGGAGTCGGGCTGGGCCACGTTGAAACAGCCAGGGCCAATGCACTTGGAAGCACCAGGAGCTTCAATTACCTTCAAATACAGAGAGAAATGGAGTATGGAGTGAGGTCAGACTTCAAAGGGGAAACAGCAGGAACAGCCTCTGTAGCATGGAGAAATGCTTACACAGCTCATGTGCAGACTCTGCAGCTCTGACCTGCACAACTGCCAACATGAGAACAACAGCTGTTCATGACACAACACAAACAACCCATACAAATGTAAGAATTTCACTTCTCTAACACATTTTTTTCAGGATGTGCTGCATTTTCAAGTGGTTGGTCTGCTAGCCCTGAGATAAAGGAGGTTAGTTTCCTAAATTTTCAAATCCCATAAATACACAAATGCTTTTTACTGATCCTCTACATGATGTGAGAAATGGCCTTAATAATGCAAAGCTGTATTCTCAACAGCAAGGTYTCTAAACCATTCCCATCAGCTGCTGTCCTCAGCCATGCACATATGTAACAGAAAGCACTCAGATATTCAGATGTACAGATTATTCTGGCTCTATAGGTTTTACTAATTTTTAACTTTACAAGTCTCCAACTTAGATTCTTATACATAGCCTCCTACTCCTTACACATTTATAGGTTTGTCTCTGCAATCTGAATTTTCCTMTAATTCAAAATCACTCTCCATTTATATCAAGGTGCTACAGACGAAGAACTTCCTCTTCCAATGTTATGATTTAGAAAATAACACATTCCTTGAAAACAGAGTGAATTAAGTTGAATTGTAGAAATACTTGAAAGCTTTTTGGGCTCCAACCTATCACCTCCAGATRCTGTGCTTTTAGTCTCTCTTCTAAATTACTCCTAAAAACAATACAAGATACTCCCAACTATTGTAGTTCTAAACAACCTCTTGCAATTTGCAATTACCAAAAGTAAGTTTTTTCAGGAATATTTCTAGTTAAATAAATATTATTTACATAGTGCAATTGACTTCTCTGCAATCACAAGTCAGTACAGAGCTTTATCKCCAGCAACCTGATAAAACCTGGATTTGGGAATTTTCCCATTATGTACACACTTAACAGACAAGTAAAGATAAAGAGCACTTGGTGGTAACAGCAGCAGAGCCAACACCAACAGCACTGGACTCTCAAAAACCTTTGTGTACAAAGGTGAACAAATTTATTTGAAAACATTTTTGAGAATACTGTTTTCCACATATTTATCTTAAACCAGTAAATATTTATATATTCAGCTTAAACTGCTCTATCTATGCATCGATCTCACTGTGCTGCCATGGTCAGCTCCAAATGTCCAAGACACTGGAACTAAAATGCAGCACCTTAGGCAGAACAAAGACAACCACTGCAGCACTTTTTTTTTAGTTCATGTACATTAAGCTGAAGAAGCTTCTACACCTTTCCAATTGGGCATGGAACTTGATATGACAAAATTTAAACTTCAAATTTTGAAATAGTTCAAAATACATRTTTTTAGATTTAAAAAGGCAGTATAAAGAAATTCCCTATTTGCTGACAACCTCAAGTAGTATAGGACAAAAAAATCAGAATTTCAAAGACTAACTGGAAGTACAGCTGCAACTAACTCCAACAGAGACTTTTTCATACTAAGTAAAAAGTTTCACTACCRCTAAAAATGTCCAAAATGTTGGAGRTTATTTCAAAGATAGCATRAAACAGCAGAGCATTCTAGAATTTTTATTAAGAGAACACATCATTGTTTGACCTCCAAAACAGTATTTAAAGAGGGAGAACAGAACAAACTATTTCCTACACCTATATAAAACGTTTACATCCCTCATTTGAAACTAAGTTTTAATTCCTGTATTGATAGAACTATGGATAAACTGCCAGCCAGCAGTGTTCAGAGGGCTGTTCAACTGATGTGTAGCTTTAAAATCAAGTCAGATTTATAGCCATACAGGTCATTGTCTCCAYGTACTCGGTGAAAAATGAAAAATAAGAAACAATTAAAATACTCACAGGTTGAAATATCTTCAGTTTTTTCTTTCCACTTGGATTTGCAGCTTTTTCAATCCTACCCTTGATTCCTTGGTCCTCAACTGATTTTTGTTCAATTGTTCCTATGCTTGTGAATTCTGTGCCATCCGCATTTCCTTGCTCCATTTTAGCTTCCTGCTGGTCTAGTTCTGAAACAGGCTCATCCTGTCCCTGGAGAATGGTGCAGTTTGGACAGATATAGTCCTCACCATTCCTCTCCAACAATCGCCCTCGAGCCTCAGAAATACCCACGCAGTCACCATGAAACCATTCCTCACATCTATCACAACAAATCATAAACCTGAAAAAAAAACCCACCAAGGAACAGTAAAACACTGTGAAATGAAAAGACAATTAACATTCAGTGAATATTTCAAGCAACACAACTTCAGCACCCCAATAAAGCATCAGTGCACGGTTCTGCCTCACTGGTTATTTCTGTATTTGTTTATCCTCTTTTAAGTATTTGTTCTAAACTCCCTGCCAAAATTCAAYATACCCACAAAAGCTCATTCAAAAAGTAACCACTAGCATCTAATTTAAGTTTTAATCACAGAAAAATTCCAAGTCCTTGCACTGTGTCTGCAGCTGAGCCCTTTGCCTACCTGTTGTTGTGAGGCTGACGACAAATACAGTACAGGGCATTTGGGTCGTAGATCTCAGACTCAGGTTTGCTTTTGGGCTGTTCTTCAGGTTCCTCATCTGAGGCCCCCTTTGCACCACCAAGGGCAGGCTTCTCCTCCTTCTGAGCCTCAAGATCTTCAGTGTCCTCCTCAGACACAACCACCTGACTTGCAATCTCAGTGCTGTCTGCAGTCTCAGGCTCCTGTTTGACAGTCAAGTCAGACTCATTCTGTTTTTCAGGTGTGACATCACCTGTTTTGGCAGGATCTTTTTCTGAGTTCCTTTTCCTCAGGTGGTTCTGCACATCCTTCAACACCAGCTGAGGTTTCTGCTCAACACGTTTCTTTCTTAGCCGATTCTGCAGTTCCTTTAGTGTTAACCCATCGCTGTCACTRTCAGAAGTAGCATCTTCCTCTTCCTCCTCCTCCTCYTCTTCTTCCTCTTCCTCTTTTGTGGGTCTGCTTTTAGGGCTTTTCTGCTCCTTACAACTCCTGGTGCAAATCCTCCGAGTGACAGGTTTTGTATCTGGAGTGCTCTCAACACTATCTTCAGAAGCAGTTTCAGCATCAGTGGCTGGCCCAGAGGCTGCCTCACTGGAGTCCTCCAGGGTGGTGGGAACGCTCCTCCTGCCCCTGCGCCTCACCGTGGTCAGGAACTCCTCCACCCTCTCTGTGCGCTTGGGCTGCCGCCCGCTCCTCCTGAGGTTGGTGCCTTGCTGCTGCTGCTGGGGCTGCTGCTCACTGGAGTCCACATCAGCATCTCCTGCACACTCTCTCTTGGCAATCGTGGTCCTCCGAAACCCCCAGGTTTTCCTGAACTCTTTACTTGTTGGCTTGACAGACTTTTGCTCCTCCTCATTGCTTTGCTCACCTTTATCATCCAACACTGATGCTAAAAACAAGGGAAGAGTTAATAAAGTGGTGGGGATGAATTATGTGCTCTCACAAAACCTTTCCTCAATGTGTTTTCTGTGTGACATCTATGTAGCTCTACTTCACACGATGAGCCTCAAAACAGATATTTTCTTGTCAATGTAATACAACAGCAGTAGCAATTACATACATCACTGATCACTGTGACAATATAATCCAGTTGTTCCTGTTTCAAACTCTTGAGTTAATTAAAATCATTTACACATATACATACATGATGGACAAATAAGCACATTTTCAATTGCAAAGGAAGAACCCTTACCAGGAGAACTGTTTTCCATGTTGTCAGTATTAGCTTCAGATTCTAATGGAACTGTGTTTCCAGCTTGTTCCATAGTACAGGCAACACTGTTCCCACTCTGAAATGCTGAACAAAAACAAAATGTCCAAAACTCTCACTCAAAAAATATTCATAGCCCAAGTAATTGGTAAATATTCTGATTTCAGTACTAATTGTAACAAGCACTTGTATTTCAAGCCACAAATGCTCCTTCAAAGTACTAAGTTAAACATGTGGGTCTGGATACTGTATTGACATATTTTATTGAGTAGCCACAGGATTTCTGATATTTTCTGATATTTCTCAAAAAAAACCAACCAAACAAAAAACTCCTTCATGGTATGAATCTACTCCCTAGGGTTTGCCTGGGCAAAAACTGTACAGCAGTTCCACTCACTTGTGTGGAATGAAATGTAAGAAAGGTTGGTCCTTGACATGGTATTTACAAAAATGCTTCCAGCCTACGTGATCTACCAGAATGACCCCAAAAAAGCCTGATTAAGCAAAGAACTTCTAACTGTCACAGACTCAGCCACAAAAGAAAGAAAATCTGTGCTGACAACCAGATCTATTTTCTCATAAGTCTTTCCCAGCTTATTAGAGGACTTATTTGAGAAGGCAGAAGCAAATGACAGAAATTAATGTAGGATCTGTGTTTTGATAACTTCAGGAATAACCTGGTTTGAACAAGTATTAAAGTTGATATATTTCCAATCAGGCTCCATGCCCTGGAACTGCTCCTAAGGGCACAAGACACTGCTCTGCAGCCACTGCAGTAACACTGCTCCCAGGGAACTGGAAGGTGCAGTAGTAACTGCAACTCAAAGAACAGGATGAATAGAAAGTTATTTGAAAACAAAGGACACACCCCAACTCTCACCAGGGATGTTTCTGGATATGTGTATCCCTAGCTGAGGAATTGTTAAGGTACACCAAAAGGGAACACRAGCAGAATTCCTATATAACAGCACTGAAGGATCAGATGCTTKTAACAGCTGTACACAAGTTTTCAGAGACATCCTTCAGCAAGCTTTTCCCAGTTTTCCAGTCTTCCTGAGGAATAAATGCCTCCTTTTTTCATATAATGCATCACTTCCATCACTATTCTGTCTTAACACAATCCCTCCTCTGCAAATCCTCTGCTTTAGTGTTACATTTAACACTGCTGGAACAGAAATGTTAAGGGGCARTGCTATGGAAACAAAAATCTGTGCRGATATGTTGAAAAAATTAACACTTCAGTTGTACCTGTGAATACTATAAATGTCACTGGAAAAGCAGCAGACGTCAGAACRTTAATTTAAATAGTAACTGATTACTTTTAACATTACACACARAATAAAAAGTGAAATTTAAGCCTGCAGTACACAGGCAAAGAGCTCAAACAGTCTCAATCCAATATGAAATTCCTTTAGGTACTCCCATTAAAAACACACTAATGATAAATGTTTAACTTTTTTTTTAGCAGCACTAAAATTTTATTTGTACCAAAAATGTCACAATATAATTAAGAGAGCAAGTCAAAACAGTTGGAAGTCTACACCTTTGTTTACTCTGGAACATGAAGAAACATTCAAACCTAGAAGCAGAGGTTACCCAAATTTGAGACAAATTTCAGCTAAAATGTAAATAACAAGAAAGTTCTCCAATGTCCTCTGTACCTGACACAGCATCAGAGGCTCGAATGGTTTCTCCTTGAAGGGCTGAGCCAGAGGAGGGCAGCACAGGATCAGAATCATTCAGCATCCTCYAGCCAGCACATGCTGAATTTCCTGACTCACAAGTGCCACACTGAATCTCTGAGTCGTCAGCARGTCCAAATGCTATCAATCCTCCTTCTCCTGCTGGCTCCTGGAAAACAACAAAGGGACAAAATAAGGCATCRATGTATTTATTAACATATCGTACTGTTGTTTAGCTAAATTTGGAATTGCTTTGCTTCTATTACATCATAAAGCAAATTCCATTATTTTGTCTTCTTGACAGTTTTGCACTTTCAGAAATACACTGGAACTGGAAAAAAAAAAAGGTCAAAATTAAGCACTACCACCTCCCCATTTACCAACAGCCATGATCTTCGAAAGAAATACAAAAGATGACTGCACTCTCATTAATTCATTTAGATACAATTAAGATTTCCAGAACAGCAACAAAACAGAAATGCTTTTAAATTTCATTAGCACAGCCCAGCTTACAACAGGGTAGATTTACTGATTTATACGAAATTTCAATCCAGGAGACACTGCAGCTTTGAGTGCCTGAGTCTGATCATGAGCAGGCAATGCCTGCACTAATTCAAAGCAGCCTACCAGAAAACAAGAACACTGGAAAAGAATGTGGGAGTTAAARGAGGACCAGCTGGACAGGATGAGCTGGACTATGACACCAATCAGTGAAGACAAAGGAAYGAAACTGAACACAGACCCTGTGAGTCAGCACCCTGCAATGAAAGATGATGGGGAACTGCCACAGCAGGTGTAGGACCTAATTAAAACAATAATAATTCTCTGAAAGTAGTAAAAATCGGTTATTAATACTTCAGGTGAGGAGACATACAAATTTTAAAATAAATTAKATAATCCCTCAGACACACCAGTACACAGTCTAACTTTGAGTTTTAAACAGTACCTTTTTTTTTTTACAAATCTCTGAAGCCCCAACTCCTAAAGCATCTGTGCTCTTCAAAAACCACTTTTTACTTCCTAAGTAATCATCATCTCTAGGTGTTCTCCAATGTCAATATCCCAAAAAATAAGGAAGGGGGAAAAGACAAAACCCTTCCCAAATGTAATTTTCATCAGTGGATCACTTTATTTCATGAACTATAAATCTCAAGATTTGCATGACTGTGGCAGAGCAGAATTAGTAAAAACAATACTAATTGTACTAATTGGAGTATAGAGCTRGACTCACATCACTATTTCTTCCTCCCTCTGTGCCTTTTCTTCTGGGGATTATGTACATTCTTTACCTTAGTCAACCACTACCACTCCAAGAACAGGAGGAAAAATTAAACAGCCAAAAAAAACCAGAACACACTAATGATAAAGACCCTGGTCCTCTATCTCACAGCTCTGAATACCTGCTCTAATAGGTGTTTTGCTCCACTGCCTGAATCAGGGATTATATGTAGGGACTCTGTCACTGAGCTTTAAGTGCCTCCTTCCATGGTGTCATTCTGTAAGGACCTTTCAATCTCCCTGTTCAGAATCTCCAACTGATCACACATCACTCAATTTTTAAGTGAYACGCCTAAAGGGAGAGGAATGTCAGCTAATCACTTCATTTAACTCTGTATTAAACTATGAAACAAACTCAGCCTGTAGCACACACAAAAAGTACCTCCTGTTTGGGTATTTACCCTGGAGAAGGAACTGTSTGCAGGACTGTGTTCTCAGTGCTGCACCCGGGCATTCAAGGCCCTGTGTGCAACCTGCTCTTCAAATGATGTTTGAGTCACCAAGTATCACCACAACATTCCAAACCCAGAACCAGCATCAACTCTTAGAGGAGACAACTCTTARGAGCTGGTTGAACACAAAGTGCATTTTCCAGGGTCACTCACTGCCCACCCAGTGTCTCAGCTGCACAGGCTCCAGCTCTGATCTAACACAGAACAGCAGTAACACCTGTCATACCTGAAAACAAAGATTCTATGCCAGAATCATTCTTGTTTTTGCTATAGTAGATATTATCTAATGGCTATAGTAGATACCTAATTGCTATTACCTATATTATCRCCATTACCTACAGGAAAAAATGTAATGGAACTCTAATTTTGAAATAATTCCAAATTTGAGAGATATAAATATACAGTGCACTTAAATACTGAAGTTACAGATCCCATATGTTTGCTGTAAAATGCCTGTTTTTTCTTATTGTTTAGTATCTGCACTTTTTCCTTTCCCATGTGGTTCAAAATATTTTTCATGAAAAAGAGGAAGTTTCACACCTACATGAACCTGCTCTTGCAGAATTGAATCTTAATATAGACTAAACTTAATTGCCTAAAAGAAGCTGAAAAATCAAGTATTATCAAAACACAAAAGGATGAAGCCTAACTCACAACTATACTTCGMACTTCTAGGCAAATGTTCTACAAACTGCCTGCAAAAATATTTACTACAACATATGGCAACTTTGGAATCTACAAATACCTCTTYCTCTTCCAGATTCAGTGGGACTTTTTGTTCATTTTGTTCTGTTTGTTCTCAAGTTCAGTGTTCAACTGCAGCTGAGATACTGACAGAAATGTCAACAGAAGCAGAAAACTGGCAATCTTGTTTTAGACGAGCTGAACATCCAGGATAATTTTACTTATTTCTCCTAACAATGTATTAATCACATTTCTGAAATTGGAAGTTCCACTTGGAAACTGAAAATTATTGTATTTCCCCYAGCAGACAACTCCCATGAGCATCATCCTGTCTTTCTATGTTAGGTAACTATATCTAGTATTATGCACAATATTAGAAAGAGARTTTGTTCCTCTGAAAAAACTGAGGCAAAAAACCTCAATAAATGATGGGGGAAAAAAGGCAAGCTAACAAGAACAGACATACATCCAAAAGGCCGAGCTCCTGCTGAGGTTCACAGCTTCTGTGAGAAGCAGTCTCCAGTGGGAAAATGTCTGAGGTTTTAAGATCAACTATAAATGAATTTAGAAATACAAATCAGGAGTTCCTGCAGTAGCATGAGCATTCCAGTGAAACAGAACAGTCACTTAACTGGAAGTGGAGCATAAAGCTGATGCACAGTACCTCAAGAAAGAAGGTCCACTCAAGGAAACATTTATTTMGTTTCTTCCTCACTGTCACAAGCTTTTAATTTCAATTTGGTCAACTATTCTCAAGCAGTAACAAACCTGAAATCAYAGGGCTGCCACACTGCAAGAGCAGAGAGCCCAGCACTCACATTCAGTAGCCCTGTGGATTCTCCAACTACTTCAAACCCTTGTGGTTTTCAATAAACAGACTGAAGATATTCCAGAGCAGACTCAGCAGCCAAATTAATCAGAGACTGAGAAGAGAGTCCCAAATTTCAAATCCTGCTACTGCAACACCTCACAACAGAATACAATTTCCAACACACCTTCACTGATCCAACAGGATCCCACTTGTAATCTCCCTTTCACATTCAGACAAAACCTCACCGGAAGCACTCTCTTATCTACTGCCTTCCATTGTGAGCAGCTGGCAGCAATCACAGGTGAAAAAGGAGAGATTATCTCTGCCAGTAACACACAGCTGAGATATTCATGGCAGGATGGGCTGAAGACACCTGGATCTGCTGACTTCACTAAGCCCTTTTTAGGATGCCCAAGATAACATTTTTGAGGTGACAGAGCAACTTGTTCAAGAACATCAACATTTGCCCATTTTTTGGTGTTTTTCTAGATAAAGGGTCATCCAATAAATTATTACAAATATTCATTCAGATGGGAATTTCCACTTTCATTTTTTCCTCATTTCCCTGAGGGGGAAATAAAATCTCAGTGAGTCCTCTGACTGCAAAAAGGTTTTGTATTTACTAGAGCTGATTATTTTAACTGCATTAAGAACTCCGTGCTTCAAGTAACTGGGAAGACTTCACTCTAAAAAATGATCTTGAAAGGAAGCCWAGTAATAAAACCTTTAACAGGAACTAAACCCATCCCCAAAAAAGTAACTTTATTTCTCTTTTATCTGAGGACTTGCGTACAAAAAACTCTGTCAATAGCCAGGATAAATTCTTCAGATTCAGCTTACTGGGGATTTTATTCAGTTTGAGGAATATGCATGAAAGACCAGTGATCTTTATTCCCTCATTCTCACATCTAGATAGCAAAATATGCCACATTTTATTCCCTGATCCTGGATGTCAGCACCCTTCAACACTCAGCCAATTTGCTGTAATCTGCACCAAAGCCGGTACCTCATTAGGGATTACACCAGCTCCGTGCACAAATACTTCAGTCCAAATGATTAATACCTGACACCTTTTCATTCTCTTATCTGCTACTGCCTTGAGAACTCTACAGCAATGTCTGTGATTTCAAAAGATCACACAAAGGTACTCACTCCTACACAGATATCCATGGAAGGAAGATTCACTCCTATTTAAGACTTGTGATAGACATTTACATCTTCTAGATTTTTAAAGTCTTCATACTGAAACTCCAGTTATAGTTTTAGATACATTAAGGAAACGCAATGGCCATGCCCCAAGAACAGGATGGAAATCTCAACAATTACAATGGCCAGTGTAAGGTTCTGAACTTGAGGGCTGGTGAGAAGACACTCTTCGCATCTTTGCAAAGAAATTTAAAGCATGATTTTACACCAGCTGGGTTTTCAAAGCAGGTATCATTCATCAGTCAGTGACCAATTTCATGTCCTAACAGAAATCCAGTCTGTCCCACTATATAAGACACTAGCTTCAGCTAGAATGACTTATACCTGATTTTTAAATGTATTTTTCTACCGTTTTTTTCAGAATTTGCTTCATATGCAAAGCASTTGGCTGAAACAACGATATCCCAGTCAGATTTCTTAAATATCAAAGAAACTGCAGGATGTTACAAACAGGGCAGAAAACATCCTTTCCAGGTTTATATAACAGTGATTTAAGTCCCAATTTCCACTATCTTCTGTGAAAGAGTTATTGGGCTTGGCCTATGATAACCTCCTTTAAGTGCTAAAAATTCCTAATCAGCAAATACAATCACATGAGCAAAAACAAAACAGTGTGAGAACTCACGAGGATTTAATTTCTGATGCAAATAAATGTTGGCATGGCTCAGCTGAAGCACTCCTACTCGGAAGATTGATCCCATTGGAAATTATCCTTCATCCCTTTTTGGCAAAGATGACAGCTGGGAAACCTGCACTTTCTGCTAAGCAGCAGCAAAATGAATCCCCTGCATCAACAAGTACTACAAAAGCAGCCCTATGGATGCCAGTAGGGCACCACCTACTTTGTACRGGAACAAACAGTTCCAGTGAGAGCAGGGACAAAAGTGCAATTCAGTGACCCCCAAGAACAGCAGGAACAGGTTCTGCCCTGGCTCTGGAGATGCCCCCTCCACCTGCTCAGCCATGAAAGGTGCAAGGACTTTACTGCCATGGAAAGTGACAGAAAATCAGATTCCACAGTACAGCCTTTTATTTTCATGTAAAACATATGCACTGCTTGCTAATTTAAGTATCTTATGAAGGAAGGGAAACTTCTTGCAAACAGTTGTGAGATGGACCTTGTGACAAAGGCAATGAGAGCTGAAGAATTAGAGGTGACAGCCCTTAAGCTTAAGTCTGGATATTGTGAGACAGGAAAACTGTGGCCCTAACTCCTCCCTGCAGTCCAAATAAGTTACTATATCACTGCTTGACTGCTATAGCCAAGCTGCAGCCCAAGGTCAAAAGTCCAGACATAYCTGGCAAACACAAGAATTTTATGCTAGAAGTTTACATTTGAAATATCATGTTAAAAATCAAGTTTGTATAAAATCACAGCATTTCAATGCTTATAGTTAGACCTAAAAGAATAAAACCAAAGAAAAGTAACACTACAAAACCTGTAACACTTATCKCTAAGTGCTTCGCTGCCTATCATTAAACACACTAAATTAATTCCTAGATTACAAACAAAGCCACCTCTACCTACAATACTAACAACTTAAAAGTGGCAGTTCATTTCCTCCTATTCTAGAGTCAATGTATTACTCCCATTGTAAAAATTTAACAAGCTTTTACATTTGCAAGATGTAGACTGAGCAGTAGCACAGCCATGCTCCTCAGGAATAACCCAGCCTAATTTAAGAAACCTGTGCTCTTCTTAAAAACCACAGGAAGCAATAATTATTCCAGGCCAAAAGGAACAGCTCTTTATAGCCAAATTAAGACAAAATATCACCAAGATCTAGTTTTAAGGTAGCTTTTAGTATCAGGACAGTATCTCAGTCTCTAATGCACAGAGCATGGCATGGTAATAATTTGTCAGGSATGGCACCATGGGCACCTACAGTCATCTCACACACCTCAGTCTGTTTAGACCCCCTGCTTGTGCCCTCATCCCCCATTACAGAGAGGTTCTAGGACATTTCAGTGCAGCTTTGTGGACTGCAGACTTTCTGCMTTTTTGTTTGGCACTGAAAAATTCTTTCAAACATTCATGGTATGAACACTCATCCTGCCTTGGTACAGGAAAGCCTATTAAGTGCACATTCACATGACACCACATACCAACACAGTGCTGATGACAATCAACTAATGAGATTTAAAATGTAAACAAACATTAACTACTTTTTTGAAATTTTCAAATATGCAGAAACAAGTTTTCAATTGCCTTCTAGATTTTTTCATCCTGAAAAATGAGACTTAATACATTTATAAATTTCACAAGMTCAATACTTTTCAAAAGCAGAAAGTAACGAAGAGTTTAACTTTAAAATAAACTTCAGAGCAAACCCATTTACCAGCTCACTTTTTTAAAATACAAGGAAATTGATTAATTCCAAGAAGAAATAGCTTTCCTTAATAACAAGATACACTCATTTGGTCTCTATACTTGCAATAATAAAGACATTAACCTTTCCAAATTAAAATGTCTTTAGTCACACATTATAAACCCTCTCTGCTGTGTCTGAAACTAAAACACCTTCAGGCTTTCCGTGGTTTCTGTCAAGCTGCTCACTTACCTTACATAAGCCTCACAGGAGGGCCAGTGCCTCACAGGATGGAAACCTGTGCTCACACAGGACAGCAGTCCTGCACGTTTGCAGGGGATGCAGGACCTCCTGGAAGTGAGGAATTTCACGTGTGTGCAGAGCAGATTATCAGATTAGCAGCACACACACATGGCCCAGCAGCAGATAGGGAGCAAAGACAACAAGGGACTCCACAGTACATACAACAGAACTGCACCAAGCAAAAACACAGAGCAGCTCCCTGGTTTATGCCAAGCAAACCACACAGACACACTGAGGTTTATTTTCATGTCTTTCAGGTTAAAACCCTCTTACTTCAGATGATTGCAGCACACAGGACCCGAGCAGTCAAAGGAAGAACAGATGGACTGCTGGGTAGGTCATGCACAGAATGAGAATGGCACCAGGCATTACAGGCACTTTATTCTGGGCAAGTAGCAAAAAGAGCTTCTTTGAGCCAGATTGAAGTTCTCACAGTTAAATTCAGCTGAATAGCAATTTCTCATAGAAATACTCAAGGCACTTTAGCAGCAGGCCCATCAGATATCTGGCAAACACGAAGATTTAATTTAATAACAGATCCTATCTGTACTACAGATGTTGCCTGTCACAATTGCACAAGTCTGGAACGTTAAGGGCTACAACCCCTAATCAACAGAGCTGTGCTGGCTCAAGTGCCTCACTTTGCTGCAATCAGATCTGCAGAACTGCACTTTTACCTGTCTGTTTGCAGGGTGGGGCACGTGAGCACCACCCTGGGCAGTGTGCTCTCAGGGCAGTGCAGTTGCACAGGAAACCTCAGCTCCATCCCAGGGCCCTGCAAGCAGGGGAGCAGCTCATCTCCGGGGGAAAAATACTTGGAAAGCTCAATCAAATTCCTTGGGAGAAGAAGTGACATTGGCAAATGTAGGTAGGTGTGTAGGCAGGAGAGGCTTTGCCAGCTCAGCTCTGTGTCAGCAGCTGGGGACAGAACTGTGACAACAGCACTGACAAACTCCAGTAACCCCTAACACAAGGCACTTGCACTGTGCACACCCTGCAAGCTGTAAGACCATAACTGTGATTGGGAAACAAAATTCATATTGACTGTAGTGTTTTTGGCATTTATGAAAACATTAATTTAAAGAGGGAAGCAAAGTATTACATACATGTCATTTTTATTTTCTAGTCAGAGCTCCATGGGTAGCCTAGGCAGATACTGACTTAGTAACAGACTGACATTTGGCATTTCACTACTCCTACAACACCTTCTGAAGCCTTGACTCACATTCTTCTGAGTAAGATAATCCCATATTCACCCTAGCAATGAAAATTCAGCCCCAAAAAAACTGATGTTTTGGGTCAGGTTTACTTCTGCTTTCAAGGTCTGAACAGCATGAGCAAAAATCAGGTAACAAACAGATTTTGCCCATCTGTGAGCAGAATCAAAGCAGTGTAGAGAGCTCTACTGTTTTTATACAGCTCTACCCTTTTATACAGATTAAGAAGCAATAAACACGATTTTAGGTGGTCAAATGCTTAGATTAAAAGCCTAAGCACAATCATCTCTTAACAAGAAACTTTCTAAAGGTTCCAGCAAAAGCCAATTTAACAAATCATGGCTGAAAGCTTASTCAACAGAAGTATCAATTACAAACACTGCCAGGGTATCTTTAGCACTCCTTTTCCATCATCTTGAATAAAAATATTTTGCAAATACATACTATATATTTGCCTGATGTTCAATTTCTGCAACTGAACTTGATTCCTTAGCAACTGTCCAGGAAACATGCCTTAGGGAAGGCAATTCACACCCTCTGGCATTTCTCCACCGGGGCACCAGGGAAATTAGTTCTTATCAGGGCCGTTAGGAACATTCAGCTGTAAATCCAACAGCTAAATCAGAGAATCTTAAATTTTAACTTTTCACAATCCCACAGCTTGTTTATCTTTAAGTAATCTATCATTTCTGATCCTACCAGTAGAGCTGTTGCAGAAAACAAAATCATGTGGTTATGCAACTTTTTCCCTTATTTTGTCTGTAAAAAGTGAGTTAAAATATAACCTTTGAAACTAGATATTTTTATTCTTATTCCACCAAAACAGCTTCATTAAATAAACAGAAATTAACTTCTTCCAAATTTGGTGAAACACCAATTACAGCACGCTGATTGTGTTATTAAGGATTCAGTAAACACAGTTGAGTTTCCAGTTTTGATTAGAATTTACTGGGGGAACATGCATAATGCTCATTTCATATGTGTGTCTGAGCTGCCTAASAGGAAATTTAAGCTTTTTAACCTCACAGTCTATCAGGGCTCTTGAGACCACCGTCAGTAACACCTGTCAAATATCAGCTTATTTCAGTACTGCCTCAGATAAAAACTTCCCAGCAGAGAATCCTCCAAGCATGAACTGGGAGCTGAGAACTCAGGCCTGACTGCACACACAAACAGGAACCAGCTTTGCATAAAYTGGGCAAATCTTACTGGTATTAAAATCCTCTCCTTGTATCTCCTACCACTGCTCTACTACTTGTGGCACAAGAGACACAGGGCAGAAAGTGCACCAGAGAATAAAAGTGGTGCAGAGACACCAGTTCTGTCAACTAAAGCAATCTAGTGCCACTCTCACCCAGCCCAGCCCAGCCCCTGCTCCTACTTCATCAGTTATGTTTTATAACTCTCAGCCCAACCCCTTTAATCCTTGCTCTTCCTCTTCCCACTAATACCTCCAGCTTAAAGTTTCAGGCTGTACAGAATTAAAATCCCACAGTGGTTAAGTTACAACTATAARGACAATAATTATCTTAAACCAGAAACAAATAACGTGATCAACTGCCAGAAAAATCTTTGTAGTAAAGCTGGATTAAGCAGAACAAACACTGGCTTTTGGGAGTCCACTGGACACAGAAAAAATATTTATTCAATTTTATCTACTAACCTAGATTTGATTCTATTTGCATTGCTTTGGGGAGTTTTGAGGTTTTGGTGTTATTTGTTTTTTTAATTCAAAATCCATCTTTTAGTTATATGCAAACACCCTCTGAATCTTGTGTGAATAGATATAAGTTTATATYATTATTATTTTATATTTCAACAGTTTTAAAAACCGCAGGTATTTTTGCACTGTACATATATTTACAACACAGCAAAATCTTCATCTGCATACCAACAGAAAATACCCCTTAAAGAAACAACCCAAAAACTTTGTAAAAATTATTTAATGCTGGTCTTGAAAACACCAATTATTTGATTTTCTAATCACTGGAGTCAAGCAGTATCAATGGAGGCTGAAGGCCAACATGGGCCATTAGTGTTCCACCCCAGTGCATTAAAACACCTTTATGTGTGACATATTTCTGGAACTGTCAAGGGAGAAAAATTAAGGCCTAACTGAAGAGCTATTTTAAGCTTACTTCTATATTTACTCCTATAGAAAGTTCTAAATGTCAAGGAATGATAACAAGTAGCTGGCACACATAAAAGTGGAGCACAACCCAGAATATCTACTACAATTAACACAGTACACGGTACATTTGGACAGTAACTACACATYATTTTTCACTGACCTGCAATTAAATTGCTTAAACAGCTAGCAAATTTTGTTTGTAGAAGCAGCATCAAGACTGTTAAAGCTAAAGTAACTTGAATTACCCTTTAAAAGTGAGGAAAAATACWCAAAAATTCAAACAGTCGAAAAAGTTGTCATAAAATGAGGCAAAATATAGTTTAATATTACTTGCCAAAGAATTTAGTTAATCGAGACTGTGATTACTACRTATTCAAAAGAGCTATTTCTGAAAAAAAATGTGAACTCTATTATCCAAGGAAAATGCAACCAACCAAAAAAAYCCAGGGAATTTAGGAATGCTATATACGTTCTTCTGAGTGAAATAAAAGAAATCAACATTTTCTTTTCTCCCTGAAGTTCCTGGAATGAAAACCCATGACAGCCCAGRCAAGAAAAAGCACGTTATACTATTTCAAATTATTGGATATAAAAACTGCAGAGTGAGCATAATACACGTTCATCTTATAACACACTGTGAGATTATAACATTCTTTCCAAATTAAAAAGGACAAGCTAAGATAGTAAGACTTTCCTTACCACAACTAAAACATAAGCTGTTCCTTGGAGGTATAAACTATTTAACTGTATGAAACAAAATTTGGTCGCCACCAAATAATGGTTTTTGCAAGCCAAAAAAACCGCTGCAAACTATCACCACCTCCAAGAGACAGCATTTAAGTACATTAGCACTATTTAAGTACATTCGTGCCAAGGACAGGGAATTGGCAAGGAATTTATTAAGTATTTAAAACCGACCTACAATTCCTACAGTCTAAATATTCGGTTTTTTTTCTCGCTACAAAATAGTCAGCAGAACACGATTAAGTTCAACTCCTCATGTTTAACTCACCAATAAGGAGATCCCCTCCTCTGCCCAGAGAAAACCAACACGTCTCCAAGGCAGGGAAGTTTCAGTCCCACCCGCCGGAGCCCCGGCACGATTTCGGTTGGGCTCGGTTGGGCTTCTGGGTCCCCAAGGGCGCTGCCCCGCCCCAGCCCCCCCGGCGCGGGCCCGGGGCCGCCGGTGCAGTCGGTGGTGCCGTCACGAAGCAGCTCCCGGTGTCAGCTTGGCCATGACGGCGACGGGCTCCGAGCACACCCGGCCTCTCCTCGCCTCTCCTTCCCCCCAAGATGGAGGAGCCGCCTTCAGCCCGCTCCGCCCGGGGAGCAGCCGTTCCGCTCCGGCCCCGCCGCGGCGGGAGCCAAACGCTTCCTCCAGGGCCCCGCACGGAGCCGCCGCCTCCTCCGGACCGGGCCAGACCGTGCCGTGCCCGCGCCCCGCTGCTCCCCGGGGAACCCCCCCCACACCCGAGCCACTCCGGCCGCCCGCCCGCCTCCATTTTATAGCGAGCCCAAAGGTGGCCGGGCCGCCTTTCCCGCGACCCCCCTGCCGCAGCGGCGGCCTCGCTCCCACTCTCCTCCCGCCCCGGTGCTCCCCCACCCACCTCCCGCACTCACCGCGAGCAGAGAAGGGGAGCTCTCGCCACGGCCGCCAAAGGTCTCAGCCGCGCCGCGCCGCCATTTCCTCCTCGCTCCGCGGCAGCGCTGGGCGGGGCCGCCCCGCCCCCGCCACCATCGACACCGAGATGGCGGCGGCGGGGCCAGAGCGCCGCCCTTGGCGCGCGCCTCCCGGAGGACCCGGCAGGCGTTGGGCGGGAGAGCGGCAGCCCCGCCCCTCAGCGCCCTCAGCGCCATGGCGGCCGCTCCGCGCCTCACGCGGGCCCCTCAGCGCCATGGCGGTCCTTCCTCACGCCTGTGCCCGTTCTGCGCTCCCTCAGGCCCGCTCCCGTTTCTCCGCTCGCAACCCCACGCTGATCCCGGGAACGGCAGCTTTAGCCATGATTCGTCAGGGTGGACGGGCAGAGGAGCCAGGCTGCTGCTGCACAGCCACCTTCTCACAGCAGCTGTGCTCCCCACCTGTGCGCATTCCAGTGGGACCTGGTTGGTTTTTCTGTTCTACTCACACTGTTTGGCAAATAGCTGCTGCAATGCCTTCCTCTGACTCCGAGTTCGGAGTGCTGAGAATGGAATGTTCTCTGAATCTGCCCATCCAACACATGGAGCCTCCACAGGAAACATCCTTGATCAATGATTAAGCTAAAAAACCACTGCAGGATCCAAGCTGCTACAAACAGCTACAGAGAGTTAACTTTCATTTACATGTGGAATTCCTTCTGTTGCTTTTTGGGACATTGGCACCCAGGAACATCCACTCCTGACAGACATTGAGGGATCCCAAGGAGTACAGAACACTCCCAACAGCGTACAGAGACTCCTGCCCTGGGCACCTGAAGAGCCTTTAGACAGCTGGAGGTGTGAGGTTTGGCTCTTTGGTTACCCTGATCCTGCACATTTTTCCTCATGGGTTGATAACACAGGTTTCAGGTGGATTCCAGATAGATACAGTGTTTACTGAGATTAAGGAATGAAAACATGAGAGGAAAAAAAAACCTACCTAGAAATAATTCTACAGAATTACAGGATTCTGTCAAGTAATTTGATTAAATCTTTTAGGAGTCTATTCAAGACACTTCTGGTGGCAAAAGCTCAGGATAATGTTGGAAAACCTGCTATTAGCATAGTCAGCCTCTTTCTCCAGCTGTAAAACTGGGCAGTTTTAATACTTCACCTAGGAACACCAAGAGATAAAAAAACCACAACAGACTCCTGTGCAAAAGTACCAAACACCACAATTATGGGCAAGCAGGAATTCAGATTTTCTGAAGCTACAAAGCTACAATAAATGAAATCACACGGAGGGGAAATACCTTAGGGTTTGGTAGATAAATCTGCAGTGTGATTTATGCTCTRGGAAAAGCTAGTAACATGCTTTTAATGGATAAATTTAGCATCTAGGGAGTGCTCAAACCCAGGAATTACCAACAGAGAGGGAACACACAAAACAAGGAACTGCACAGCAGCAGTGAATGGGGGATGCCTGCCACAAGGAATCCTGCAGTGAAATAGGTATTAAATTCCTCTTACACACATTTAGTAAGAGGCTTACACCACTTTAAGGTAGTGGTGATGCAATCTGCACCCCCAGTGAGTGACACCTGAGCACACTACACTTCAACCACAGAACCTCTACACCTTTGTGTTAAAGCCAGTCAGAGGATCTACCTTTGCAGACTAAACATGTGTCACCTCAGTTCTTTCCCTGCCTTGTTGTCTTCCTAATTCTTTTCCTTTTACGGCCTAATTTCTTTGAATTTAGGAAATTTACTCCTGGGTTACTGGTCTGAATCTACATCATTCTGGCAGCAAAGCASGAGGAGCTTTTTTTGGTTATAATGTGAGTTTTGTTTCACTTTAGGCCTTCTCTCCTGTAACATACTGGTAATTTGTGACTGTTTTGAAATGAAAACTCTGCTGGGAAATCCTAGAAGGRATTAATAACCATCAATCAGCTTCTAAAACAGTCTAATAAGCACTTTAGCTGTCTCTCCTCCTTRGACACCAGAGAAGCTTATGCTGAGATACCTACAAATCCCTCAGCACTAACTCTCCTTAAAACTTTTTTCTGCTTCTTTCCAAAAGTGGGTGGTCAGTGCACTAACTTTCCTCTGCACCTGACACATCTTACTTATGTCTTGGGCTTTCCTAATTAATGTTTGTTTTTTAATTTTGGGTTTCTAAAATTGGCCTCACTTATATTTGTTGTGTCTCACACAAGGGTTGTTACGTGCGACCCACAAAACCTTGTGACATCACTGTTGTGTGGCACAATGTCCCCAGATCTGGGATGTCACTTCTCACCCACTTTCCCCTTAACCACTGTTTGAAGATGCACAACCTTAAATATAAACATAACACTTATTTTATGCTCATTCCTTCCCTCAGTTCTCCATCACTGATTTCTCAGTGAGGCAATTGCAGCAGCCAGGAAAAACTGCAAATGAGAGTTAGGCCATGGATGAAAGCAAACAAGCAGGTCCTTTTCCCTCCTCAGTCCCTGATGATTTTGTTGTATTTTACAGATAATTAATACATTTAAGTCAGAAGAGACTAATTTCTGTTGGCTGTGCTCCAACTTTACCTTTTTTCTTTTAGTGGAAAAAGGCCTCTGTCTGCAGAGCCCTGCACATCACAAAATGGGCACGTCAGGTGGCAAGGTAAGGCTTCTTCAGGATTCTTGGTTCTCCAAGGCTCCTGAAGATTTTTCAAAAAGACTGGATGAACACAGAGAAATACTTTAATGAGGGTTAATAACATCCACATAAAGTAACCCCCTTCTTTACCAGCTGACACAAACTTGCAGAATTTTCCCCCTCTCCAATTCTAGGTAAATTCCTTCCCTTCAATACAAGCATTTTTGTGACTTCTCCTGGAATTAGTAACTTTGCTTTGGGATTCACTCCACTTAACGCCAAATATTAGTCATCAAAACACCTCTTTGAAATTAGGATTTAACAAATTCTAATTCATGTTCAAAATCTATAAACTGCACTTACAGTTATTATAGATTTGTTTTATTCTCAATTTTGTAATCTTGTCCCCCAAAAATCCAACTTTCCATGTTACTACTGCCTCATCACAGTAAAGTAAGATTCTTGTAGAACTGTGGCATATGGAAGGTGTATTTTCGGAGAATTTCCCAAGAGCAAAGTAGTTGTGTATTTTAATCTAGCTTGGGAGTCACAGGAGTAACATGCAAGGTTTTCCCTGAGCAATAAAAGAAAGGGGTTTTTCCAACTTTTGGGAGYGTTATGAAGGTTTTTAACAGAAGTCAAGGTGCAAGGAAAAGAGAGAACGATGTAGGAAAACTTTTCCCCTGCATTTTTGCATAGCTTTGGATCTTCCTGGAGTATAAAATATGTATAAATTATTACTCAAGATACTGCTCAATTCCCCAAACATGCAGAATTTTCATTGCATTTAGAGAATGAGAAGGAAAAAAAAAAAAGCATGGACCAAGACTTCCATCCCTGATGTTCCAGGCCAGGCTGGACTGGGCTTGGAGCAACCTTGTCCAGTGGAAGGTGTCCCTGCCCTCCATCAGTTTAAAGCTATCCTTCTTTTCCTGCCACAGTGGTTCCTGATGAAATGCAGCTGGCCATGATATTCTGCATAGRATCAGGACTTAATTGTTCTTTGTGTGTCTCTTCCAACTCAGGATATTCTATGGCTCTATATATTATTTATTACATCTCAATTTTTTTTTCTGTTTCAACAKAAGCACAACTGTAATGAAAGTGAGTTTTGGAGCCTGGGCTTTATTGCAGTTACAAAATCAAGAGTGAAAAGTGTACAACTGTGTCCATATTCCCCATCTGTKTGAGTGAAGTTACTTTTTCCTGAGGAATATCATTTGCAGCATTTCATATAGACAAGTGTACATTTTAAGCTTGTTCTCCCTTGAAATGTACAAATCGAGGTTTTGTTGCAAAATGTGGAATATGTAAAATTTTCTGAAGGGAGGATGTTCTTTGAAGTTTTGGGGAAGTTAACAAAGCTTGGTAAGAAGGATATACCAATGATTGTGGACACAAAGAATGCAGAATTCATGGGCCACAAGGCCATCTGACACAACTGCAAGATAAGGAAGACACTAATAAAGCMAATTCAGCAATTGTTCTGAAATCAGCTCCAACTGGGTTAAAGGTAATTAGGGCAGGGGCAGATCCTGACCACTGATGGAGCTAAAACACAAGACTGAGCATGTGGATTCTTTAACTTGTAGCCAATGACCACAAATTCATTTGCTGAAATATATAAATAGACATTTTGACGGTGCACTGGCTCTGTGGATTTGTCACCCAGCACCYGTTTCTGCGCAGAACTGTAAATAAATCAAATACCTCGACTCTGTGTGTGGATTAACTTCTTGTTCAGCTGGTGCAAGAACCTATTTTGGCAACATTGTGTTCCTGCTTTATCTGCAGTGACCCACAAACCCGGGCGTGGGTTCATCAACGCCTCAGCAGCCACTGCGCATTTTGAGARACCATCAATCCTGAGCCAGGACAGCTCCCAGCCCAGCGATCGCCACTCGTGGAAGCTGCGGGGGCTGCACAGGGATCCCGCAGGCGGTGCCGTGCCCGTTTCCCWGGCAGATGGCGGGGCCGCAGCTCTCACGGCCGCTCCCTACAACGGCAGCTCGCACCGACCCCGCTGTGACCGCGCACGAGCCGCCGCCTCACACGGCGGTTCCGGCGCCCCTCGCGCCAAGCACGGCCCGGATCAGCCTCCGCCTCAGCTGCTGGCGGCGGGGCCGGCGCTCAGTGCCGTGAGCCGAGCGCGGAGCGGGCACGCAGGGCAGCAGCAGCAGCAGCAGGAGGAGGCGGGCTCATCCCTCAGGGCCCCGCGGCCGCCATGGCCACCCCCGCCGCCTCCGCGCTGCCCCGGCTCCGCTCCGCGGTCGCGTGTTCTCGCCCGCTCCCCGCGCGCTGATTGGCCGCGAGCGCCGCTCTCGCGAGACCCGCGCGCCTGCGGCCCGGCGGAGGCGGCGGAGGCCCCGCGTTCGTGCGTCGGAGCGGCCCCGGGCGCGCGCGGTAAGATGGCGGCGGGGGGGCCGCGCCGGCCTCGGGGCATGGCGGGAGCGGGGCGCTCACCCTGAGCCGGACCCGCCGGCCCGGCCGGCGCTCGCCCGCCCTGGCTGCAGCGGAGGCGCCGGGCCTGTGGCGAGCGGGGCCCAGCGCTCCTGTGGCCCGCGCAGGGCCGGGCCGGGCTGGGGCGGCGGAGGAAGCCGGGTGCGCGGCGAGCCGAGCCGGGCCGGGCCGCATCGTCAGCGCGGGGCGGCGGGAGCCCCGTTCCCCCAGCGCGGCTGCGGAACGCGGGGACGGGAGCGATCGGGGCCCGGGCGGGTCGTGCTCCCGCTGTGGSAGTGCCGGGCGCGGGGCGGCCTCGGCCGCGGGTTAGCGAAGGCAGAACCTGTTGGAAGCGGCTCGCGGTGAGGAGCCGCGCTGCCGCTCGTATTGTCTGACACGGCTGGCGGTGCCTGTTGCTGTTGTTGTGGCCGCGTGTCCTCCCCTTTCGCTGCCCCCGTGGTCGTGACTTGGGGGTAGAAATCATAAACGCGGCTTTGGAAAAATGCTGTGCCTGCCAATCCGAGCAGAAATATTGTCTAGAAAAGTAGTGGAGGTAACGTTTTAGTAGCGCTGACAGGAGAACTTTCGGGGCAGCGAAGCTGAGCTGGTGTAAAGCTTTGAGTTGTACACTGGGTAATACATCATTGACAGTTTTGTAGCTGTACAGTATAGGGAGCTGTCCGAAGTTTTGGTGAAGATTTAAAGCAGATATTGTTTACAGAGGCATTGCTGTAAGTGTTTGTCACAGTCTTTCTGGGTGGCTGTCAGACTCTGATTCGCTGGTTTCACACTGTGATGCTGCATGTCCTGTGTAAATTCTATACAAGATTTTTGTGGAATGGATTTAAGAGTAAGTAGAAAAAGATGGTATTTGAATTTTTKATTCTGAGATTTCTGAAAGCAGCTTTACATCCTGGTAAATAGAGATGGGAGAGTGCAGGAATGAGGAGGAAAAAATGCAAAACTCTGGTTGAAGTCAAAAGGGTCAATTTTAGATTATTTATTTAAAAGAACTCATAGAAAGCTCTAAAGATGSCAGCAACACAATTCTTACACACATTAAACTTATTTCTTCTTGAATCATGTTCAATGAGATGCTTTTCTTTTGTAGTTGGAGTCCAGGATGAGTTATGCAGAAAAACCTGATGAAATCACGAAAGATGAATGGATGGAAAAGCTTAATAACTTACATATCCAGAGAGCAGACATGAACCGCCTTATCATGAACTACCTTGTCACAGGTAAAAACACCTGCTAATGCCTGGAGGCTCTTCATGTGTGTCATGTAATTTATCAGTTTGGGGTAGAATATGGAACTGGATAGAGTGGAATTAAGGGCTGTGAGAACTTAGTCATTGCTGTTGGCTTCTCTTAGCAAAGCCCAACTGCTCTGGTCTTCTCTTAGCTGCAGACCAACAAAGAATCAGAGACTGAGCAGTTCTCATGGAATACAGATGACATTTATGAGCCTGAACTCTTCTGCTAAATGATAGAGAAAACAAAGTGTTTTCTGCAATGCTGTAAACAYGACCTGCTTCTCCGTGATGTCCTTTTTTGTGCCATTGAAACAGCTCAAGATAAGTTGCTGTTGTTAAATAACAGTCTGAAAGCTGCAAGAACAACTATCAGAAGCAAGTTTTTAACTRTGCAGAAAGATAAACTCTGAGAGGACACTGTTGTCAAAATAATTTGCGACCAGAATRTTAACCCCTTCAGCACACAGCCTGGCTTTATACTTGGAACAAGCCAAACCCCTGGGGAGTTGTTGGTAGTAATTAGGTGCATGCCATCCCAGGAAGCTGTGCTAGGGCGGAGGCGTTTGTATCCATCTACACCCCTGTTTACACTGAGTGTAGGGAAGCCTCTGGGTTGAAGGAAGAGCATCTTAGTGGGTGGTGTAAATCAGTTTTGTGTCTGTGAATGCAAGACCTGGAGTTTAAAAGAGCTGTTATAACCTTAAATACTACACGAGAAAGCAAAATTATATCTTCTTGTCTATCTTAGAAAAACTGCTGGATCTGTGTAAACAGATCTGGGGCTGGAGGGCAAAGCAAAACCACCCACTTGAAAATGTGACTTTCACAACCTCATTTTGCAATAAGCACAGTGCTTTCTTTAAGTATAAAACAGGCTTCCATGCTAAGAGGTRTTGGACTACAAGTTGCTTCCCTGGAGAGTGAGCATACATGAATTCAGAATGAATTAAGCATTTACTCTAAAATGCCTATTGGATAAATGACTTCTTATATAGGGGAGAATTTTTTCCTATTTTGGGTTAATCTTTAAATCCCCAAATTGCACAAGCAACACTTAAATTAAGCTGATAGGTTTTCTTCTAAAATGTTTCATGCAATATATTCTATGGGTAAAATGTTCCTATTCCAGAGGGCTTTAAAGAAGCAGCAGAGAAATTTCGGATGGAGTCTGGAATTGAACCCAGCGTGGATTTAGAGACTCTGGATGAAAGAATAAAAATCCGTGAGATGATCTTGAAAGGGCAGATCCAGGAAGCCATTGCATTGATAAACAGCCTCCATCCAGAGCTGCTGGATACCAACAGATATCTCTACTTTCATTTGCAGGTGAGGACAGGTGGCAGACGTTTACTTTGTCTTAGAGTTTGCTGAGAGAATGGGAAAAKTAGTGAAGAAATTAAGGTTATGTTGGGAGGTTTCTCACTGAACACGAATGCAACTGCGGGTGCTCTTGGCATTTTTTGGTAGTGGTGGGAAACTTTGTGGCATGGTGCAGGAGCCACCATATACAGTTATTAACATGAAAACTTGTAACAGCAGCAGTGACCTGTGACTTACCAGCTTCCAGTTGCTGTTGGCCTGAATTCCTTTAGTAACCCATCTTCTCCAACCCTGTTACTCAAAAGCACCAAGTTCCCTTTTCAGTAGATTTTGCAGCCAACTTGCTGCTCCTTGTCTCACACATTGAGAAGAATTGACCTCAAACTGTCAAATTACAGATTAGTGTTTGTCTCAAATTACACACCAGTGTCTGAATCTTCCAGGCTTGCAATAGTGGAGATTTGTTAATTTGTTGGGCTAATATTGCTGTGTCTTTCGTGTGTAGCAACAGCACTTGATTGAACTGATTCGGCAGCGTGAGACAGAGGCAGCTCTGGAATTTGCTCAGACCCAATTAGCAGAACAAGGGGAAGAGAGCAGGGAATGCCTGACAGAAATGGAGCGCACGCTGGCTCTGCTTGCCTTTGATAATCCCGAAGAATCACCATTTGGAGACTTGCTGAACATGATGCAGCGACAGAAGGTAGTCCTTTCTCAAAGGGAGCTGATGGCTTTTATRTGTATGTTATGAAAATAAAATCTAAATATTTTTTAAATGCTCAGAGAAAACTTACAGAGTGATGTGCAAAAGAACAGAAGTGTTTATTGAGCAAGATTAAAAAAATGGTGTTAATATATTCCAAATGTATTCAACTGYTTGGCTCTCTTCCTTCCTTTCTCCAGGCTTGTAGTCTATGGAGCTTTGTCCTGGCCATTTCTGAGGAATTAGCACACTAGGTGTGATCTTCCCGGTGTCTGCATGACTTTAGCAGTGTTAATTATATGAAAACTGCCACTGAACTCCAGTTTTTCTTTTCCAGGTATGGAGTGAGGTTAATCAAGCTGTTCTAGACTATGAAAATCGTGAATCAACACCCAAGTTGGCAAAATTACTGAAACTACTACTGTGGGCTCAGAATGAGCTGGACCAGAAGAAAGTGAAATACCCCAAAATGACAGACCTCAGCAAGGGGACGATTGAAGAGCCCAAGTAAAATGTGTGCAGATGGACATCAAAAAATCTTAGTACTGCACAGTATACATTTATATCAGTCTGTGACTGAAATATTTTTACTACAGTACAGCACTCAATTCAGATTTTTCAATGAACATCTAATTTGAAGGGAGAAAAGTCCCTTTTAAATGCTGCAAAAACTGCATTGAAAGGCGCTGTATCTCTTTGGAAGTCTGACTTAGGCTATGCACTATAATACATTTTTAAAAAAAAATTAAACAGGACAGGAAAAATAGCATTTTTAAAAGTACAGAACTCAAGCTTTCTAATTGGCTGCTGATGCCTAGTTTAGTGGCCAGTGAGTTAATATGGAGTTATATTGGCAACTGTTCAGTTTAACTGTCTCCTGTTTGAAATGTGTATATAGAACAGTGAATATTTTCTACCTTTAAGTTATAGCCAGATATACATTCCCCTTAAAAGTAACTGGTCAAGTTTTCATCTATAAACTTTGCAGTAAGGTCAACTTTTTGCTTAGGAAATAGTGTACAAACTTGTAAATCATAATTTAAGGACTTTTGTTTTGGTTTTTTTCTTCCTTGTTTCTGACTTCTTGGTGCTTTATATGGTGAGAGCTATGTTCATAATGGATCAGTGACCCATCTTTTCAGGAGGAGTATTGATGGAAATAGGTTTTTTCTTAATATTCACAAATGACCAAAACGGCCCCAGAGGCATTTGAGGTTTTTTTTTTTTTTTAACAGGGGCCTTTTCCCCCCTATGTTAAATTTGCAGCAATTCCAGGTGGCTGCTACAGCTTTGAAGGCCACTGGATGTCTGTAAGCTGAAAGATTCATGTTAGGAAATCAAATGGTGGGGAGAGATGCTTGTTGAAGCCTCTGATGCATCATCTTGTGCWGGATCTGCCTTCATGCTTGCTGAATAAGAATTGTAGTTTTAGAGCTACTTGGGCTGTTTTTATGCCTTGAGCTAAGCAAAGCAGGGCTGTCTAAAACCCGAAATTTGCATTTTGTCACTTCTTCCATACCTTTCTGAAGAGATGCAGTTCATCCTCATCTGTATTTGTTTACTGACTGTCCTCACTCCAGTTAGAACTATAGTTTTAATGTGAAGTCCAGACTTTCAAGTCAACAAATTGTAATCTTCTTGGTATGGGATGTTCTGGTTGAGTGATTGCAGCGCTGCACACTGGTGTATACCCAGTGGTAGGAAGCACTAATCTTGCCAAATCTATCTCTAGATTTTTAGGTCTATAGATCAAGTTTTGCCAAGCACAGAGCAAGCTGATGAGTGAAACAGTTTAACATCATGAGACACTGGCAGTTGTCACACCAGTCCCATACTGTACATAATCTAGTCTTGTATGGTAGGTATTACCCTGTAGAATGAAACTTAGTTTTCACTTAATTTTACTGGAATACTTAATGCATTAAACTGTATAAAGCTTTGCAGATACACCTGGCTTAGGGGAACTAACAAAACCTGTTACTGATTGCATTACTGTGAACACTGTTTACTTGTGTAGCTATTTTGGGGGGGGAAGCCATTGTTTGTTAAGCAGCTGTGAGAGATGCAGAGCACCAAGGTTAAGCGAGATGATGGATGTAACAAATCATTTGTTCCCATTTCTTACTGATCGTTCTGTTCTCCACTTTGAGGCACTTGTGGTAGGGAGGTCTTCAAGTTTATATATAACAAACAARCTATCAGTAGCCCCCCAGCTACAGCAGCAGTTTGGCTTTCCTTCACCCATGCTGGTTATTCTAACACCAAACTTTTAACAGTTGTGGGTTTGGTTGTTTTGGGGTTTTTTAATTTTTTTTTTTTTGAAGTCGGTTGATGTCTGAAAACCATGTATAACTTTTAGTTTGTGAGAAACTGTATGGTTAATGTAACTTTGTTTAATAACAAACTGCAGAAACAAAACTGGAATAGCTCTAATTTCTTCATGTAGAACTGATCAGCTTTTCCTCTCTGTTCTGACACTTGTGTTGTTGAATCTCCTGTACAGCTTCTCCCGGGTGAAGTGGAAAGTGGTGCGGTTTTGTGGCATGATGAGCATTTTTCTCCATGAGAAATGCAGTATTACAGCCCTGGGTGAGAAGTTCACTGTCCTCCTAGAACGCTACCTTAATTCCAYAGAGTATTTGGGCAATGATTGAGCATAGATTACTTGAATTTCCACTAGCTTGTTTTTTTCCATTAAAAAAATAAACACGTTTTTAAGGGGGTTAATATAAAATTAGTCTAGAACTATTTCACTTTGTTTTTATGAACATGCCACATTGATAAGCAGCTTTAATCTGTAAAGTTTTTGGTAACTGCAAGAAGATACTCGAAAGCTATGCATTTTAGAGAAAGCATAAAGGTAGTGATATTGGTACTTCTAAGGATCTTTATATTAGTGTATATAAAATAGTTTGCATATACAAATATAATATATAATCTGTTTGAAATATTCTTGAATGGTAGGGGCTGTGAAACATATTATAATTTATGGAAATATTGTACACAGTAAACAGATGTCTCAGTACACAAATGAATTTTTGTCATATGCATGAGAAGTGTCTTATTTGGTGACTACTAATAAATGGGCTTTTGTTAACCCATTTTTGTTAGATAACCACTTTAACAAATACCATTAAATGCCACTTTGATCAGTTTGCTTTAGTGTAAAAATACATATTTTGTTCCACTGAATTTAGAACAATATGAAAATAACTTTTGTAAGAAGATTTGTTCCAAACCCAGCGTTGGCAGACAGATCTGGTCATTAGAGGTGGTGCACTTATCCTCTCCCAGCCTTGCCTTTGGTGAAAGCAAATAAGATATTTTCATTCATGCTATGGATGTGGAGAAGCTGGATTGTAAAATATCCTGTCTTACACCTCTGCAGAAAGGCTGCCTAGCAAGTGTGTTTGATTAGGCTACAAATCTCCCTCCTTTTCCCAAAGCCATCACCTCCCTGTAACTGTCTTTGCTGTTCCCATGTTTTGTTTCTGCCTGTCAAATCTAAGCTGAGCTGTGGCTGCTTCTGTTGTACAAAGGAGGGATTTTGGAAGGGTGGGGGTTCACAGACTTTCCTGAACATGAAGTTGTGGTGGTACTTTGAGAAATACTTACTGAACTGTTTCATTTTATATAGTTGGAAAAGCAGAGGCTGCTGCACAGAAACTTAACAGCAGAATTTTGAGTAAAGAATTTCCTCTCAAGACTTTTGAAGAGGCAAACATACACCTTTAAGCCAGATGAAGTACCTCTCTCTCTTTAAGATGATTTCATTGAAACACTTTCAGCTTCTTTCACCCACATTAAAAGAAAAATTGAAAAGAATTCTGCTTCCTTTCCACTCCTTGTAAATACAGGAAAAGCCACTACATTATTCCAGGGTGATTTTATTGTTTTTAATTTGTAAAATTTATGCTTTGTATGCTTGAGTATGAGCTTAAAGGCATTACTTTAAAAAATCCCTGACTAGCTGAGTGTTGTTCGACTTATTTCAAAACCACCTTGTGTCCAAGTGGGTTGCAAAGCTCATTAAATGGAGTTGGATCCCTGTGTGTTGTGTCTTCACGGAAAATGGGGCTGCTGCTGTCAGCCACGGCTGAGAGCATCCTTGAGAGCCAGGATAGAACAGGATATGGAGTCCTGTTTGCCCTAAATCTGCCCTGAGGCTGCAGGTTCTGACCTGCACTGGAGCTCTCTCTTCCCTCCAGAAGCGACACCAYGTCAGGAATTGTTTCTGCTCTGCTGTCCTTAACAAAAAGGGACGAGGAGGGTTTGGAGCTTTTGTGTGAGATGGTGTCCCCAGCCCTGCTTGCTGCTGGCTGTGCTCAGCTGAGCACAGACAGAACACAGAGCTCATGAACAGCACCCTGCAGAGGATTTGTACTTCTCCATGGGCACCTCGAGGTGCTACAAACTATATTTATTCCTTTCTGCTCCCCTTCTGCCTTCACCTGATCAAGTTAAGCACAAAGTTGGTCAAACCAGTGGTGGGCTGCATGTTGATGCTTTCAGRCACCTCAGACCAGAAAGTCCTTTGTGTCCTGTCATGCTCTTCATGAGGATTACATGATTCCAACCATATCCTGCTACCTTATCTCACCTGGATGAGTTGCTGCATGGAAGTTGCTGTTCATTTACAAGCAGGCTCAATTTGTCAACTTCTCTGATAATTTGCTTTTTTTCAGTGTATTGCTGCCTAGTAATTTTGCTAAGTTGGATTATGTAGCAGTAGAAACCCACATGTGTTTTCTTTATTGTGTGTAGAAGTTGTTTTGAAATGTGCTGGGTTAGGGAGCTCTCAAGCTGCAGTCACTGTCCTTTCAGGAGACAACAGTTGTCCTTCATGGAATGTATGAGCCTTTTGCTCCATTCATACCCTTTCAGGAATTGATCCTAATCTGCATTTAACTTCATAAAATCTTCAAATAATTCAACCATTGTATGGGTGAACTACAGGGATAATAAATGTCAGGTCAAATATTAACCCAATAATCTTTTGTTTGGTTTAACCTTTTGACAGATTAAGCTGAACACAGGAAAAATGAGAGGAGGTGATGTTCTTGTGTAAGATTATTTTCTTTAGTCAGGACCTGTCCTCTGAGCTGATTCCATTTGTCATTTTATCAGCTTGGTGGGAGGTTTGCTTATAGAAAATCATACAGCAGTAAAAGGAATGATGTCCGTGTATTTACTCTTTACATTTATTTATGTGAATGTGGTGGATGTTGCACTCGAACGCTTTCAACTACAGCTGGTTTGTACAGTGAAAGTARCTTCTTATCTGAGAGGCAGATTAGTCAAGCTTCTTATTGAAGAGGTGGCACTGMGCAAGACAAGGAAAGGAACAAAAAAGTACAAAAATAATGAAAATTTGTGCTTGATTTCCAACTCAACTACTAACTCGCTGAAAGTATGATTCATTGTTGCAGTGTCAGTGTTGGAAGTGTTTGCACCTCTCCTCAGCAGTGAGACTGAACACAGGATCCCTCATACCTGGCTATGAGTTCATAAGTTTTCTGGATCTGTGGTTRCTCTACCATGCCCAAGGCTCTTCAGTTCTTTCCTGAGCTTATTGCATGGATTTCACTTCTGCAGTTACATCAGAGCCCATCTCCCCTTCTGCCTCGAGTTAACTAAACTCCAAACATCCAATTTAAGAAACCCAAAATACATTGTCAGTGGTTTACATTTTTGGCTGCAATTTGCCATGACTTGGCTCCCTCTTCTGGAAAAGGGGACAGTAGCAGAGTGAATAAAAAATACTTCAGTTTCATTTTCTGCCCAAATAAAGGGAGGAAAGCCTACAACTAAATGATAGCTAAAGTGGTTACTACACGTGGTTCCCCTCAGTCTCTACTTGCAGCAAAGCTCGTTGTAKTTGTGTTCTCTGTGTGCAGCAGGTCTGTGTGACTGTGCTTGACTATGCCTCAGGCCTTTTGGGGAAGATCTCTTCTTTCTGAGGAAGAAATAAAAGCAAAGGATAAAGTATGACTTGATGATTTTCACTTTTTCAGCGACCTCCTCTGTGGAGCTGTCTTTGGGGTGTATTTCACCTTTTTGCTACTTCACTCKCAAAGGTTCAGCTCAATAATAGTGTTATGCCTTCTGATTTATATAGCAAACTGTTCATCAGGGGCCTGCCAAGGGATTCATGTTGGGGGAAGGATATTTGAATTACCTAAATATTAGTCTGCTAAAGGCTTCATTCCACCAAGGATGGAGAGGTTTCTGGCTGCAGGAATAGCAGACAGGTGTCTGCCCTGCACCTGCGCGTTTTGGTGCAGCCCAGCAGCTCTGGTACCTTTCCCAGGGGCCATGCACGACCTTGCTCAGGCTGTGCGGGAGYTCCTCCATCCTTTGCTCACCCCAAGTTTTGCCGTTCCAGCTTCCAGGCTGCAATCGGCCACAGCATCACCTGAAGGATGCCTCAGCAAGGCTCCTCCAGCCTGCTCGTTCGTGATCTTTAAGTGAGTCACGAGTCCTGTTGTTGCGGACTGAGATAACCATCATTTAAATTATTTATTTCCACAAAGGAGTTTGATTATCTCTTTCAGATACAGCAAGGCAGCGCCTCTATCCAACAGACATAAATCAAGCTGTAACACCACTCATCCCTATTTATTTTATCTTCGGAAGCGAACGTTATACTCGTTTCTAATCCTTAAAAAGCAGAAGCAGAGACATTTCTGCCGGCAAACCCGTGAGAGCAGCGGGAGCAGGGAGCGATTCCCTGCCCAGGTACGGGAGCAGAAGGACAGACCCTGATTCGTCTCCCCWTTCCGTGCCCTCGCTGTGCCCGCTGGGGGTGTCAGCAATGACCGGAGCAGAGGGAACGAACGGAACCCCGCSGTTCGCCGGTGCCGGCACCTGCCCCTCCGGAGCCCCCGGCCCCGCGGCTGCCGGGGCTCGCAGAGCGGGACCGGCACCGGGCCGGGCGGGACTTCCCGGCGCGGCGGGCGGGGGCGGCGGGAGGCGCTGACACGTGGCCGCGGCCCGGCGGGGGAGGGAGCGGCGGCGGGGCCGCGATGTGAGCCGGGGAGGCGGAAGGCGCTGCCCGCATGGCCGCGGGGGGCGGCGGCAGGAATGCGCCCCCGGGCAGCGGCCCCCGCGACGGCATGAGGCGGGATGGCGGCGCCGAGCCCTACTGGTCCAGGTAAGGCTGGAGCCTCTCCCGCTSCCGGGGAAAGCGCTGCGCTGCTGGCGGCGCTCTCCGGGACTCCCCGGTGCCCTCCCCGCATCCTCGGTCCCCGCAGCTCCCGGGAAAGATGCGGCTCCGGGATGGAGGCGGTCGGGCGGCCCGCAGCGCTCCCGGAGAGGCGATTCCGGAGGAGCTTGGTGCTCCCCGTCGGACCGGGACCCTCCCGTCCCYGTGTCGCTGCTGCCCTCCGGGAGGGACGCGGTCCCACCGCCTCGGGCGGCTCCCGCTGTCTCACTCCTCCGGACTGCAGCAGAGACAGTAGAAGGAAGGGGGAAGATAGGGAGTTACTGTGAAAAACAGGGGAAAAAACCCAACAACTGTTGAGCTTGTTTCTGGCCTGTAATCAGTGAATTAAACACAAAACCGCTATGAGGCTCTTATCGAAGTGTTCCAGTGGGGATGTTTGTACTGGCGATAGTCATTCATTCAGATAAAGTCTGGAAAGGAGCTGAGCAGCAGCTAGACAGCAAGAACTGCTCTTGATGCAAAGTCATTAAAATACTTAAAATGCATTTAAATCCCCAGTGAGCACTTCTAACAGCAGGGGCACAGGCAAAGGCAGGGCGATCCGGTGTTCGGAGCAGGCTGGCACACCTGGGGCAATGCTGCTCCTCTCTGCCRCCCTGGCAAAGTCATCCAGCACCGAGACCTCAGGATCAGCCCCTTTTCCCATCTGAGGTGGGGTRAGATGATGATTCCAAAGTACCAGTGGGGCAGCTGGAATTCATGGTCAGAGGCGTTTCCAAGCCGGGAGCCCCGGGACTCCCCGTGCTTGAGAAATCCGGCTCGGTTTCAGCGGGCTGATGTGCGGCTGCCACCGCGGTGCCCAGCCCGGGGGCTCCCCCCTTCCCTCGCCTTGGGGTCACACTGCGGGGACCTCGCCCTGGCAGGAGAGCAGCGGGACAGCCGCAGGACAGACAGCACAGGAACATGGGGCCACGGGGATGGAATGCCCCTGGATGAGTTGGTGTTTCTCATCCATGGCTCTCTGCAGGGCCAGCAGGCTGATAGCCGGCTCTGAAATCCTCCTGCACTCACAGATTGGGATGTCTCATCAAATCCGCGCTCACTCTGACTAACGGGGTGGGTCTTAAAGAAGACCTTTGGCACAGAGGCTCTTAACAKTTGAAGGTTCTTTCCCCCTAAAGCACTTAGGAAAATTCCTTCTCTGTCTCCCCCTTGCTAACTTTTCCCTAAGTCYTTGTGAAGTGGGAGTGGTGGGAGCTCACACCAGATTTTCATTAGGCAAAACTTTAGTTTTTTAGGCTTCTCTTCTAGGAAAAGAAAAACCAAAAAAGCATTTGACCAGAACAAGCTCTCCTGTTTCTCWAATCTCTTCGGAAAAATGCAAAACAGAGATAACACTTTCCAAAACAAAAGGGATGAAAACAGCCTGTTGATCGAGACAGACATTTTAAGTGATCCTGACCTTGCTAAGTGCTGCTAATAATTGAGAGAATCCTGTTAATGGGAAGGAGCAGCAGGATAACCCTAAGGCACCTGGGATCATTATCTATATTGCTGTAGTTCACAGCAGCTGAGATCATGTCCCCATTGTTTAGTGTAGACACAGAGGTGGTCACAGCTCTTCTTCGGGGAGGTTTTATGGAGGTTTTATGGCCTAAAGTAAACTGGGCAGGTGGAGGTTGAGTAAGGAGGAGCAGAAAGGGGGAATGAGCCGCTAGATCGTTGGAGCAGGTTTGTCAAGTTGTATAAAGTACCTCATTGGGTGAAGTGACTTTGGTGGACAATTTGTGAACAGTGTATGCAAATAAATAATTTTTATATTTCCCAAGAAGTGAGTTCCTGCCATGGGGACAAGGTGTTATCAAGTGGGGGAAGTGGCATGGGTTCTCTCTTTCATGCTCCAACAAAAGACATGCCAGGCAGCCTTCCAAGATCTGTCAGTGCAAGGAGACATAAACAGTTATCTTGGCAGGTTTATTTTTCCATCTTTGTTCATGCTGCTTCTTCTTTTGTCCTCCCTTTTTCCAACTGGCTTTTCCTTCCTCTTCCACTCTTCTTGCCTTGTGTTTTCTCCTGCCTGCCTTTCCCAAACTTTTCTGCAGGTTTCCAATGGCTCCATTATMACACATCTCTTCCAAGAGCGGCACTTGGGGATTCCTGTTTGGGGCTTGAAAAAGCCCTCATGCTTATGTAGCACATCTGGACAGTTAGAGAGCATTTCTTAATGACGATCCTAACTTGCCAAAGCAGGATCCCTCGGGCAGTGGATGTGTTTGAGCATCTCTGGTTTAACTGAGGGAAGAGCAAAGCAGTGGAAAGAGAAATCAGTTGCTGAAGGCTGCACACAAAGCCACCAGCAGATCCAGCACTGGATGCGGGGCTCACATTTTGGATGGTGCCTCCAGGAGAGAAATGCAGCATGAAAAACTCACTGTGCCCTGGGAAAGCAAATGACTCCCGACGCCACTCTGCATCTCCCAGCCTCCGGCTACACCTGAAGACAAAGGGTGATTATAAAAGTTTCTTTAAGCTCCAGAGATAAAAGGAGTCCTACCCCCGGCCACAGGCTGATCTCCAGTCACCYGATCTTTGCCCAGAGACAACAGTCAGTTGTTTTTTTCTAATTTCTGTGCCCTCATCTTTTGTCAACATGATGTTGCAGCTTTAGTTGGTTGTTTGGGGTATTTTTASTGGTTGGGATTTTTGTTTTACAAGTTCCTCATCCTGGCTTTAATAGTGAGCTTGCTGAGAACTTTTTTCACATGGAAAACATAAGCAGGGCACACATTTCATTCCTGGCTGATCCATGGATGCCCTCAGATCACTGTGCATAGCACGCCTCTGCTTTATTATTATGTTTTCTCACCACCTCCACCTGGACTCAACAACTACTTCCAGCTCATATGAGCTGCTGAAATTTAATTTCATCTTTGCTTTTGCCGAAAGCAAGAAATGAAGAGAGGGAATAAACCCAGAGCTCGTTTGCTGAACACCACTTTGTTGCCATCTGTGGCTCTGTGGAGGGAGCTTGAGCACAGGAGGCGGACAGGAAGCCAGCAGCTTTCCCYGGAAAAAAAGCCCTGTGTCCTCTGTGCTGCTCTTGTTGGCTGCTAGCTGGATTGGGAAAAAAAAAATCCAACAACTCTCCCCTAAACCCCAAAGCTAGTTTTGACAGTGACAAATCATTAGCTTGGAGCTGGTCTACAACATGACAAAATCTGCTTGAGGAGGGGGGAAATTACTCCAAGCCTCTCTCTTGACAAGCATGTTAGATTTTGATGGAGAAATTGTTGAGAAAAACAAAGARTGAGAAGTGAAAGGACTGTCAAACAGGGTTAAGAATAACAACCTGGGCATTATCTGGTGGCACAGGGGTGTCTGCATGGCTGCTGTGTTGGTGCCACGTCAGTCAGTCCTGCTTGTGGTGGAGATTATTGTAAATTAAAGCTATAGGCAGGTAAGCTGGAGAAGAGTGTTTTTGAGGGAAGATGATCCCATGAGCCGGGGAATGGGTGATGAGGGAAGTGTGGACACACCGTGGTTGACAGGGGGACCACAGGCACCAGCTGCCCGTGCTGGGGACATTCCCCTGGGTGGGGGTGGCCCAGCCTGGGCTGCTGGGTGTGCTGGGTGTGCTGGGTTTGGAGCTGGTGGCGGGGCTGGCAGCTCAGTACCGCCGTGTGGGCTCATCCCCATCCTGCCCTGGGCTTCTGCCAGGRCCTGGGGAGTGTCCCCTGCTGGTGGCTGGGCAGTGGGAGGGCTGGGGGCACAGGGGGCGATGGCACTGACGTGTTCTCTGTGCMTCTCCCACAGAAGTGTTTCTGTTCTCTTTTTAGAGAGGGGAACTGAGGTARAGATGCCCTCCCTGGGAGGTGGGGTGGGTGTTGTGCTCTGCTGATGGTCCCTGTGCAAATCAGGGGCTGCAGTTCCCAGTTCTTCTTCCAGTGATGGAAAACACCCACAGATATTGCAGATGGCTTCTGGCCAAGAGCTGTAGCTGGGACAGGCTGTTCACAGTCGTGCTGTCTAACACAGCTCTCTGAGCACCTGAAAATACCTGGAGGTCCTGACTCGTGCCTTGGAGGGGCTAAACTGGGGTGTAATTGGCAGCCTGAGCCCCAGAGAGTCCATCTCAACAGTGACCTGAGTGTCTGCCAGAGCCCTGCAGGCCGGGGGAAAGGAGGGAGGCGAGTCAAGAGAAATAAAAGTTGAATAAATATTTGCTCTGTGGCATCTACTGGAGAAATTCCTCCAGCAGGAAAACACACTGCAAATAAAGATACCCTGTGCTGCTGGCTCTGCTTGCACTGCCAGACAGCTCAGCTTGCTTTTGCCCCTTTGGGGATCTCAGGCATCCTTGAAAAATCCRTCCTAACCACTGTGCCCTGAGTGGGGGATCCATTTGGTTGGTGGGAGCTGGGTCTCAGGGAAATCAGGGGATGCTTGGAAGCAAAGCCATTTCCACCCGGTGTCCAAGGCTGCATTTGGAGGAGGAGAACCAAGGGACATCAGACAGGGCTGCTCAAAAAGCCACCCAGGAAGAGTCAAAAGGGCTTGGGCTAATTATAGTCTGGGTGGTGGTTGGAGGTTTGTGAAATAGGAAGTGTTTCTGGCTGCATGGCTGCTTTGCTCAGTGAAGAGYCTCAGTGGTGTGCAGGAGGGATGCACCTGCAGCGCCTGTCTCCTGTGGGGTGGAGGGGATTGCACATCAGGCTGGGCTCTGAGGAGCCACTGCCACCACTCAGCACCAGGTTACATCAGTTCAGTGGCCCCAGACAAGCYCCAGAGGTTCCCTGCAATGGTGTGGAGGGCTGGCCCCTCTCACAGAAGTGCCTGCCACATACAGCCAGGACTGGCCCAGGTGGGGCATGCTTGTTCTGGAGGGTGAATCAGGCTGGTGGCACCAGTGGCAGCAGGGGCTGTGATTTCCTGTGCTCTGACTTAGGCTGGTTATCTGCAGCACATTCTGTCTCCCTCCCTCACCAGTGGATGGTTAGATTTAATCTGTTACCGCCGGTGAGGTTTCACTTCTCAGATGGCTGATGTCACCCACAAAAACTTCTGTTTGATTTGTCACTACTCCTTAGCTTTGAAAGGAGGGGTTTAATTCCTGTCTTTGTGCTAGTGCAGGTTCCTCCAGTGTAACCTCTGCTGTTGTTGTTTTGCACTGAGCAGAACGTTGAGTCATCTGCAGCCTCTGTGATAACTATAATTAGGAGAAAATGCATTTACAAAGCYCTTTCCTGTGATGCAAGCACGTCATTGTCCTTGCAGGGAAATCATTCCTGCCATGCTTCCAGGTGGGTGTGAGCAGCTACTGATTACATTCGACACTCATACTCTTTGCATGGGTTTTCCTAGCTGGATGTGCTGCCTACAGAGGAAGAGGTAGTCTGAAGCCATCATTATATTCTCCACTTGTTGTGAGCATGATCCCTACTGATGTAATTAAACATAARGGAAGAGAATATAGAATGGAGTAGTAGTCAAAGAGAACATTGAGAGTGTGTCATACACCCARAGATTTATTTAGTACTTTGGAATAAAAATAAAAGTCAAGAGAAAAATATATCCCTGGAGTTTTGTCAGAACATCAGCTGGAGAGGAAGCTTCTTGRGAGAAATGGAGTAAAGACTCCTTGAGATGCTCAGGTCTTTTTCTCTCCCTCTTACACCTTGCAGAGTTATACAGGGTTTAGGATAAAGGAAGAACTGTTGATCTGGTAATAAATAATAAAATGCTGCTATGCTTATCAGGATACCTGCAGGTTATTCTGAGTGACTGGAGAGACAGAGCTCAGCCCCACTCCAGTGAAAGCTCATAAAGGTCTCCCCCTTTGCTGCAAGGGAAAAGTGCAGTTTACAAACGATCTTGGTGGCTAAATAATAGAAAATACCTCCACACACATCACTGGCTGCTGTGCTTTGCTCCAATCATCTCGATTGTTGCAGGTTCAGTAGCTCAAATTTATCAGTGCTGTGCTCTTGGAGATAACAGAGGTTATGGCCCTGGACTGGCAGCAGCCATTTGGGCAGGGCAGGCAGGAGTTGTGCCTGGAAGCATCCCATCCCTGAAAGGTTTTCCATGGCTGCTTATCCCCACTGCCCCCTGCCTTTGGTGGGGGATTTATACCCAAAAACTCCTGTTGTATTGTCCTGCTGGGGTTTCTGTGACCCAGCCATGCAGTGTTCTGGAGCCTTTGGTTTCCCTGTGCTTTTCTGTGGCAGGCTGGAGTCAGTGGAGCCACTGTTCCTGGAACTGGCTGGGGCTGCTGATTAAAAACCAGCCCACCTTTGGTTTTGCAGCAAATGGAGATATGACTGAAGATAACTTCCTCTCCGGGTAAGCCCAGGAGGGGCTCTGAGAGCATTTCCCAGCTAGCTGGAATGGCTGAGGCRGGTCAAGCCCTGGTTACTCATTGCTCCAGCAAAGAGACGTGAGGTTTGCCAGGTTCTGTGTTATTTTGTGCACTCGTGYGTGTGCACAGTAACAACAGTTCCAGCCCTCTAAACACCCCCTGAAACACTTCCAGTTCCTCCTGCCAGAGGTTAGCCCTGAGCTGCTTATCTGCCCTGTCAGGAAACAGCAATAAATCCATCTCCAGCAGGTTCACCTGTTCTGCTTTTCATTGTTCCTTCACCTCCCCCCTGTGAGGGCCCATTTACACCTTTATAAATGRGGTTGTGCTGTGTGGGATTAACCCACATTTATCATCATTCCAGTACAGAGAAACCAGCTYTCTGTTTGATGTAAAAGGTGACCCGGGTTGTTTCCCACATGGAGGGTGGGTGTGTTTAGCAGGGTGGAAAGCCCAGAGGTTACTGCCCTGGTACAGTGAATTCCCCTGGAGCACAGAGTCTGTTAGCTCAGTGCTTTGTGCTCTGGCCYCTGGGCAGAGAATAATCAAACACAAATAGTACCAATAGTGGGTGTTCTTACTCAGCTTTTAACTCTGTAATTCACTGGCAAAGGAGGGAACCCAAAGTGGCATGGCTGAGGGAAGGCAGAGGGATTTACCTGACATTTGCAGCAAAATGTGTTTGTTTGCTCCAAAGAAGCCATCACTGACTCGCTTCTCACTTACTCCTGTAGGAGCCCTTTTCTTGAGGCTGAGAATTCACACACCAGAARTACATATTCTGTTAACATATTTTCACTCTTATTATCTAAATATTCTTATCTGTCCAGGCTTAATTATTTTGCTTATCTTTCTGAGCTCTTCAGGCCCATCAAGTCTTGTCTCTCTAAAGAATTCCTGCATATCCCTCCTTTTTAGGAAGGGTAACACACAAATCACCTCCCCTGGGGAATGGGTAGAAATGCCAAATAACTATGTTTGCTACCAAGAGGTGTGTCTCATGCAGGTGCTTCCAACGTCATGCCCTGACCTTTCCTTTGTTATCCTTAACTTYTAAAGAACAGTTTCTTGTTTGGGAGTAACAAACCAGGTTCCTTCCTGCCTTTCCCTCCACCTGCAGCCAGTGATGTCCAAGCAGCCCATCCCACCTGGCAGCCTGTGGACAGACATTTGCTGCTGGAGTCAGGCAGTGTTTGGGATGAGGCTGGCACCGTTCCTGAACGCCAGCAGATGGGATGCACTCTGTGTCAGCACCGCAGTGCCCGGGGCACTTGTGCTGACCTTCATCATACAGACAGGCTCGGCTGGCAAAGCCAAGCTGACCCTCACTCCTGGCTGTGCAGGGACCCACAGCAGGGGCCCAGCATCCCCCCTGCCCTTTCCCACCTTCCTCTCCCTCCCTGCAGGCCTGAGTGCCGTGTGTGGACAGCGATGCTGCTGCTGGGGACGTGCCTGCTGTACTGTGCCCGTGTCACCGTGCCCATCTGCGCTGTGGCCCTCAGCTCCTACTTCGACTGGGACAAGAAGCAGTTTGGTGTCGTGCTCAGCAGCTTCTTCTGGGGATACTGCTTGACACAGATTGTTGGAGGACACATCAGTGACCAGTACYGGAAATTATTCCCATGTTTTCTTGGTTTAATGATGCTTAGCTTGGTTTTGACCCCTCAGCTCCAGTTTCAGTTCCAGAMCCCAGTGATGGGGTGGAGGGTCCAGTGTGTCCATGGGGAGAAGCTCTGGCTGAGAAGGGATGTGGGTGCTTTAGACTGGCCAGATAGAAGCTGTGGATGTGCCATCCCTGTAAGTGATTCTAGGATTCTGTGAATACAGCTTTTCTGATTTGATCTGCACAGGTGATTGTGGTTTTCAGTTCAGCACTTCCAGTCWCCCTGCCCTATATTCTCTTGCAGTCTTTTTTCAAGCAAGTCCCCACACACGGTTTCCATCATGTTTAGAAAAACTGTCTCCATTGTGTGATATGAATTAAAGAGCAAACAATTTCCCCAGCTGGCTGTAAGGGAGGATCTGAATCATTACCTGCTTGAGTCCCTTTCCCCAGCCAATCTATTCTTAGTGAGAGAGCTTTTCTATGAAATCTTTTGTGAGGAGCACATGCCTGGAAGGGATGCATTATCTGTGAAGTGCACTGTGCTATTTAATTGAGGTCCTTAAGAGTTTGCAAGAAAACGCCCAGAGAAACCTGAATGGTAGAAGGCAGAGCTGAGGRTTGCAAAAGAGCAAATGGAAAGCAGCATCACTGGTTAAGAGAAGCAGAATGGTGGCAGAGCTGGGCTTCCCCTTAATCATCATCAGAGGGTTGAGTGGCTCAGTGCTGTGAGATGTCTGGGATCACTTGGACGGGCAGGGCTGGCAGGAGCTGGGAAGGGAAAAGGTCAGAGCTACTCCCCAAGGGCCAAGAGAAGAACAGGTTTGACCAAAAGATTGCTCTTAAAAACAGGTTAAACTGGGAAGGGCACTTGAGTCTGAGCTGGAGGACTTTGCCCTTTTGCCCTGCTGTCTTTGATAATGTGCTTTCTGTCTTCCAGAATAGGAGGTGAGAAAGTCCTCCTCCTTTCAGCCTCAGCCTGGGGGCTCCTCACAGTCCTCACCCCGCTGCTCACCCACATCACCTCAGCCCATCTGGTTTTTATGACCTCCTCCAGGTTCCTCATGGGGCTGCTGCAAGGTGAGACTCCTGTCCTGRGCTTGTCTGTGTGTCTGTCTGTCCAGGGGCTTCCTTGCACAGAGGCTCACATGAAGCACATTGAGATGCAAGTCCCGTGGTTTGCAGTGCATGAACCCTTCCCATGGGTGTCTGGGCAATTCTSTGCCTCAAAACAGCCTCCACATCCAGAACTTCCATGGGAAAAAACAGTGACATTTCTAGAGAAAGTCACTGACAAGTCATTTCCCTGTAGAAATCTCTTTGCCAGACAGGGGCTGCTGGCTTCAGAAATCATCTCTGGTTGTGTTTGGTTTCCCACATTTTAAAACTCCTTCAAAACACTCAGAGAAAATTGGCCCTTGCCAAAAATTTTGGATAATTTGGAGTGATTTTCCTTCCCTCTTGCCAAGCTGCAGCACTGGGAAGTGCATTGGATTTACAGTAGCAATGGTGATGATGCAAAGAGATTACGGAGAAGGCACAAAGTAACCTTYGATGGCGATGGATCCACTCAGTTTATTTTATATCCCTGTTTTGAATTCACCAAAAATTGTGCTGCTTTTTCTCACTGTTTTGCTCACTGTGGATCTTTTAAATTTGCTTTTGTTTTGCCTAACTGCTCCCTGCCTTGCTGCTGTTCCTCTCAGGGGTGTACTTCCCCTCCCTGGCCAGCCTGCTGTCCCAGAGGGTCCGGGAGAGCGAGCGAGCCTTCACCTACAGCACAGTGGGGACTGGATCCCAGTTTGGGTGAGTTCAGAGGCCTCTGAGCAGCCAGTGACAGCTCTGGACATCCCATCGGATGAAATGCCATTAAATAGTTGGAGGCAAAACTCATAGCCCAAAGTACACRTGGATGCACGGGTCCTCAAGGACTCCTGCTGCAGCTGAGGAAGCCTCGGGCAGTTGCTGTCCTGCCTGCCAAGGATTTATGTATTGTTTTCTCTTTCTCTTCAAACCAGACTTTGAAGACTGTTTGCAACATTTAATTACTGTGGGAAACAGCCCAATTCAGTAGGAAGAGCCTGACACTGGTCACCTGTGCTCTCTGATAGATGGGATGAATAAAACTTCTCCATCTCTGCTGATCTCCATCAGAATTGCCTTTCTAAATGGAATGGTTGCTTAAAAGCTGAAGAGAAATATCACTGTGTTGAATCACTTAGCTTTCCAATGTTCTCATTTCTTTTGCTCCTTTAAACATTCTCTGGGATACTGCACACCACCAACCTCTTTTTCTTTCCCCAGGGACCATCTTTCAGTGAGGGGCAGGTGAGGGTGATGTCCCTCTGGGATTTTTCCTGCCASTGAGGATCTGGCCTGAGATGCCACTCAGGGAACAGGACAGGTTGCAGAGGTGGGACTGGTGGCAGCACCCACACGTGCAGCGACTGAGAAATTCTCCCCTGTGAGGGTGCTGAGACCCTGGCACAGGGTGCCCASAGAAGCTGTGGCTGCCCCATCCCTGGAAGTGTCCAAGACCAGGTTGGATGGGGTTTGGAACAATCTGGGATAGTGGAAGGTCTCCCTGCCCATGGCAGGGGGTGGAACRAGATGAGCTTTAAGGTCCCTTCCAACCCAAATAATTTTAGGGTTCAGTGGCTCAGTGAGAGCAGTGTTGACCCCAGGGACAGTCTCCCATCAATGTGCTCAGTCTGGGCTCTCAGCCAGGCCAGTAAATCTGAGTGCTTTCCCTTGCAGAACGCTGCTGATTGGTGCTGCAGGATCTCTCCTCCTGGACTGGTACGGTTGGGAAAGCGTTTTCTACTTCTCTGGTTTGCTCACTCTGCTCTGGGTTTATTGCACCTGCAAATACCTCCTGAGTGAGAAAGGTGAGTCCAGCTGCATCCCTGGGGCTGGCAGTGCTCCCAAGGACCTGGGAACTGATTCCTCTCCATTATTTCTGCAAATCCTGTGTGTTTCCAAGATCGTGCCTGGTTTTACACAAAGGCCTTTTGCTCAGATGTGTTCTGTAACACACGCTGTGTCTCACCCAAGATCCCCAACCCAAAAACCAGGATTTGAGCTCTTGCAATGCTGATTTGCTATTTCAAGTCCCATGCTGGATTATATCATTGCTGAGAGCCTGATCTGGCTCCTCAGTACTCTTTAAGCACCAGTGAAAACACAAAACAGAGCATGATCTTCAAAGTGGATTAAGCTAAAGCAGGACAAGATACTTACTCCAAACTAAGAGCATCTACACATAGAGCTTTTAAAAACCAGTTAATCCACAATATCTCTTCCCAAATAACTGCCTAGGAGTAATTCCACATATGGACAAACCATTACACCTGGCTACAGCATTATTAGGGTGAGTGTGGTATGTAGGAGCCCAGCTCACTGGGAGCTGAGTGTGTGCCTGCTGCTGCACAGAATCCAAACCCCGTCCCTACCAAGGGACTTTTGTTTAATTATAAAAGAGATGCAACACATGAGTGAAGGTGGCTGGGTGGGGAGGGGTGTGGGAAAAATTTGGTCAGTGTAGCAAGATGTTTCCATGAGCATTCAACGCTGGTAGAGCCAAAAACCCAAGGGCTAGAAGGAGATTACAAGTGGTTGTACAGCAGTGTCCCAGGGCTGCACAGGTAATTACTGACCACAGCTTTCCTTTGGGTGTTTTCTTCCCTGCAGAACTCACCATCCCCATGAACTACTTAACGAGAGGCCTCTCAGTGCCCAAGCAGACCAAAGTTCCCTGGAAGCAGCTGTTCAGGAAGGCACCGATCTGGTAGGCAGCTGCATGCATTGGCCAGGCTGGCAGCATCCTCTCTTTTCTCCTCTCTGGGCTTATTTCTTCTGCCTCTGTGGTTTTTGTATATTTGGGAAGCAGAACCAGTTTTCTAATTCCTTCAGTATGAATAAAGAATTGCAAAGGTAAGCTTGGCAAAGGTGGTTTATGTTCTGTCCACAGGGCTGTCAGGCTCCARTGTTGCTGGCAAATCTTTCTCCTTCCCAGGCTGTTCCCCCTGGATGATCCTGTGCCCCTCCAGAGGGATATTTTCCACGGGTCTTGTTGGAAATGCTGATTGTAATGGGCTCCTAACAAGTGCTGCTCAGGGGCCCTGGGTGGCACGGGCTGTGTTCTCACTGCTGCCAAACATCTTTGTAATGGTCATTTTCCCTCTGGGATGCTGCAGTGGCTGCTGAAGCCCATCCAAGCTGTTCCCAGGGGCTGTTTAAAGGCAGGGAGGAGGAGGAGGAGGATGRGGCTGCAGGGCCATTCCTGCCTTGAATAACAACGGAGCTGATAACAAATCCCCAGAAAACCCTAAACACCACCTCTTGGAGCAGGAGGGCTCTGGCAGGGCTGGAAGGGAAATGCAGAAGCATAATTAGTGCCTCAATTAACCTCACCTGGCCCCGGGGCTGTTCGGTGGGGCAACAAGAAAGCTGAAAGCAGTGACAAAAATCTCAGGAAGCAGAAAGGAGTAGCTCCCCATGACAAAAATCTCCGGGGTTTCTGTGAGGAGCTGACACCTGGAGTGCCCTTCCTTTCCCAGGCAGCACGACCTGTCTCTGCTGATGGTTTCCTCTCAGCTGTGTATTTGCAGGGCTGTCATCATCGCCCAGCTCTCCACGGCCAGCACGTTCTTCACCCTGCTCTCCTGGCTGCCGACTTTCTTTAAGGAAACTTTTCCCGACTCCAAGGTGGGTTGGCTCCAAAGCAGAGGCATTGCAGTTCAAAGGAGAGCTTTGTGCTGGGCGCCTGCCAAAGGGGGGTGGAGATGAGGAAGATGATGGCAGAGGGATTTGGTAGGAGGAGGTGGGAGGTTTGGAGCCGTGGCACCCCTGCTCATACTTTTGGAGGCCTCTCCAGGTTGCAGAGGCTGGTTTCTAGTTGCTTGTTTAGGGATGCTGAAGGGTGCAGGGAAGAGCAGGTTGTATTGGGTTTTAGACTGCTTTTCTTCTGAGGAAAAGATAATTTTTCAACTAGCACAAAGCTCATGACATTATGCTGTTGCCAATAACCACCATTTGCTCCTAGTTTTTTACAGGGTTTTTAACTGGACTAACATTGTACAGCTCAGGCCTGCCTGTGAAAATTATAATTACCAATAATAACAATAATGTGCACTKCAAAAATATTACAAAAGCTTCCCTCTCCTCAGCACAAATGATACTCCCATTTTTCAGAAAGCCAGGCAGTACTGATCTGGGCTGAGAGCTGGCATTTTCATCTTGTTCTCAGAAACTCAGACAGTCTCCCCCACAATGGCTCTGTTAGCTTTTTACAATTTCCAGAGCTGCTTACAAATGCCTTTTCATATTACATATGTAAAGCTCTTTATGGCATACTTGATATTTATATTAAAATCATGTGTTAAACCAGCAAACATATTGTTGTGACAAGATCTGTGCACCTCGAGTAATGTGCTTGTGCAGCAGTAATTTACCATCTGTTAAGCATTATATCATGGTGCCCTTATGTAAGATGCTCTATAGAGTGCTCCTGCAGCTGATAATCGTTTTGTGCTGTTTAAAACGGGCTGAGGCTGCTTGAGTTTTTTAAAGGATGGCTGATAATCCCTACTGTGGGTAACCTGTGTCACCTGCTGGCCAAAATCCCTTGCTGCAGGTGAGCTGGGCAGCTGCCTGTGGCCACCTGAGTGAAGGTGATGCAGGGTTTGATGTGTGGGATGAGACAAGGCTGGGGTTGATGTGCTGAGCTGCTCTTAACACAGACAGCACCACCCCACAGAGCCCATGGGCTAACATTGTCAAAAATCACCCAGACCCAGATTTCAAAGGCATGGAAATATGCAGATGGATCCTGGTGTGATTTCCAGGAGMATCTTTAACAGGATTACTCAAACCCAAGATCATTCATCCCTCCCACACATCCCAAAGCCAGACAGGAAGGGGAGATGGGCTCTGAGCAAAGGGGGGAGATGCTGGGGGTGGTGGGTGCATGGATGGATGAGTGGGTTCAACCAGCTGAGATGAAATCCAGCCCAGCCCACACTGATTTCAGCACCAAAGTGCCCCTGAGCAGCTGTAATCCAGCTGACCACTAATGGTCTGTGATTACAGCTGYAGCTCACTTAATTGAAAATGGGCTGAAGGATGTTGGTACTCATGATGTTACCTAATCCTGCCATTAGAAAATCCAGCTCTGCTCCCTCAGCCTCTCRCAGTAATGCTGCTAATGAGCTGGAAGCTGCTGGAAATTTTGCCAGCAGCTTTGCTGGGCACCCACAGGAAACCCACACTGAGCTTCCCAGGGCTCTGTGGCTGCCCACCACATCGTCCTGCTGAGCAGTGAACTTTGCCACGTTTAATCCCTCTTTCCCAGAGTTTTCTGCCTYTCCTCTGGATGCAGCATTGCTGGGGAAGAAGGCAAGATGGCAAATCTACAAATGCTACAGGCTGTGATGCATCTGCTCCCKCACAGAGCTTGGAGTGGGGCACAGGGCAGCTGAGAGCTGCTCTGCCAAGGGGGTACAGGTGCTGCAACAAGTCCTGGGTGTTTCATTATTTCTCTTTTCTACAGGTACCACTGGCTGTCAAAATATTTGCAAACAAAACTCAGCTCTGACAACAAATCTTTCTTGGTTTTCACTTCTTTTCAGGGCTGGGTGTTTAATGTAGTCCCCTGGCTGGTTGCAATTCCAACGAGCTTGTTCAGTGGATTTCTGTCTGATCATTTAATTAGTCAAGGTGAGAGCTGTCCATGGCTTTTCCTCAGCTCTTATGGGATGTGGGAAGAGGAACTGGGTGGGAGGAGGAGGGCTTGGTGGTAGGGAGAAGACCCAGCAAATAGACAATGTGAGGTTCTGATATAAAGCAGAATAAATTGTCCAGTGTCCAAATCYCATTGATGTGTTTGGGGCTCTCTTTGACCTCATTCACAATATCCACCTGGAGATGAAATCTGGGCATCTGAAATCTGCTTATGTTGTATTTTCCTGGCTGGATAACAAGGTGAGCTGTGCTTAACTCCAAGTGTCTCTTTCTTCTCCAGGGTACAGAACCATCACCATTCGTAAGTTCATGCAGGTAAGAGAGCTGGAGCTGTGGCAGAGGTACCTGAGTTACCAGTTAAACTCTGATTATGTGGCAGGCTAGACCTTGTATGGAGCTGGGTTGGGGGTTAKAGATGGAAACAGGATTTTCTGGCTTTGCACATTAACTGTTGGTCAGGATATGTGAAAGGAAATCCAGATGAAAACCCTGGCTGAGGAGCAGAGCCTGGATTGATGGCAGCATTGAGCACAGAGGGTGCTCTGGAGGGGTTTTCTTGCACAACCTGTCCCTGGTCATCCCAAATGACCCCTTAGGTACTGAGGAAGTAGCAGTACAAGGGTGAGCAGAAATAGAAATGCTGGGTGAGAACACAGTGTATCCTCTGAGCTGCAGCATCACATCCCTCTGGACACACCTCTGACACAGAAGGACATTGAGGGGGGAAAAAAGAGGAGCACAGGGTGCACACAAACTCATGCCATTGGAAAAAGGAACAGTTTGTTCGTGGCAGGGGTTGCTTTCTTCTTGCAGAAAACGTGCTGTGGTGTTTAATTTCCCTTTTTTTCCAGGTCATTGGCTCTGGTGTCTCAAGCATTTTTGCTTTGTGCCTGGGCCAGACCTCCAGTTTCTGCAAAGCAATAGTGTTTGCCTCAGCCTCTGTTGGACTGCAGACCTTCAACCACAGGTGAGGAGAGCCCTGGGGACCCTCAGCTCCCCTGCACATTTGGCATTTTGGGGTACTGGAGGAGACCTGGCTGTGAGAACAAGAACTGAGCATTGTTTTTGGGACCCTTTGAGGCTGGTGGAGTTTGGAAGTAATCCAGCAAACCTCTAGCATGGAAGGGCTTGGACCAGCCAGTAGGAGGGAGATGGAGCAGGAGGGGAATTGCACWCTGAACACTTTGAGTTGAATTGCTTTCCTTCTGATACTCACCTGCTTTACTCTCAGCTTCTCCTGCCAGTGCCATTTCTTGTCCAGGAGCTTTCCTTGTGTTTGAAAAATCAAATGTGTRAGTGGTGGAAAAGCAGTCCTGTTCCATTCAAGCAGCCATTGATCTCCCCCTCTGTCTCTCACCAGTGGCATTTCAGTAAACGTGCAGGACCTGGCCCCCTCGTGTGCTGGCCTGCTCTTTGGTAAGGATTCCATGGGGTTTCAGTGCTGGAGAGGGGGGACATGGTCAGCAGCACCAGGGTTTGGGCAGGGGCAGCTGTGGGCAGTGCCTGCCCTGTGTGTGCAGTCTCAGCTTCCTCCTGTGACAAACCTGCCACTGCTGGGGCAGGTGGCACCCCCAAGGTGCCTTTGTGCCTCTCTGGGGTGTCTGCTGCACCCAGGGCTGGGCTGGGGCTGTGTCTCTGCTCTCTGCCAGGTGTCCAGAGAAGCTGTGGCTGCCCCTGGATCCCTGCAGGTGTCCAAGGGCAGGCTGGGCAGGGCTTGGAGCGGGGCTGGGGGAATGTGCCCCTGCCCATGGCAGGAGGATGGAATGAGCTGAGCTTTAGGGTCCATCCCTGCTCAAACCAGYCAGTGACTCCACAATCACATTTTGCCCAACACGCAGACCAGGGCTTGGTGGCACTGATGAAACCTCTCATGTCTGTGGGCTTTCTCAGTTTCTTTTCACACCTTTTCTTTCCAGGGGTTGCAAATACAGGAGGAGCCCTCCTAGGTAAAGTACATTCCTGCAAATCCTCCTTTCCTGGGGATCCCTCTCCCTGCAGAGGGCAGGATCCAGCCCAGAGCCTTTGCATCTTCTCTTCCCTCTTCTCTGCAGGTGTGATCTGTGTGTACCTGGCTGGATACCTGATTGAGACCACTGGCTCCTGGATCTCTGTTTTCAACCTGGTGGCTGCTGTGAACAGCATTGGGCTCTGCACGTTCCTCCTGTTTGGAGAGGCCCAGAGGGTGGACACAGACTCTGTGTATGTGGATCTTTAGAGATGAGCCCAAGAAGCAGCTGAAGGACAGGAGACTGTCACATCTATGGGTCATTCTTGCACAAGTGCCAAAGAACATTTTACTTTTTTTTTTTTTTTTAGGTGTTTTAATGGGAAAAAATATGCTGAAACCAAGTACATAATGGGTCTGGATGAAACCCATGGGAGAAAAGAAATTTAGAGTTCATGTTTTTGCTCAGGGCTGTAGCTGGTGGCTTGCAGAGCCATCCAGCTCAACATCTCCAGTGAGGATATGGTCTGTGGGACCAGTTTGTCCCAGTTGGTGTCTCGTGGACAAATATCCTTGTGGCCAAAGCAGCTGACCTGGCCTGTCTCCCAGGGCTGCTGTGGTTCCATGCCCTCCTGAGGGGAGCTGCTTCTCCATGAGGGAGTGGGGCTGCCATGCCCTGCTGCCCTSTGCCACCAGGTGTCCTGTGGGGTGTGACAGGAACACCCCAACGAGCACCTCTGCCCTTAACCCCCTCGTGTGCCTTCGCTCTGCAGCAGGAGCAGCCAGGTTTCCAGGGCTGTGAGGTGAATGCCAGGCTTCCCTCCAGGGCTGTGTGCCCAGGGCCGTGGGGCTGTGTCAGTGCTGCTGCCCCAGAGCTGGGAGAGGGCTCCAAGCCAAGCCTGGCCTTGCCCAAGGGCCCAAGGTGCCCCTTCTCTCCCTGGTGGCCTCACCCCAGCCCTGGGCCCAGGTGGATCAGCCCCACCATGAGAGCAGAGCTGAGCTGTCCCTGGGCTCAGGCCTAGCTGGGCTGACCCAGCAGTGCAGCTGAGGAATCCCCCTGGAGCTGCTTTGGGAAATGCTGTGAATGTATGGGAAGAACTGGTCACACTCCGTGCTGTGGATCTACGGCTCCCAAATGCTTTCTGCATGATTAGATGTGTCCTTCMCGTGCTCTCAAAGCACTGAGGGAGACTTTCCAAAGAGCTTGGCATGGGCAGGTTTTGTTTCTATGTTAAGCATCAATCAARTTTCTGCATTGGGCATCCACAGGCACGTGGATCCCTGTGGTTCCCTGTGCCAGAGGGAAACACTTGGCTGTAGACACCTCTGAGCTTGAATGTCTTAAAGTTATTTATAAATATTTTAAAATTTAAGCACCAAATCCTATATTTTATGTACTTGAGGCCTGATTCTGCATGCTTGTTTTGAGTGGTACTCCCACCAAACCCAGCACTATTTCTCAAAGGGGAGGATCTACCAGCCTCCAGTGTTTGGTTCTGTAGGATCCATTTTAAAGGTGAATTTCGTATTAAAGCAATTCATTGCTTCTCCTCCAACCCCCTGATTGCAGCCTGAAAGGATCTTTTAGTGCTTACCAGAAAACTCAGGCTAGGAGCAGGTTTCCCAAGGACCTTGCAGTGCAGGAAAGCTTTAGATTCAGGTAAAAAAAMCATCCTATTATCCTCTTCCTCACCATTTTTTTGGCCAAATTTCTTCTTGGAAGACATTTTGGAGCTGTGTAAAGTTTCTGAATGGCCTGGTTTGTAGTGRAAACACTGCCAGCCTTTTAATTGCAGAGACACTAAAGGGCATCACTGATCTGAGCYGAGCCACTTACTGGGCAGAGCTGGAGATAAGGATGGCACTGCCTGATGTCTTCCCRAGAGAATAACGAATCTATGTGGCCTGATGGGACAGAGAGATAAGAAAGTATTTTATTTTTCTCCTTCTGTGCTGTTTTTTCTCTAAAAGGCACAGGTACCACTCTGTATTGGGGTGCTGCAGGGCCAGGAAGGCTGCTGGGAATCTGAAATCAGTGGGTAAATTGGGAAAACCACCCAGTAACAAACACAAACAAACACAAACACAGCCAGGCTTGCCAAAGAGGCCCGAGGCTGTGCAGCCATCTCTGTCAGCTTGTCCTTTGTCCAGTCTGAGCAGATTGCTYGCATGGCCTTTTCTTTAGTGACAGAAAAAAGATCCCTGTGGGTTTTGGGGGGTTTTAGAGTATCTTCCCTGGCCATCCAGTGCTGCAGGTCAGGAGCACAAGGAGTTCATTCTGGTTCTCTTTGCTGGTTGCAGCATTTCTTGTGGAGGAGTTGGTGAGTTTAAATCACTCATATTTGAATCAGGCTGCTTGGCCACCCCTTGGATCTGCCAGCTGGGAAATTTGGATCTGATCTTCCAAGGAAAGTGCTTGGCTGTGCCTTCTCTGGGATTCCAGCTACCATTCCAGTGAGCTGTCCAAGTTATCTGTCTCTGGAACTGGCTAATAAGTTAAATATTTGACCTACACTTGAGGCTTAYGTTTCACTCTCATCATACCTCTTTGGTGAAGTACTGAAACTGTTTTATCTGTACTGTTACTTAAGCCAAAGCTTGTGGTCTGCAAGWTTTTGCTATGGAAGGACCTAAAAAGAATAAAGGCAGTGAATCATTTGCAAACTGTGGTTTTGCTTTGAGTGCAGAGGTGTTAATTTGTGTGATGAGTGGGGGCCAGAGGAGTATATTTGGTATGATTGACTCCTGGGGGAGGCCGTGCAGGGAGAGCAGCTGGGCTGGCAGATTTTCACAGCATCCTCACGTGTACCTGTACATCAGAGTTCACCCAGCTGCATCTTCTCACTGATTTGGGAAAAGTGAGTGAAAAGCTGCCTTCAGCAAGGGTGTGGACAGTAARGCATCAGCAGGCATGATCCAGTATCACTTGTTAAGAGTAATGACACAAAGAAAGTGAGCCTTGGGTGAGGCGGGGCACACCCCACACACGGATCACCTTCCACGTGGTGATCCTGCTCAAAAAAAAAATACAAATCCATTTCCACCTTTTGATATATCCTCGCTGATAGGTTCGAGCAGATGCCAACAGAGGGAGCTGTGAGATCTGGGATGTGGCAGCTCCTGGCCGGGAGCGTGCAGAGCCCGGCCCTGGCACAGCTGGCACAGCTGGCAGGGGCAGCGGGGCTGGTTTGGCACAGCTGGCACAGCTGGCAGAGCCTGGCCCTGCCCACGAGCAGCCCTGGCTGGAGCTGCCTTTGGGAGCCCCAGGATTTGCTGTCCCAGTGTTCACTTTCACCCCTCACAGTTACTGTAGGGAGGAGAAGTTTTGGACACATTTCAAAAGGAGAAATCGCCATTAAATGAATTTTAACACCTCAACCGCAGGGTCATGCAATCGAGAGAATATCTCTAAGTACTGTGGACTCCTCTAAACTTTCTCATCAATGTTCAGRAAAAAACCCAACATGAAACTCGGTGGCATGAAAATGATGCTGAGAATAATTTAGCAGAGTGCAAGTTATCTCCAACTTTCCCTGTCTCTTTGCTCCCCTTGCAGAGCTATCAACAACCTCTGACATGCACATTTGAGCTTTTTTGACCTTTTAGGTCATTTAGGTGATTTAAAGCTTTTCAGCTCTAAGAAACCACAGACTCACTTTAAAGCCTCCCTGTTCTTCTCCAACTGTGCAGAGCCTGAGAGGAAAAAAGGGTTTGGTATTTTTGTATTTTATGTTTTATTTATTTTATATATATATATATATATATATATAACTATATTTTCTCTCTCTTTTTTCTTTTTTTAAGTCTCCTTTTCTGCCACATTCCTTAAATTGTCAGTGTCCCAGGTTGGATCTCAGCTTTCCAGCCTGCCCTGAGCAAGCAGGGACAGGCACAGTGCAAAGGGCCTTAAAGGCTGATCAGTGGCAGGTACCTTGCATTGCTGCTGGGGGCTGGTTTGTATTTAAATTCTTTGGGATATATTCCATAGCTGGCTGGAGATCATTAGAAGGATGCTGTTTTATTGCAGTTTGCATAACGCTAAATCAATAAACACATTCAAGCAGATGGAAAGCCAAACACAGGAGGAAAGCAGCACTATTTGGAGGAGAAAAGGGATAGCAAAGAGAGCTCCTTGCTGGTAGTTTTGCCTGGAAAACACAAGCAGATGCTCTCACAGCAGAGACCTGGTCTAACATCCACCTGGCAGCTCCCCAGGGCCAGGACATGCCCCAAAGACAGCAGCTCTCAAAGGGCACCCAGTCCTGTAACAAGCAAAATATCACCATTTATTGCAGCCGTGACCTACTGCACAGCAAGTAATGAGGAATTTTCCATTTCAAACTTTAATGCAATAATTAAGACATCCATTAAGGTCTTTACAGTTTGGCTGCTTGTAATTAAAAATGGGGTGATGGGGGGGCCAGTGGCAGGGAGTTGCAGTGCAGAGCATCAAGCTYCCACCTGCAGCTTCTCTGTTTCTCTTTCTTCTCTGTTTGGTTTATTTCTTCGAAACAATTTTTCTGATTTGGTTTGCAACTGCCCCCAGAGCACGAAAAACACGTGAAGAACAGTCCTAAGTTCCCACAAGTATAACTTTGTTTTAAAAAAGAGCTTTGACCTTCTATCAACAGCTCCAAAATACTGATCCTCCTGTGGGGCAGTTTGTGGGGGTGTCTCTGAGCAGTACCAGGGGTTTTATGCTCCAGTTGGTTCCCAGACTGGTGTAGCTCCTGCTTACACAGTTCCTGGKGCAGGATTAAGGGTGGGGTAGGTTTTAATCCAATAATGGAATGAGATGAAACCCCCRTATAAACCCACATCTTCCAAAGTGTCTCTGCTCCTGGGTGGCCAAAGTGCCATTATCCAGTAATTGGATTTGGCCTTCTAAAGCAGGACTGAAACACTGGAAAATTTTGTCCCCAAATCACCAGATTTTTGCAAAGGATTAAGAAAAAATAATGATTTGACTGAGGAAGTAGCTGCCAGAGAAGCTTTGGCTGATCCCTTGAATCCCTTCCTGAATTACTTTCCCCTGCTCTTTACAACTCCCCATATATGGGTGACTCTCTCTTGTGTCTCCAAACACAATTCTGGGCATGATCTCGTGCAACTTTGACATTCACTATTCTCTAAAAAAATTGTTTTTCATTGCAGCTCCAAAGGAGAAAAAGGTTGCAATCTCACTTCCACGGAAGACAATGGAAATGTACACGTGTAGCAATTACCAGGAGGATTTTACACAAAGAATTAGCAACCTATTCATGCATGTCCTGCATTCTCATTAAAGGCAAACTGTTTGTGGGTGACAGGGGAYTTTCCTGTGCAACCATCTAGGCTCATTGCAGCTGTTAAATTCCTTTCATGTCAGGTTTTTTTGCCCCTCTCCTACCAAGTTTCAGACAAACCCACTCATTTACAGCCTCTCCCATGTGTGAGCTACAGTTGGGGTGGATGTTCCATGAGTCTCATCCTCAGCCCTTCAGATGCTCAGAGCTGCTGTGGACCCTGGCTGGGCACAGGAGCCTTTCYGTATTTTGCTTTAATTTTGCCCCAAACGTGCCCACAAACCTGGTGTCACAAATTTCCTGGTTTCAGTCACCTTTGTGTGGTTTTGCTGCTGAGCTAATGTACTCCTCAGAGCCTGCAAATCTTCTCTGCCTCCTCCAGCATCCTCCCTCCTGCTCCTGCATTCCCCTGCCCCATTCCACAAAACTGCTTGGCAGGTTTTGGGGGGCAGACAAAGCCCCCACGTGTCCCCAGGCTCATGGGAGGGAGGATGTGTCCTCTTACTGTGCATCCCAGACCCTGCTCAGTCCCTGGTTATTTAGCAAAATAACCCCCCTGAACAAGAAGTATTATCAGCAGGAGCATAATCAGATATCAGAGAGGAGGTCTTTAGATGAGTAATTTATTGAGATCTCTTATTTCATTTTATTTCAGCCCATCTGGGACACAATTGTTCTTTGGAAAGGGCTGGAGGCTGCAATTCCCACTGCAGGAGCCACCTGGAGCAGCGAGAGCTCAGCGTAAACTCCYGTCCTTGCAATCTCATTTTGCAGAAGCCTCTAAGTAGGACAGGCACTGCAACAAAGTGGTGACCTGAGAAAYGTTTGCACAGCCCTGGGCTGTCCTTCCAGGAGAGCCAGGGCTGGTGGAACACGGGCTCTGCACCTGGACACAGGGTTTGGATCCAGGAGCACGACAAACGCTCTCAGAGTGGTGCCTCTCTTTGGGGCTTTGTGCCTGGAGTCAGCTGGGAGTGAAACATTCAAATTTTGCTTTAGCACCCATCCTCTTCTGGCAGGTTTGTTGCAGAGATAAAAACTAGAGCATGAGTAAGAAATTACATATTTTGGCATTTCCCAGGGCTTTGGTGTCTGCAGGTGAATCTTTACCACTTGCCTGTAAGAATGTGTCACAGCTCTCACCGAAGACGTGGTTTTCTCTCTCTTCCTTAAGTGCAGTGCCAATTTTTTATCCACTTCTGCTCATCCTCTCCCTCCTCCTCCTCCTTGGAGATTTCTGGATTAAAGAATAAAGCAATGAATTGATTTCCTGAACGTGCATTAGAGAGGATTACTCCAGGAGATTCATCCGTGTTTGGTGGATTAATATTTCCAGGGAAGCAGCTTCGATCTCAGCCAATACTTCTCTCAAAATAGCCTGAAATAGTTTTTTTTTCCTTTTTCAGGCAGGAAGGAGCATTTGGAATGGCAGGAGACAGAGAACAGAAGTTCTCAGCACTGGTATTTGAGYTTTGGTAGTTTTTGAAACAACAGGATTTCTCATGTAAATATATGGAAGTTGATTTGTCTGAATTATGCCTTTTCTTTACTCTGCTAATAATATAAAATAAACCCAGACACATGCCAGGCAGGCACAGAGGTCACTCCAGCAGCAGGGAAACAGGGAGAAATCTCTGTGTATCATCCCTTGCCACCAGCAGCAYCCTCTGAGAGAGGGGCACAGCATCCAAACGAAATGGGGCTCTGYCCAATGAATTAATTTGGCCTCTGTGCTCTACACAAACACAGCAGATCAAGGGCCTATTGCATTATAAGAGCRATCTGTGAAGTCTTACAGCAATGCACATCTCTGAATTACGCTGCAGAGGTAACAACTAAAGCCAAAGCTCTCTCCCTCCTGGTCTCTCTTGCATTGGAGGAGACACTGTTTGTAAATGAGCAGAAGAGGCAAAACCTCTTCCCAGGAGAGGGGGAGGCGAGGCAGCCCCAAACCCTAATTGGGGCCTCTGAGACCAGCCCTTAGCTGTCAGGCAGCTGGSCAAACAATGGGGGCTCCTCAGAGCTGCTCGGACACATCAGCTGGGCTGATGAGCTGGAGCCTTGCAGCTCCAGCAGGGCTTGGTCTGGTGATGGTCAAACGAAAAGAACGGAATAAAAGAATCAGATGTTATGAGGGAGAGTAAAGGAAAACAGGGCAGGAAAGGATTTTCCTTTTCCTGCTGCCCTCCAAGCACTGGGTGTCCTAGCCACGCTCTTCTGAGTCCCAAATCCTTGAATTCAAGAGCTGGTTTGATTTGTACTTCCAGTCTCAGCCTGGGAGGGCCAGAGCAGGAAACCACGAAGTTTCCATGTCAAAGACAATCACCTACATGTCTGTGAACTTGGGGAAAGGAGCAGGGGCTGCTGCCTGGCTCAGGATGGGGAAAGCTGCCTGCGGCTGAAGGGCTGGGATGGGAGGAAGGATGGAGCTCCACCTGCCTGGGATGGACACCAGCACTCAGAGCAGCAGAGTGGGAGACTTTAACTCCTGAAGAAGCAGAGATCTGGCCAGGAGGCTGGGGAAATCCCAGGGGTGAGCACACCTCACCCCTCCTTACCTCCCTGCTTTGGGCTGGCTCCCAGGGAGGATGTTTGTCTACCCAGGGCCTCCAGGCACATTTGGACAGGTGACACCAGCCCTGGTAGATAACCCAGAGAGAGCAAAGCAAGAATTTGAAACAAGCAACAAACAGAACAAATGGATTTGCATTTTTTTTTTTCAGAGCCACCAGGAACCTGGAGGAATGATTTTTCCAGGTGATGCTCAGCACTCAGCAGTGAGGACATTGCCTGGTGTGCCACTGCTCTTTTTGGGACAGTGAAATGCAGAAACACGACCTGACACAAAGAATAAGTGCAAACCACATGATTTATTTATTAGTTCCCTCACACGATGAGTGTCAGCTCATGCCCCAGCACTGCCTTGCCAACAGGCAATGCAAGGAGAGTTGTCTTGCTCAGCTTCAGACAGAAACTTCAAGTTGAGACACAGATTGAAACACAGATCTTTTTGTGGTTCCTCATGTTTTCTTTCCTTTTTTTCCTGCAGGAATCACAGTAATCTCCCTTCCCTGTCCCATAGTAGAGGTATCCCACTCCAAGTCATCATTTTTTGCTTTCTGCAACAAAAGTAGAATATGAGACTTCTCTGTACCTCTGAGTACCTAAACAGGGACAGCTGGACAATATCTYCCTTTTCTCCCAATTTCCAGCTTTCTGCAAATAATGTTATCTCTCTAAAAGGTTCCYCCCCCTGCCCAAGATCTGCCTGGAAAAAACAGCTCCTCAAACAAAGCATTCGGGGTTCAATCTGGAAATACTCCTCAGGAATTTCTCTKGGATTCATTTTCCAAGGGTTTTGAGTGGAAAACTTCAACCAGATGGCGCCCAAGAGAGCTCTGCTCCCCTCTGCAGTTTTCAGCCCTGATATAACTTATCATCAACTGCAAAATACCTTTTTTCAGGCTGCTCCTTGTAGCAGCCCTTACCAGCAGCCCTGTAATCAAAAGTGCACTCGGGAAAAGTGATTCCTTTAACCACAGCAGCGAAATGTGCTGTTCCTCAGCTCCCAGATATTTGCACAGAGCTGGGGAGGCACCTGGGGGCATCTCTCTGCCTCCCACTGCAGTTTTACTGTAGGAAAGGGAGAAAACAGGAGCGCAATGCAAAGCTCAGCCCTGGGAGAGGGAAGAGCTGCCTGGGAGCCCAAGTGCTCACCCAGGCYCGCTGTAAATCCCCTCCTGAGCAGCAGCACCGCTTGCCTGATAAACGATGCTCCAGCCTGAAGTGTCGAAAGGAAAGAAAAAAACCCACTTTTCTTTCCCCCTCCTACTTCTCTCTAGTTATTTTTGACAAGCTGGAAGAGGAGAGGGAGAGAGGGAAAAGCTGAGGCATGTTTGATATACACTTTTGACGGAGCTTTTACTTTATTATGTTTAATTGAAAAGTGTTAACGTCGTCCGACATGAATATTCAGCTGATGGCTTTTGGTGCTGTTCCAGGAGTTAGGATCGCCTGTGATTCCACTACAGCTTCTCAGCACGGAGCCCTGTCAAAGCCAGAGTGACAGTGGGGAAGCTATTAATTGAAATAGCTTCATTAATTAGTAATTAACAGCAGGGTAATGACTATGTCACACATCGTATTTCAATGAATGCCCTTCATGTGTTATGGGGCTTTTAATTAAAGAATATGCATTTTAATTAAAGGCAAGTTTGGCCCTTTGGCCTCTGGAATACAAAAGATGTTTCTAACTTTCAAGGCAGGGAGGAGGAAAGGTTAGTGTGGGGAAAACCAGGCTGAGTGCAAGTCCTTTCAAAGTTAAATCCCTTCGCTGCTGTGCCCGTGGGTCCTGGCTCCAGGGTGGGAGAGGAAAATCTGCTGTGCTGGTAGGGCCTGAGAGGAAAGCTGGATCCAAGAAAACCCCAGCCTGGCACCCAGGGTGTCACTGGAACTGCTCTGCGCCGTGTTTGGCCCAGAAGCTGCATTTGTGTCCAGCTGAGGGGAACTACAGGGAATTTGGGGGAATTTGGGACAGGACAGCACAGCTCCCATCCTTCATGGTGGCTCCTTGGGGAGRAAGTCCCTGCCACTCCTGAGACAAGCACAGGAGCTGGGCAGGATCATCTCCATGAACCAAATGGAATCAATTACACCAGATTTYAGACTTTGCACATTCCACTGGTTAGGATTCATTTCCTGGGACTGGAGCGGGCACAACAACCCTCTCCACCCCCATCCTGTTTCCACTTCTATCAAACAACCTCAAGAACACCCCCAACGCAATCACAAACACAGTCAAAACCTCCTTCTTAATCAGCTTAGTCCCCATAACAATCTACATCTACTCCGGAACAGAAAGCCTCTCCTCCYTCTGAGAATGAAAATTCATTATAAACTTCAMATTATAAACTTTCTATTTMTATAAGCTATTTATTCCCTGGGACTGGAGTGGGCACAGCATTGGTTTCAGTTCTCCCTAAGCACAGCTCTCTCTGGAATGATCCCACACATATGGTGGGAAAGGCAATGGGGAGGTTGGATTCACAATTGGACTTTACAATGAGCACCAGGGGAAAGTTTAGGAACACAAATCCAAACTTCCTGAGAGCTATTTACAGTCCCAAGCAAAAGAACCTGAAACCCCACAAAACAATAAAACCTCAACCCAACCAGGCTCACCCACCAAAAGGGTGACTTTACATTGTGATTAAAAATGCATTTATGTTTTTAAAACAAAAAAAACCCTTCAAACTGGCCCCTTTCAAAAACAAACTCTACTCCCCTGACATCCCGATCTGAAAGACTGAAGAGAAGCTTCCCAAATGTGATGGGGATTAGATGAGTGAGACATTGCATTTCAAAGAGAAAATGGCACATCAAAGGCAGCTCCAGCCCAGATTGAAGTCCCCACCCAGAGGGGCTCCTGCCTGGGGGGATCAGGGAAGGTGGGGGCGGTCTCTGCTGCTGGGAGAGAGGGTTGGAAGGGCAAGAGACAGCCCCACATCTTCATGAAGGCCCCTGACATCTGGATCAGGCCARCAGAGCTTTTGGGAAGCACATTTGCCTCTCCTGGCTGATGATGCTGGTTGGAAAGTCCCTGCTTTGCCCTGGGCTGCTGAAATGTCAGCWGTGTGATTGTGACTTTAACCTGTCCCAGAAATGAATTTAATAATGATCTGAGAGCATCTTCTTCCTCCCCACCTGGCCATTGCCTGAAGGTGTTGATTGAGGCACCCTTTACCTCYCTGTCACATTCCCAGTGTGTCTGGGGGTGGCCAATCCCTCCAGGAGCACAGGCTGATCCCTCACACCATTCCCAATGAGCAGACCAAACCTTGTCTCAATTTATGGGCTGCAGAAGAAATTGTGATAAAACTGAGTCATAAAAAAAGCCAGTGGTTCCACCAGGTGAAGATAATTTATGCTGCTCCTCACACTAAAATACAACCCTCTGCTGGCACAACAGCACTGGGCTCCTCCAGCATCTCTTTAGCCTCATCAGAGAGGGTGCAGAGAGATCTGAGAGCTCCTGATACYCACCAGCATTAACTGAGCCCACCCTGGGTCTTGGCATGGACCAAACCCCCCCATGGATGCCCCAGCTGGAAACTGGGACACACGGGGAGGCACCAAGCTGAGCCTTGGGGGCTGCGGAGCAAAACAAGGAGCTGCAGAGGAAATAAAGTTTGGGGCACAGTGGGCTGGGATGGGGAGATGCCATCTGCCAAATCCCTTCTGCTGCTCCAAGGAAACCCATGGGGAAAACAAGCGGATGTCAAAATTCAGAGTTCAGCTCTGGAGGAGAGGGCTGGGGGGAGGAAAAATGTGTGAATCACTCAGGGTATCCAAGTATGGTAATTAATGTTAATAACATTAAATAATTTAAATGGACAAGCAGTATTTTACATTATATTTCTTTGGCACTTTTAGTGGTGTCACACTGGGTTTGTCCTTGTGTCTTGGATCAGTGAGATCCCATTCCCTGTGAGGAAAACCAAGAGTGACTTTGGGGTGAGCAACTGTTACAAAACCATCTCTTTTTCTTTTAATGTTTCCCAAAGTAACATTCCAGGTTTGAAATTCCTGTCTGGAGAGRAATATAAATTTTACAGACAGAAATTATTTATTTCCTTTGCAACAGCAGGGATTTTGTGCAACCGTGGGAAGATGGACCATGTTTCTGTTCTCCACTAAGACTTGGTGTGTACATTTTGCTGTTACACTTGCTCAGACACTAAGAACAGCACTTTTGGGCTCTACATCCCCTGGATTTGGTCTTACAACTTGTCCTAAAGTTCTGAGCAAGCTGGAAGGGAAGGAAGGGAAGGTGCCATCGCATTGTGTGTTAAAAAAAGCCTTTAATTTTACCAGGATTGCTGTAAGTGTTGCTGCTGTGCTCAGCTATGTATAAAATACGGAGAATGGGTTTGCTTCCTGAATATGGCTGCTGGGAAAATCRTATATGAATTTTTAGAAGGAAAATGGCTCCCTATGAAAACAAACTGGAGCTCTTTGCAAATTCTGCCCATGGAAAATTCGCCAAAATCCAGTCAAATCCTTGCTCAGATGGAGTGAAGATGGAGGATAGGTGTCTGGCTGGTCTTCCTGAGAAATCTTGGCCACAACTTTCCTTTTTATTTGCAGACACTGCAAGAAAGCCCAGCCTGGATGGGACCCGAGCAGAGTTTGGTCCTGGTTTGTGGCAGCTGCAACTTGGAGCTGATGATCACAGAACCACAGAAGGRTTTGCTTGGGAGGGACCTTAAAGCTCATCCAGTGCCMCCCCTGCCATGGGCAGGGACACTTCCACTGTCCCAGGCTGCTCCAAGCCCCATCCAGCCTGGCCTTGGGCACTGCCAGGGATCCAGGGGCAGCCCCAGCTGCTCTGGGCACCCTCACAGGGAGGAATTCCTCCCCAACATCCATCTAAACCTGTTTTCTGACTGTGTGAAGTCCTGGGAGAAATCTGGTCTAGTTGTGAGTCTCCCATTGTAAGCAAGACAGCCCTCCTCTATTTACAGGTTTAAGTGAAACGCAAACAGCCCCAAAACGAACTGAAAGCCCCTGAAAACACCTGACCTTGCCCTGCTCTCCCTCTGCTGCCCCAGAGCTCCAGGAGGGACCCAACCTGGCCCTTTCTTCCTCTGCTTTTTTTCTTTTTTCATGCCTTGTTTGTTGTGTACCACAAGTTGCCTCATCACTTTCAAATCAAACATCTTCCTCCTTTTTGCTCCCAGAAATTAAAATGTGGCAAGGTCTTTTTCTTTTTTTTTTTTGGTTGTTTTTTTTT
>JACDOX010000591.1:15314-33394 GCA_014549065.1 Cardinalis cardinalis
CACAGCTGCAGGGCACAGGGGGATGACACAGCTGCAGGGCACAGGGCAGGGCACAGGGGGATGGCACAGGGCAGGGTACGGGGGGATGACACAGCTGCAGGGCACAGGGGGATGGCATAGCTGCAGGGCACAGGGGGATGGCACAGGGCAGGGCACGAGGGGATGGCACAGCTGCAGGGCACAGGGCAGGGCACAGGGGGATGGCACAGCTGCAGGGCACAGTGTCCATCCCAGCAGCATGCCACAACCAGGGCAGGGCTGGGGGGCTGAGCTGAGCTGAGGCAGAGCAAACCAGATTCTCTCATGGGGTGTTACCATGGGGACATCACCATGGGGACAGTCATCACTGTGGGGACATCACCATGGGACATTGCCCTGGGGACACCCCTGCAGTCACCTCTGCTCTGTCCCTGAGTGATGGGCACAGCCACTCTGCTGAGACCTCCTCGAGAGAGTGAGTGAGGAAGGGAAAAGGCGTGAGTGAGGAAAGGGAAGGGAAARGCAGAGAGTGAGCAAAGGCCAGTGGGGAGCCCCTGAGGCTGGGAAGAAGAAAGGACTTCATTCTCCTGTTTCTAAGGCTGATCAGACAGAGGCTTAGAGAAAAATTGAAGATGTCTGAGAGGAGCACCTGAAGGAAAAGCAGGCAGCAGGGTACAGGACAACACTTGTACCCCATCTCTCTGACTCCTGTGTTTACTACAGGCTCAGCAACCAGATGCAGACACTCAGTTTTGATTCCCTAAATATTTTGTAGACTTTATTGGGAGTGTTGTTCCTACTGTTATAAATAAATAACACATTTGGATTGCCACACCACATTTGGCAATGTTGTTAAGGTTTTTTTTTATTATTTTTGTAAAGGTAAGAGGATTTGTTACTCTGAAGCTATCTGAAAATGCAGAAGAAAAATGAAATTGTCTATTGCTTTCTAAGACAGTTTTACTCCAGTGATTTAGCATTTAGCCTCTAAATGTCTATAGAAGTTAAAAAAAAAGAAAACTGATGTGACTGTATCACAAAGAACTAATTTATTCATTTTTACTCTTAATTTAGCTGCCTTGCAAGATATTGGCCATTCTCCTTCATTTTTTCTTCCTGAGTGCATTTGCATGGATGCTGGTGGAAGGATTTCATCTTTACAGCATGGTGATCAAAGTATTTGGGTCAGAAGAAAGCAAGCACTTATATTATTATGGAATTGGATGGGGTAAGCATTTAGTAGCTGCTTACTTTAAGTCTCCTCACTATAGGACAAGATTATATTCAGAAGCATATTTGAAATTGTCATCTTATGATCACAGTTTGCCTTACTGAGAGTGGGTCTGTTGGGTGAGAAAATGCATAATTCTTCTGTCTGCAATCAGACTTCAAAAGGTGCAGCCCTTGAGCCAGCCCCAGTGCAGGGAAAGCCACAACCTCCGCAGGCCAGACCAGATCAGACCCTTGATTATCACATCAGKGGCAGCGCCGAGGGAGGGAAGTCTCACCTCACTGCTGTGCTCTGTCTTTGGTTCTACCTCACGCCAGTGGCTTATTCCACCTGCCTGCTGCAAAGTCATGCATGAAAAACAGGCACAGAAGTATCAGGAGACTTCATGGGCTGGTGCTTTGCTGTAGCGAAGCTTTCTTGTCCCTCCATCTGCAGGTGACGGAGTTTGTGGGGCTGGATGTTTCCCCGCTTCAGGCAGTTTCCTTTCCTGCAGAAACTGCCACAGAGTGAAGACTTTGTTCTGAGCTGTCAAATGACATAAATTCCATAATTTCCTGTTATTTGTTGCCCAGATCTGATGGAACACAACAGAAGAAAATCATAGAAAATGAACTTCCCAATATAAATTGGGAGGWTATACTCATCCCCATCAAGCAAAGTAGATGTTTTCATCATTGGAGGCCAATACACTTTCTGTTGTGTCTAATGCTTCATCTTTCTCAACAAATGATCATCTTTCTCAAAAAATGACATACTTAGCCTTTTAAAATTGATGTCYTAAAATTGTTTTGAATTATATGCCACAGAGTTTCTACAGCCTGTTTTTTTGTATTCTTTGCGGTTTTTCCTTGTAAAGAAGTCACAGRAGCTTTCAAAATACAATGCTTCTTAACTACTGATGATAGCCCATATTTATAAATATATATCTTCATATAAATGTATAAATATTTATAAATATGCTTCTAGCTACAGTTATTAAAGAATGAAAATACTTCTTCCAAAAATGATACTTCTGACAGTACTGGAAAACTTTACACAATTTGTGAGGATGGTAGTGGTAAAATTAAGCAGAAATTGCCTGTCAGAGAATTTTGTAAAACCCTCATGCAGAAAACCCAAAGAATTAAAAAGAAAATTGATACTTTAAGCTATCATGTCTAATACTCTGTCTGGGACCTGTTTATTAAATTCTGTAAGATGATCAAAGCTCAAACCTTCACATTTTATTAAATCATACAGAAATTAGCAGGCAATCATTTAATATTTGAAGGGATGGCTTTCACTGCATTCAGAACTGCTGGCAATAAATCTCTGGCCTCCTCACCAGCTCCTGGCCTGGAATGAAGTGGCACAGCAGGACCTGGCAGTGGTTAAAAGTGGTTAAAGTAAGGCTGATACTGCTTCACATGTAGCACTGCTTGGAGAGCAAGAGGCAGAATGTCCATAAACCAAACCCAGGCTTAAAGAGGACTGTGGTTCCCAGGGAAATTAGCACTGATCCAGTTTAACAGTTAAACTAGTACTGTATTAAWAAGTCATTTTGTCTGACATCAGTTAATTAATGTTGGATTAAACAGCTGCAGGAGGATATCAAGTTAGACTAAATTTGAAAATGGCTCTGAGCTGTTCATACAAAATTTAGCAGAACCTGCAGGGCTCACTGGAAGATGTACTTTTATTCCTAATAATGCCTCTGGATCTGCCTTTCCCTGCCCTGCTGCAGGCTGCCCACTGGTGATCTGTGTCATTTCTGCCACCTCGTCCCTGGACAGCTATGGAGAAAGCGGCAAGTGAGTATGAAAAACCCCTCATGCAGGTGCCATGGGGATGCAAACCTGCTGGGGAGGAAATCTGTAAATGTGTTAACTGGGCTGTGGTGSTGCCCTGAGGAGCAAGGCTGCAAGAGGATGACTTGTGTAGAGATGTTGTTAAACACAGAAGCCTCATGTCTGGTTTTCACAGACATGATGCACAAAAAGCTCCTGAGATCTTTTCCTGCTTTTCCCTGAAGAGCTCCCTGCTCAGGGGGAAAAGCTTGCACCAAGATGAGAGTAATCATTGATTAAAGATATTCAATCTTCCAAAGAAAACTGCAGTTATACACCTGAAATCTGGAATGGATAATGTCCAAAACATTGAAAATTAATTTCCTTTCTAATTTAGGAAAAGAAGAGCAAAATTATCTGAAAGAACACTATCGGATTTAATCCTAAAATAATTTTACAGGTGGTAAACTGGTTCATCTCTTCAAGGCCGTAAGAAGAGCCTGATTGTGTTTGCCAGCCCCTTCCCCACCATCAGCCATGGAGGCAGGGAGGGCTGCGATTTGTCTCTGGCTGCAATGAGAGAAATTCACTGCAATGAGACATTTCAGAGTGCTCCAGCCCTGAAACAGCCTGTGGCCGAGGACACCAGAACAGCAAATTGCAAATAAAACATTTCCTCTCTTCCCAGCTTTGCACTCCTRTGGAGGTGGGCTGGGGCAGAGAGGGGTCACTGACTGTGTGACAAACCCAAGTGAGATCCCAGCTTGGGTCCCCAGGGCCAGGGGAGAAGGAGCCTTGTCCTGATGGGTTATCATTCTCTTGCTTCCAAAATTCATCACCTTCTTGCACTCTTTTGGTTGTTTTATAAGTTGTTTTTTTTTTAAATTAATGACATTACTGATTAAATGACTGTGTGTTTCCTCTGGAACAACTCTGATCTCCCTGCAGCTGCTGGCTCTCCCTGGAGGAYGGAGCAATCTGGGCTTTTGTGGCACCAGCAATGTTTGTCATTCTGGTAGGTACAGGCACAGCTTACAGGGCTGGGCAGGGCTGTCAGGTGGGTTTGTTGGGTTCAGGTAAGGCTGTCCAGGCGAGTTTGCAGGGCTCAGGCAGGACAGGTGGGCTGGGCAGGGCTGTCCAGGTGAGTTTTCTGGTCCAGCTCTGATGAGCTGCCCCTTCCCAGGGGTGCAGGCTCACAGCTGCAGGGCTGGCACACAAACACTCCACAGCAGGTGGTGAATGATGCTCACATGTTAAATTGCAGGGAGTTGTAGCTGTGCTCACTCCAGGGGTCAGGAGTGTTTGCAGAGACCTGTGCCAGGTCAGCACCTCAGTTTGCATTCCAAGGTATGTAGAGATAGATGACTGGAGAGCAATTAAAATAATCTAATATTCAAAAGTCCTCTCCTCACATTAGCATTTGCTTTCTGGCCATTGCTCAGCACCAAAGGAGGAAGTGAGATGCTGTCAGTGGCACCAAACCTTCCCAGGCTGCTGCCCRAGGATGGTGGTCACCAAAACACACAGGTAGTGAGATGCTCACCACCTGAGCCAGCACAGCCTCCTGCAGTCTGCATGTGCTGCTGCTTGGCAGAGAAAGTAAGAGTTTAACTGGCTGGCTCTGACTTATGATATATAACATTTGTGCAGCTCAAATTATGTTCTTGTAGGGATGCAAATACTTTCAGAAAGACAGTGAGCTCACAAGGTTGATCCACGTAGAGCAATTTGTTAAATAGTCTAAACCCAGCTCTGCCCAAAATAGCAGCAAGAGAGCTGACAAATTACCTCTCCGGGTATTGGAAATTCCAGCTGAAAAATGTGTTGGTGCCTATAGGGAAATAACAGTGCTGAACACTATCTGGTGTGTGTGCGTGTGTGCCTGTGTTCTTTAAATAACAAATTAGCCACCAGCTGCATAAACTAGCATTTAAGTCTGAAATACTTCTCAAAAAGCAGTTTTTGACTAGCTTGATCCACAGTATCTCTGCCAAGAAAGAGGATTATGCTGTGAGGAAAACAGGGGACTGCTCCTTTCARCTCCCACTCCCCAGAGATCAGGCAGACACAGTCCATCCTCTTTATCCCGCGCAGCCTCACAGGCACCCCAGACATCATGGAGCCTAAAGCAGAAGGGTGTGGAGGGGCTGGGACTGGGGAGAAGCACTCACACACACTTTTGCAGGCAGTAATTCACAGAACCTCCCAGCCCTACACAGATTCCCACACCAAATACGCTCTTTCCTTGGGGTTTGAGTCAAGGGGTACGATGAAGGAAATAGTTCCTTCTATATGTAGGTCGTTTGGCTTCTACCTACATCTTAAGGCTTTGAGATCACTGTCCCCCAYGCCCCAAACCACAGCACACAAGCCTCTACATCATCCTGGCAAAGCAGCTTCACAAAAAGCMCTTGCAGTTAATTTGCAAACCAAACTGAGCTCAGCCCAAGTGGCCCTGGGATGTGTCTTCAGTCGAGGGGGAAAAACCCAACCTGATCAAGCACCCRAATTTTTGACAGAAGACATTAAAACTTCTGGCAGAAGGTTTGTTTGTTATCAGCCATCTGCTGCCTTGGTGTTTCCATGGATGGGGCAGAGTTCAGGGAATGCTGTGTGCCTGGAGCAGAGGCTGTGCTGCAGGCAGGGTGAGGAGCAGACCCTGGGCTGCAGGGGCAAAGCCTCTCTGCTGCTGCCCTGTAAATTGGATTTTCCTGGTGCTGCAGTCCGAGTGAGAGTTGGCTAGGCCCTGAGTACAGCACAGAAATGGCTTTCTCAAATGTGCTCGTTACCACCTCAAAGGATTTACAGAGGTTATTTACAAAATGTGATTTGGTAGCAATAAGGAAAATGGTCCCAAGACCATTGAATTTCACCTCTTATCTCTGTAAAGCTGATTGAGCAACAGGCACACTTGAGGAGCTGGCAGTTCCACAGGATGGCCTTTGGATAAACTCAAGAACCATGGCAAAAATGGACTATTACAGATATGCTCTGATTCTACAGCATGTGATAATCTGCCCTTAGAAACCTAAAATTAAAAAAGGGGTCAGAAGATTTGGGARAAACCCCAAAAAATCATTATAATCAAATTAAAACATGTTTAATTCACCTTCTCATCCTCAGAGTTAGAATATTTATGTCAAAGTAGAGGATGATTATTGAGTTTTAACTGAGGAACAGTGCTTTTTTGATGTCTTCTCTTTCTTTTTGTTCTGTAGTTCAAGATAGTTTTGTTCTACCCTTGTTCTTGACGCTTTGTAGCTGATGGGCAGCTTTGGACAGGAAGGGGSAAATATGTCTTTCACCTTCACATTGTCTACCTTTTTTTTTTTTTTAAACCAAGGTCTTTGCACAGCAAGACAGTCTTTGCCACATTTCCTTTAAGAGATAAAGATTTCCTTCTTCCTTCACCTGTGACTCCAGCACAAACTTTCCTTTGTTGAACATTTTCAGTGTTAGTCTTTTCAAGATTTCCTGCTTTTCTCTTGGGAATTCTTTTCATTTTATTGATGTTTCTGCTGGACCTGACATCAAAAAGAGCGGCGCCTTTGAAGAGCAGAGCTCAGATTTACCGTATTTTTCTCATTGCTCCTTTAAAATGGTCTTGTACCCAAGACTGACGGATCTACAGTCAGGGAATTGATTTTCAGTCARGGTATTTATTGATTTACAGTCAGGGTATTTATTGATTTACAAYCAGGGTATCGATTTACAGTCAGAGTATTGATCTACAGTCAGGTCCTGATTTACAGGCAGGGTATTGATTGACAGTCAGAGTATTGATTTACAATCAGCGTATTTATTGATTTACACTCAGGGTATCGATTTACAATCAGGGTATCGATTTACAATCAGGGTATTGATTTACACTCAGGGTATCGATTTACAATCAGGGTATTGATTTACAGTCAGGGTATCGATTTACAATCAGGGTATTGATCTACAGTCAGGTACTGATTTACAGGCAGGGTACTGATTTACAGTCAGGATGTTGATTGACAGTCAGAGTATTGATTTATAATCAGAGTATTTATTGATTTACAATCAGGGTATCAATTTACAATCAGGGTATTGATTTACAATCAGGGTATCAATTTACAATCAGGGTATCGATTTACAATCAGGGTATTGATTTACAAACAGTGCACTGATTTGCAGTCAGGGTACTGATTTACAGTCAGGGTACTGATTTGTGTGTGGGGATCCTGAGCACCTTGGCCGTGGGCAATGCACCCACCCAGGTTTTCCTGAACAGGCAGGGGAGCTGCTGAAGGAAGGAGAGAAGCTGTGGGGGCGGGAATCACTGGCACCAGCCCAGCCCTGGAAGCCTCTCTTGGCAAATAAAGCCAGCACAGAAGGTTCTCTTTGCTGCTGAGCTGGTACCACACCCTCCCAGGGCAGCCTGCCCCGCAGACTCAGGCACAGATCGCTCCTGACCAAGGCTTTTTCCTCCTCCAGGTCAACATTGGCATTCTCATTGCTGTCACAAGAGTCATCTCCAGGATCAGTGCAGACAACTACAAGGTCCATGGAGATGCTAATGCCTTCAAGTAAGTTCTTATTGAAATGACAACACCAATCTCCCAGGAGCAATGTTACACCATGGGCTGCTCCCAGAGCACTGACACCATCCTCTTCAGAGAGCAAACACTGTTAAAGGTGTCCTCCCCTTGAATGCAGCCAGTTAACCCGTGTTTTATTAAAGCTGCCTGCTGCACGGGGTGAAACCTGTGGCTCAGCAGGAGCTGAAGTGTTTCCCTGCCTATTGCAGGCTCCAGCATTTGCTGATTCATTGTTTTCCCTTTTGTTAATGGAGACTTTCCTCTTCCTGCTACAGTCAAAAGCTRAATTTCACAGAGCATCCTTAATCTSTACTGGGCTGTTGCAACTCTTCTGCTCCTTCTGAGGACAGACCTTGTTTCTAGCCCCAGTTCAGTATAATATTTAGGCATATCTTTAAGACTCTCTTGACATTACAAATCACTCAGACTTACACTGGATTTGAATGTGTGCCTAAATTCAAGCAGATCTTTATATCTATATATATAGTGCCTGGAGCCTCTTGGGGTGGTGGCCTCTGKGAGTGAGTCGTCTTTGAAATAGCACTAGCAAGTCTGGAGGGGAAATGTAAGGCACACACAGAGCTACCTCTGAATGCACAAGGACAAATTCTGATCTCTGAAATATATAGAGAGATTACATGTGTGTAGCTAAGAAGATAATTTAATATATCAGGGCTAAATTAAGATGTYGAATATTCCATTTTGTATCTCCTAAAGAAGCTTTAGTCCAAATAGAGAAATGACACTGTATATAAACAAAAGAATATGGAACTTAGAAGAAAAACGTGATGATGGTTTGTGTTTAATGTTTCTGAGGCACAGGTTATTGTATGATAAGGATTTGGTGCCGCTGTTCTGAAATGGTATCATAAAAAATAATTTTTGTGCTTGGATTACTTATGTAATTTTGAAATTGTCATTAGGTTTTAAATGTTGGTGACAGTTACCTAATTGAAGTTAGTTTACTTATTATACACTTATCCAACAGGAAAAGAAAAACAGTAAATAAGTCTACACAAAAATCAATAAGATAATTACACTSTAGTGAAATGAGAAGCCTGGGAATTAAAATGACTGTTTCAGGTTTGGCTGAGCTCCTGTGACCTTCAGAAATACGAAGGAAATATAGAARCTTAGGAAGCAAATAACTGTATGTTGTCAATGCCCATTTCTATGCACTGTTAGAAATATGAAGACAAAGACACATTTCTGTAAGTACCAGAGCAGTTACAGAGATTGCTCCATGTACTTGGATATTTCACTGTATTTCAAGAAGTGGATTCAATACACACTGTACCCTGCACACTAACACACTTTATTTTATTTAAACTGTGTGTGTGCACATAAGTAAATTGATTTATGAATGATTGGTTGAGGAACAAGATGTAATGCCTTTCATGAGSAGCATATGTTCTTAGCCCAAATATTCTCAGCTGTAGATTTGGAATGGGGTAACTAGGTACTGAAAATGAGACTCCTCTAGGTACCCTGGCTGAGAGATGCTCTTTGTGCCAAGGCTTTTTCACTTTACAGTTTCAGGATTTGACCTAACAAAAGTTACAGGGAGAAAAGTGGAGAAAAATATCAGAGGGYTGATACATCTGAAAACTTGAACCATTAACTTATTAAGTGGAAATATGCTCTTACAGAACAGCTTTCCTCACAGAAATAAATTAAGTCAACAAAATACAGTAGAAGGTAAATAGAACTTAGAGAATAGTTCTTCTGTACATATCATTAAAGAAGTGGGTCCTCAAAGGAAGTTTGAAAAGAGAAGTGCATAAATACATGTTCAAATCAGATCCTGGGAAGTGTTTATACCCTGATTTAACATAGCAGTGAGGCATGATGAAGTAGAGTTTTATGTACAGAGGATGTCATGGGGAAAATAACTGGTCTCTTGGAAAAAAAGATAATTATAAAGCCTTTATAGCACAGAGTTTATATGCTAGTATGAAATCCTTGTGTGTATTTTCCAAGAAATAAGAGAACAAAGCAGAGCAGGGCTCTGATCTGACAGGTGCAGGGGAAGTGTTCCTCATGGTGTGCAATCCCCGTGGCTCCAAGCATTACAGCTCCTGGGAGCTGATTACAGGCTGTTAGCCCAGGAGGGTGGATGTGCACAGCAAAACTAATCAGTGACAAACACAGAGACCAGAAAAGCAGAAAGGTTTACAGTTTCTGTGAGGAAGGACTGCAGGGTAGTTTTTGGATCAACAAGTTGGGCTGGCTGAGGGAGGGATCCCCGAAGGCTGCAGAATGCTTTGTGTACCCCAAATAAAAGGGCTGCCAGGCATCCCTGGGTGCTGCAGCCCATGGGTACCGCTGAGGGCAGAGCTGGGCTGTGGCAGGAGCAGTTTATCAAGTCTGCTCACAAAGGCAGAGCTGGTGAAGGTGGCACGGTGGGATTTGGTGAGGCAGGAAAACTTTGGCACCCATTCAGAGCAGCCAGGGGGGATGTGAGAAGTGGCTCCTTCAGAGCTGGGCTTGTGCTTTCAGACAGCCAGAGGCAGAAAATGAGAGCTGCAGGGCCAGGAGCTGTGGAGGGGAACCTGCACAGTCCAGTGAACCTGGGGCACAAAAGAAGAGGGACTTTGGTGCTGTCTTTTCCAGCTGGTGTGAGACGTATGCAGGCAGACAGTGCGCTGCTGTGCCAGCAGGGACAGCAGGTCAGACAGCAGGACAGACAGCAGGTGGGACAGCAGGGACAGCAGGTCAGACAGCAGGACAGACAGCAGGTGGGACAGCAAGGACAGGTTGGACAGCAAGACAGACAGCAGGGGCAGCAGGTCAGACACCTTCCCAGCAGGGTCCCCCCTGCAGTGACCATGAGCTGAAGGGCCTGGCAGCACTGACCCAAGGGGCTGTGGCAGGAGCACCAGGAGGTGCCAGTGCCACCTCTCTCCCTGGTGGCTCAGGTCTGTCAGCACCTGGCTGAGTGGCCTCCCACTTGCGGGTGTTTCCAAGTTCAAACCCAAAGCCAAGCAGCTGCTGCAGCCCAGAAATCCCAGCCTGCAGGTGTCACAGAACAGGCTCCTCCTCAGGCTCGCCTCTGGCCAGGCTCTGCTGCCAAAGGAAAACTTTAATCACACTGACAAGGACTGAACTCCACTGCTGCTGGCAGAGGAGCTGCCCTGGCTCCGTGTCCCCTCAGCTCTGGGCTCAGTAAAGCTGACCCCACAGCCACTGGGCTCCTGGTCCTTGCTGCCTGCTGCAGCTGGTGTCCTTGCTAAATGCTCCTCTCRCTTGCCCCAAAAGCTCTGATTTCCCCCCAGTGGCAGAGGGAAGCCCAGGCTGGGCTCAGACAATGTCTCTGCATGTCTCAGTCCAGGTGTGGTGGCTCAGCCCACACCTGAGCAGAGATCACCTCAGGAAATCCTGACTACAGAGACACATTTTGGGTCATGATGGGATCAGTTAGAAAGGGTGTTTATTGCTGGAGAAGTGCTGCTGCTGGAGCATGTTTACTTTTTGAAAAATTAAGTTACTTGGCGATGCAAGTGGATATTACCAACAAGGCTTGTTTCTCTTGGCAACAAGCAGCAATAAACTGATGTAATTATTTAGAGTAATTGTTCCTGATTTTCCATATGGCAGCAGGTCCTCTCAAATGCTGACTCAAACGTGACTGCAGAATGTGCACCAGGGTGAGCCAGTGCTCTGCTTGGAAGGCAGCAGCTGGCAAACCTCAGGTTTAAAAGCCAAAACAGAAAAGAAAGTTGTGAACACAATTCCTTTTAGTGTCCTAAAGTGAATGTATTATTCATCTTCCCCATTCCCATTTCCCCCAGAACAAAGTGCAGCTCCTGGCTTGTTGGTCCCTTCAGGTTCAGACGCTGCTTGTCACAAAGGAGACATCAGAGACCGTCCTGCTGAACATCCTGTTCTGCTCTCACTGCCACTGCTGTGCTCCTTTGCTTGTGTAAAGTAAATAAAAACAATGCCCTTAAAAGGAATTTAACAAGAAACATAAAAGACTAAGCTTTAATGATACATAAAATGCAAAATACCCAGTAATTTAAGGCAAAATGAATACAATTAAACAGTTTATGATCAGAGACACTAATTAAAGCATGATAGGCTCCTGTGACAGTCTGAATAGTAAGTATTTGGTCACTAGTAATTTTCCTATGTGTGTGAAAATAGCTACTTTTTTAGTGTCTGAAACTTTAATTGTACAAGACCAATTTACTGGAAAGAGCTGAGCAAAGAATTATTTTAATTTCCTTTTATTACTTGAATTTACTTAAGATCATGTTTTTGTATTGTTTTTGAAGCATATTGAACACATATAGAATATGAACTTTTCCTTTAGTTGTCATTGATTATTCTTGAACCTTTTATCAGAGGATTAGCTATTGATTTTCAGCAAAATAATTTTGAGCAATAATTCAGTTGTGGCTTAATGAGAATGTTTTGCATCCAGGGAACAGATTTTCTGCCAAAAAGCTAATTTGTTTTAGTTTATAGAATGCTGAATCTAATACCTTGAAATATTTAAATGCATACATACAGCATTTGTTTGAATTATCCATTCTTTTTTTAGGGACATAACTAATCATATGTTTGAGTTTAAGCAGTAGCCTCTCTAAGCTTAATGCAATTAAAGCAGATTAGTTTAATGGAATTGCTCATGTGCTTGAAAAGGCACATGATTACATTTCTGAGTTATGAACCATTGGAACTCTTTTTTTTGACTTATTTCTGCTGCCTCTAAAGACTTTATTCAGCTCATTCATTGACGTATAAGGGCATAAATAAGTTGGGTTTTTTTGCTTACTGCCCCGCCCTTTCAAAGTCTCATTGCTTTCTGCATGGCAAGTGACTTTTGTGTTACAGTGAGAGGGATCCCCAGTGTGACAGTGTTGGACAAGGGCACATTTCCTTCCCCATGGGACAGCTGTTGCCAGATCACATCTAGCACAGGTAATAATTGGACTGCCTGAGTTCCCTCGACTGTAAGGGTTAAGGTAGAACACAAAGAATTGCCAGAGATCTGTTTGGCAGTGACAGATATTAGCTGCAGCAGAGGAGGGAATGCCCAGCTTGTCTCCATTGCAGGAGTGGTTTTGGTTTAGAACACACACAGCACATTTAGCCAGCCCCCTGTGATTTCCCAGCCAGCTCACTTCTGCATGCTGTTGTCCAGAAGAGACACTTTCATTAACTTCTCTTGAATAAACTGCCACGTCCAACTCTTATTTAATACATTCTCAGTGCTTACTCTGAAATGGTCCAATGAGTTGGAAAAATCTGTCTTTTTTATAAACTGTACGCTTTACTCAGTGAACCAAAAGTGATAGCTATCGTAATCATCCATGGAGAAAGCAATTACAGCAAAATCAGAAATATTTCTTTGCTTTTTACCCTATTCTTTCTCTCAATTCATTATTTTCTTCATCCCTCAAACTCAGTGAAATAGTAAAACAGTTCTTCATTAGGAAAATATKTTTTCTCTTTAGTTAAATTAATGGTTAAAAATTGGAAAAAATGGCAATAGTTGTAGTGAACGGGAGCAAAAGAGGGCTCCAGGAAAATCTCAGCACAGGGAGTAAGTCATGTCAGCTGCTGTGCTAGTTCCATCTGCATTTTTAATAGATCACAAACCCCTGCACAGGAAACTGAAACAGAGCTGTAGCTTTGATGCAGACCTGGTCCTTCCTTTGTTGTTTGTGAGCTGCACAGAAGCGTTTCCCCAGTCCAGGAGGGCTGTCCTGAGCAGCTCAGGTGCTGCAGGCACCTGGGCTCTCACAGTAATAATTGGCCATTCCAAAGCCCTTTGCAAAGCCATCGATTACACCCCTGCAGCACGGGCTGCCGTGCAGAATGTTCATGCATTTATTTAATCAGCGATCCATTCCGTGCCACGGCTCTGCCTCGGTGTTTTCCTTTGTTTACGAACCCAGGGCTCTGCCTCGGTGTTTTCCTGTGTTTATAAACACTCCCCAGCCCTCCAGCCCAGCCACCTTCTGCCTGGGATACAAATCTGGGCGTCAGTGCTGATAACTTCGCTGCTTTATCATCAGCTGTTRTCCTGAGAGCTCCTGTGTGTTTGATGCACTTTGTTCTAGTGATTCCATTCCTGTTTGGTGCCACTTGGTGTCCAAGGACTCCTCGTTGTAAGGATCATTCCCAGCTGTTCATTTCCACAGAATGTTCTTGTCAATCACGGCATTGCTTGGAGCTCTCAYGAGAGCTCTCCTGCCACAGCAATCCCACAATCTCCTCCATAACTAAATTCCACCTCTTTGGGATGCCATTAGAGAACATTTCTGCTTTTTTATTTTTCATCTCTTTCCACAAGGAAGGTGAGGAGCAAGTTACAATCTGTAAATTCTTCTGAAAGTCTGCAGGGATTCAAAATCCACAGCGCTAGGARATCCTTTCTGTGCCTTTCTGGGTGGCAGATGTTTGCAGGCAGCCCTCAGAGACAGGGAGCACCTGCTTCTGTGTGCTCTAATGAAAAAGAAAAGAGCTTTTTCCATGTGCTGAAGAAGAGCCATCCATTAGACAGAGCAGTGTGACAGGCCAAATCTGCTTTCAGCAGCTCCTTTTCTTCCCAATTTCTCACTGTGTGCGAGGAGTCGTGCTCATTGAACATGGCTTCAAACAGCATGAGGGATGCACCTCCTAGACACTGTTGGAAGGAGGAGAGTTGAGTGGCAACAAAGGAAATGATTAAAATGAAAGTATTAAGCAGTAACAACTAGTGAGCTGAAGTGCTACTGCCARTGATAATGTCTTCAACCTAATTAAATTTTTGGCTCATTGAATATGACAAATACAAATGCAGTTTGGGTGTCTCCTTATTAGACTCAGGGTTTTAGACTAAAAATAACATGGGTTTGAATGTTGCCAATGAGGGTATTAATGAGGAAGTGCTAATCTTTCAGAGACCATAATGACAGTAATGGGAGTGCTTTCTTCACTGCAGATGCTGAGAGTCACAGGCTGCAGAAAGGCTCCAGGCCACGCTGTCGTTGTTCAGAAGCATTTCAGGCACTTTTTGGGAGGAGTATTAAAAGATTAAAAGGATGTAAAGCATAGCTGCAGAGGGGAGGCTGCTCTGCACAAAGGAGACAAGCAGGGACAAATAGTAACAGGCTTAAACTGATGAAAAAAATCCAATACCTTTAAGCTTCCTGTAGTGGGAGGGGAGTAGCAAAGCAGTGGGTCTGGTAACCTGGAGAGCTGCTGCCTTTGAGCAGCTCTCACAAGTGCTGGGACCCTGCCTGCCAGGGCTAATTCTGCTGCCAGGAGCAACAACCAGCCCTGTCTGAGCTGGGTGACACTGGGAGCCTTCCACAGCTTGATTTCTCCTTGRTTATGTCTTTCAGAGCCAGAACTGTCCTTTGTGGGAAGAGTTTTGTGTCTGTCACTGCTCCTTAGGCAGGATTTGTTGATACTGGCTCCAAAGGAACAGCAGCTCTGATGCTTGTGCCTGTTTCTCTCTGTGTTAGGAAGGGCAGCAAGACARAACAGATGAGTACAAAATATACTGGGAAAACTTCATGGTTAACAGGTGCTGGTTTTTCTGAGTGTAAAGATAAACCAATTTTTATTAGAGATGCTTAGTCATGTTTGCTTTCACATGTGGATGTCAGGAGAGAATGAGGTTTATTAAAACCTGGTTATTAAATCCCTGTGATGAAACCTCGCTGTGAACAGAACAGAATCAGTGCTGGAGGTGAAGGGGCCCTACCAATCCCCCTCCAGCTGTTGATCATCTTGTCTAGAAGCTTGTGCTGTGCTTCCTGACCTGTGGCTGGATCAGTTCCCTGCCAGACTCCAAGGGCAGGGGCTGCTGCTGTGACCTGTCCTCTGCAGAGCCTGGGGGTTCACAGCTCATCTCCTTACAGCAAACCAGGGTTTACACAGCATTTAATGAGAACAGAACTCTCTGCTGGCCCCATGGCTGAGGTTGGAGCACTCCTGGTGAGTCCTTCGTGGCACACCACGTGCCAGGTACAGAGGAGTCAGGGCAAGGGTGTTGATAACAGAATGGGATTGAGACATCTGAGAGCAGCACACGGTGCTGTCACTGCACTGTGTCTGTTTCTGATGCACCCTCTCCCTGCTGCCAAGGTTCTCTGAAGGACAGCTTGTCTCCTTCACTTCTAGAGTTACGGCAACAGAAACTTTCAGGTTTTAAAAATCTATAGCTTTGAMGTTCACATTAATTTGTTTTTTAAACAGCCTAACTAGATTTAGTTTTCCATCTTTTAATATCAGATTTGAAGCCATGAAAGTGCTGGTGGGAGGACGGGGCTGTGAGTCACAGCTTGGTGCCTGGTTCCAGAGCAACAATTAAAGGCTGCTCRTTCATCACAAATGGGACAATTCCCTGTGAACAGCAATAACCTCAAGAGTTTGCTTGAACTGCTTCATTTGCACCCTTGGCTCCAATTTATAATCCTGGAACTCTGTGTCAGCTTTATGCAGAATAATAAGAACAAATATTAYAGTTGTGGCATTGCAGAATACAAATGTTATTTAAACATGTGCCTCGTGCAGAGCTCTGGGCAGCCTGTAAATCACTGCCCAATCTGACACAGCCCCTAGCTAAGTGTGGCTTATRTATTTTCCCAGTAAAGCATGGGAAAATAAAATAGAATAAATGGAAAATACAGGTAATAACAATAAAGAAGAGATGCTCTCTTAGCATCAAAAATGCTTTCAAACTCTGAGGTACTCTCTTGAGGTTCCCAGTAAGAGGCGCAGAGCTGCGCTGGGCTCCAGCAGCCCTCGCAGTCCTGGTTCCCTTTCCCTGGGCTGGGCATTGGAGACAGGAGAGCAGGAGAACAGGGATGCAGGATTTATCTGCCACTGCTGCAGCTAACGCTCACATGAAGCACAGAAAATGACTTCTCAGTTCGTGTGCCTGACCTTGATCCTTCGCTGGTGCTGCTGCCGTTGCCATGGAAACGGGAGAAGATTCTTCTGTTGATATCGTTGCATAATTGAGGGTCACTGAGACTGCTGGGGTCAAGAGATCATTTTCACAATTCAGCTCCTCGGGGGTGGATGCTGCTCCACACAAATCTTCCTCATGATTTGACATGGTTGTTACTTTGTCATCCTCAATTAAAATATGGGTCCCACTGACTTTGGGTTAAAAGGCAGAAATTTTTGCAAAACTGCAGATTCCTAGAGAAGGCTGCTTTTTCTGGGTGTTCCAGGGCTACAGAACTTCCCAGCTGTGCAGTTTGTTGCCACTTGTCAGCTAAGGAGTGGCAAATGGCTGTGTAATTGTCTCTGACAATTTTGAAATGTGTGTAGAACACAATCACATTTTACTGGTAAAAGCCTCTGGTGATGGAGYTTTGAGTCTCTTCAGGGAATAACTAGTTCAGAAGCTTTTTTTTCTCTTAAAAAGTTGATGTTTCTTCAAAGACAGTTTGAGAAAGGAGGAATTGGAGCCTGGGCCATTTTAAACAGGCCATGTTTTCTAGATTACCAACAATTTTTGGGTCTTGCCTCCAGTCTTTCCAAAGAACCACACTTTGCTTGAAAGCTCAAACCCCAACATGGAGCATAGGGTAGGGGCTGCTTCTTATTTTTAGCATATGGTGTGCCTGGTTTGACATCCCAGAGCAGGGAAAACAAAATTAATCATAGTGGGTTTTCAGCACTGACTGCAGCTTTACAACTCTTAAAAATAGGTCTGTAAGCTGTGTTTCATTATAGTTAAAATTAATTAAATGAAGCTAGCTCTGTAAGTCTTAAAAACAGGTCTGTAAACTGTGTTTCTTATAGTTATAATTAATTGAATGAAGCTAGCTCTATGCAATCCTGTGCTTTGGACAAGTCTTGACATTTTTAGGGAAAAAAGGCCCCATCCACTTTATCCTCCTGGTCTGGCAAGGCAGCAGAGGTGTGCAGTGCCACACTCTGCTGCTTCCTTTGCTTTCTCCTGGCCCAGGGCTGTTGAAAGCTCTGCCTGATGCTGCTTTCTCTCTCTCTGAGCTGCTCTGTGTTTCTGATGCAGCCTCTCCCTTCCCTGTGGGCCCTTTCCCATCAGGGTTCCATGGCAGGGCTCCCTGCCCAGCTGCTGCCCTGCAGGGAGAGGGGAGCGCCAGGGGCCCTTCCCACAGCTGCTGTCCCTTGCAGTCCCTCTGTGTTACCCTGGGTCTGCCATCTCACTTCACTGCCCTGGGAGCTTCCCCACATGACTGAACAGCTATAAAGGAGGTTGAGATGGCTGTACATCGAGCAATAAGGCTAATTTTCAGAGTATTTCAAGTTTCAAGATGACTTGCAGAGATGGAGCCAATTAAAAGTGGCAGGGGTTGGGCTGCTGCAGATCCATGCCTCACGCTGAGCTTGCCTCAGGACAGGGTGCAGGATGCTGCCCTGGCAGGGGAGAAATCCTGCTCTGGGAGCTTGGAAAGAGGATGGAGTGATGGGGAAGGGCAAGATCCAACCAGGGGCAGATGTTGGAGGAAGAGTGGGTCACATCCAGCCTGCTCCACTCACAGGCAGCATCTGACCCTCTGAGATCTGCAGTTCTTGGTCCTGGAACAGACAGGTGGGCAGGTTTTT
>JACDOX010000591.1:41814-69495 GCA_014549065.1 Cardinalis cardinalis
GGGTCTGGATGTACCTGATCCATCTCCAGGTATTCACACACCTGAACCATCCCAGGGTCTGGATCCATCCCCAGGTGTTCCTGGCCTGCCCAGCCCCTGATCCTGCACACTGCATTTTCCTGGGTGCTCAGGGGCATTTCACAGCTCTTCCTGCACAAAGACCATGGCAGGAGCTGTTCTGCTGGCAGCTCCCCAGTGCAGCATATTTCATCCTAGAATCTGGGGAGGATCTTTAATGCTATCAGAGAAGAAGAACCCCAAAGCATCTWTGATTCACAAAAATAAACTTGTATAAGTTGTTTAAAAATTGTATCTTTTAAAATGCATTTTAAAATTTAAATAGGACCTCAAGCTTTAAGATCTTCCTTCGTTTTCTGACTGAAACAATTCCTTGAAGAATTAGACTGAACTGTGCAGAAATATTCATGGCTGTGCATACAGACATATGAATCAATACAGAAAAAAAACCCAAACCAGAAAAGTAAAAAATCTAGATGCTTCCCTGTCCCAGATTTCCCTATAAACTTCGTGACACACTTTTAGCTGAGGATATAATGAAGTGTGGACTCAGGTCACTGAAATGAACAAGACATCTTGTCTCTAAGTTTAATTAAAAGATTTCTTCATTGAATTGTGCTGTACAAAAATATAATTTGTTTTGTGTTTGCTGTAATTACAAGCAGTCTCCTGTCAGGCAGCTCTGAGCATTTCTCTCAATGTGTGCTTTAATCTGTACAAGGGGGCACAAGGCACAAGTAGGACATTAGTCTTCCTGAAACAGCTTTTTTTTTTCTTGCATAGGTTCCCATCTAAATAGAAATCTGATAATTTCTAAAAAACATGGTTTTAGCAAGCAGAGACTGACGTTTAGTTTCTGACTMCCCCTGTTTCTTTTCTGCCTCATGGCTTCTCTATCTGTAATTGTACCATAGACTGAATTAGCTGATATTTTAAACACTTAATTTGATCAATCTGTATGAATCCCACAGGCTACAACAGGAGCTCACTAAGTGTTTGTAGCGCTGGAAGCTGGGATCAGGTCTGCCTTCTTGGCACATGTTCCAGATGAGGGCTGGTCCCTTCTTTGTGCTTTTCCTGCTAAATTGTTCTCAGCTGCCCAGGAGGAGCAGTTTATCCCTTGAGGGCAGTTTGTCCCTTCCAGGCGCTGGAAATGTGCCTGGGTGTGCACAGGTTCACCTGCTCCTCCTGCAGGTGGATTGCTGCTGGCTCTTAGCAGTGCCTCCTTGGCAGGGGTGTTTGCCCCTGGCCTGAGGGGTGTTCTGGGTGATCTCAGGTTTACCTGCTCCTCCTGCAGGTGGATTGCTGCTGGCTCTTAGCAGTGCCCCTGGCCTGAGGAGTGTTCTGGGTGATCTCAGGTTTACCTGCTCCTCCTGCAGGTGGAGTGCTGCTGGCTCTTAGCAGCGCCTCCTTGGCAGGGTGTTTGCCCCTGGCCTGAGGGGTGTTCTGGGTGATCTCAGGTGGGCAGGCCGTGACTGTGTGTGGGATGTGAATGCTTGCTGCCCTTTGACTCCTGCACTTGGCTGCCCACTACAAACCTCTCTGTGAACTGAGGACATGCCTGCCCTGTTTTTATGRCCATCTCTCAGATCTCTTTCCCTGCTCCCTCAGTTCCTGACTCATCACCTGTATTTATCTTGTGTAATACCAATGTTCTGTTATCCCCCTTTCCACAGATGAAAAATAATTAAAATCTTTCCCATTGAAAGAATTTTATAGTAAAGAAGAGTTCTGCCTGCTGCCTTGCTGCCAGAACTTAATTGATAAACTCCTTGGTGTGGAGGCTGACATTTCTTTAATGGTCTCACCACAATTTCCTGTTTTCATTTTCTCCCACAGACTAACAGCTAAAGCTGTGGCTGTTCTCTTACCAATCCTGGGGAGCTCGTGGATCTTTGGCATTTTGGCTGTCAATGCCCACGCTTTAGTATTTCAGTACATATTTGCTGTTTTTAATTCACTACAGGTAAGTACCTGGTGGGGAAATTTATGGCACAGAAGTGCTTCTGAGATCCAATTAAATGGCTCATTAGTAATGTCTTCACATGTTTATGTTTATTGCATTTTATCCTGTGTTCCTTCCTCTGTYTTTTAAGTCTGTGCTAAGCACAGAGTGCTGGCAATTGCTTGTCTTTGTTTGAACAGAACTTGTATCCCACTCCTTAGAGTTTCCAGTAGCAATAATTAAATAAATGAGACAGCACTGAGCCTCAGAAATGAAATGAAATTCATTCTTGCAGCACTGTGTACCACAGGCAGGATTCTTCTGTAGAGATACCAGGCCAATTTTTCAATGCCAATTTGAGGCTTCATTACTGAGACTAAATGAAAGCAAACAGAAGTTTATGGGAAAGATCAAAAGTGGAGATATTCCCTGTGCTGTACAGAACTCCTGCATGCAGGAAACTCAGCCCTCATCTCCTTGGCAYAGCAATCCAGAAAAGCAGCTCTGTCCAAGGAGGAATGTAAACATCTGCTTGGCTTTAAGCAGACATTTCAGCACAGGCACAACCCTATAGGAGTGTTACAGGTCATTCCCAAGCAGTGGTTACAAAGAGGAAGGAAAAACAATCTCCTGTAAATCCTTTATTGTCTTGGAAACAAACACCACTGTGGATACAAAAATAGTGAAACACGTTTCTTGGTGCTGAAAACTACTGCCAGAAAATTAAAATTATTTTGTGAGGGAAAGGGATTTTCACTTTGCGTTTGACTTTTCACTTAGCATTGGACTAAAAGCCCAAAGATAGCAAAATTCTGCCRTGGAAATTCTCCTGGTGCTAATACCTTGCTTTTCTAACCTGAAAAATCCTGATSTGAATTTTTCCTCGGTCTTTGCAGCCACAAACAAAAAGTTCTCTTGTTGTCATGAAACAAGAATTTCTGCGTATTTTCAGCCAGATYTTTCCTTTAGTACAGCAAAGTTTAGGAGGTGCTTTTTTGCAGGAATAGCTCCAGAGAAGCCCCACAGTAACCCAGTGCTGCAGGTTTCTCCAGTTTCACCTGGAACACTCTGGTTTAGTGCTCTCAGAATTTACAGGGCTCCAGCTCCTGATGACTGTTCTGTACATACTGAGAGAAACACAGTATGAAACATTTGATTTTTCACAGCCAGACCTCACCCTTCTTCCTTTCTTCTGTTTTCAGGGATTTTTCATGTTTCTGTTTCACTGTCTTCTGAACTCAGAGGTATGTAACCAAATGGTGTTAATAAATCTGGTGTTACCAAATTCAAAGAACATAAGTGTGAAGTAAGAACAGAATTTCTGCATTTTCAYTGCCTGCTATGTCACTGATTTCCTTTTTCTTTTAATTAATCCATGACTCTTCTGGCTCCGTGACTTGCAGCATTTTTACCCGTGCTTGACGTTTGTTTTAATTGGCATTTAATTAGAGGAAGGTTTGAAGCACAGAACCAAGATYAGAGGAGCAGTTGAGGAGCAGGAGGAAGCTGTCCTGGGAGCTGGGGGGCTGAGCAGGCAGGACTGCACTGTGGGGAGAGGATGCTCCAGAGGTGGGAGCAGGACTCGCCCTGGCAGTCCCTGCTGGGAGGGTCTCTAACAGCTGCAGCCCCAGCGAGGAAAATAAATATTATTCTCAGCAAAGCATACTTTTGGATGTTGCTCATGCAGTCCTTAATGGGAAGCCATACTGGGCAGAAGATATTCCAGGTATTTTTCTTGGCAGGAAGTTCAGGTGTTCATAGGGGACTGAGGCATTTTTTTGCATCAAGGCTTCATTAGAACAACTGGGATAAAGCCAAGACAAGGCTGATGTAAATTTGGCTTGCAGCATCCTCTCCTCCCATGGCAGATAGCAGAAAATGCCCAGCAACAGGTATTGCTGAAAGAAATGGTTTTTGTGAGAGCCATTTCCAGACCTGCCAGGGCAATGCCCAGTGGAGACCCTGGCAGCTTTGGCTCTGCACAGATTTTTTCCTGGATGCTCATGAGGAGCTCTGCCCCATAACCTGCTGCTGCTTCTGTGCAACAGCAGCACTCCAGCTCTTCTGTAGAGAAATTATTATTTGTTAATATTTGCCAACCTATTCCAGCCCAGAGCATTCACTGATGTGATCTCTGCCAAAATCAGTTTGGAGAGTCAGGTCTGACTGTGGAACTCTTGATCTTTATTCAAATCAAGTAAAATTAAGCAGGCAGGTTAAAGGTAGGGAGGAAAAGTATTTCTTTATYCTGTTCTCCCTCAGGCTTAGAAATCTTCAAGTTTCGAATGTTTTATATCAAATACAAATATTTGAATTGCTGTTATTTTTTYTGGAAMCTCATGAGAAATTAAATTCAGAAACTTTTCMGAATTTTTATCCTCAAAAACCACACAGCTGATGTGAGCTGTTAGTTTTGGAGAGCAGGTCCTACTGGCTCCTTCACAGGCTGTGTATATCTAAAATACTCCTTTAGCTAAACAGCAGCAACTCTTGAGAATTTCTTTCTGAGAAGTAAAACTCAGATATTGTAAAGAAACATCCRTGGACTGGGTATAGAAGTGGCTGGGTGAAAAAGAGCTTTATTCCCAGACAGAAATGCACTGGTGTTATAAAGAATCACAGGAGAATGGGGCAAGATGCCCTTGATCTCCACACCAGTCACTTCCAGCCTCAGTCCTTGACCAGTCTCACCTCCTTGTCTCACCATTGTCCTTTCTGCAGCTGGTTTTCACTCGGTGGAGAATACTGCTCCGTCTCCAGGGAGCTCCATCCAGCACCTTTCAWTGGCTCCGTTTTCAGCAGGCTGGCAGCTGCTCTCTGTCCTGGTGGCACCTGGGCCTGTCAGGGCCGTGCAGTCCAGGGAGAGCCTGGGGCTCTGCACTCAGTCAGAAAATGTGAAAGTGTCCCAGGGAAAAGTCCATAAAGACAAAGAAAAGTGTAGRGGTGGATTGTTTGTTGTTTAATAGCACAGTGACATTTGTGTGGAGGGAGGAAAAAGGGGAAATGATTGCAGGCTGCACCTGTGAAAATAAACACAGCTTTTTCAACTGGTTTCACTGTTTTTGCCAAAGGTTAGAGCTGCCTTTAAGCACAAAACCAAGGTCTGGTCCCTCACCAGCAGTTCAACACGCAACATCAATGTGAAGCCCTTCAATTCAGACATTGTAAGTATTGCTYCTTTTTTTCCCCTACTGTATTTGAGAGTGTTTCCCATTAAATTCTGTTGGAAAGAACAGAGCAGGCCCATGGGTATTTTTAGTACCAGCCTAATGTAAGGTGCAGACAGGCGGAACCAGCAAGCACAAAGTTGCAGCTTTAGTATCTGTTTTGAAAGCAAAGGACAAAACTCTGCTTTCTGGGAAACCATCAAATAAAAGCAAACAGCTTTATGAGCTCTGGATGTCRTTCAGTAAGGCCATTCCCACCAATTGCAATGAACTTCTGCATTTTGGCAGCATTTTGGCAATGTATTGCTCTGATGATGGTGGCTGTCTGGTAGGGCTTTCTTACTGTTAAGCCAACACGTGAATATCCTTTTCCAGCTCTCCTTAGATTGTCTTGAGACAGAAGACATTTGTTTTTATAAGGAAGCATACATCTGAAGTGATAGATATCATTAAGTGATCGTTGCCAATCACCTCAGATCCTGGCAATAACTGTTTAAGAATCCTTTATGGCATATGATCTCCAGACCGTGTGATAACACTGTAATGTAAATAGATGCTTTCAAGTTTTTATTTCATCCAGGCAAGAGTTGCTTGGCAAAATAAATAAATAGATTTTCTATACTATTTTATTTTCCAGATGACTGGGAACAGGCCAGGCACAACCCCCACCAAGCTGAACACCTGGGATAAAAGCAGCAATTCAGCAAACCGCATTGATTTATCAGCAGTGTGACAGGAGCAGCAGCTCCTCAGAGAAGACCAAGCCATACATTCGGGACCTCCACACCGTGTCCACCAGCTGTTCCTCACTGCCAGTGACAGCACAAAAMTGGGGTTTTAAATCACTGCCTAATGAATTGGGAATTGCCATGTTGTTTTGTTGAGTAAACAGCCCTCGTTGCTTGCCTTCAAAACTGTAACACGTTCTAGCACTTGGCTATTAGCAATATCTGTAAAAATGACCAGCACRAATATACACTGGATGGTTTTGTCAGCAACGATGAAAACACTAGGTATGCAAGAAGGGCTTATTGCTCCCTGAATCATTCCAGCTCCCAGAACTGAGGGAAAGCAACATACCTCTGAAAAGATGGATTTTTATGCTCTAAATGAAATGCTTCCCATTGTGATGTTGTAATGAGACTATTCCAGACTTGCTGTGCTCTCTCTGTTTACATTTTTTACCTTGCAGAATTATCAAAGTGAAGTTGATTCCAATACATACTATGGTGTTTATCTAAATGCTACAAGGAGGCCAGGCCTTGAGGGAGAAGCAGGTTCCAGCTCCCCTCTCCCAACGTGGGTGTGGATGAGCAAAGCTGATAAACACATGAACAGCACCTGTGAGGTGTAAATCTCCTGGATGTGGCCTGGTTAGCATTTTAGCTCYTCCTTTTGCCATGTTATCATCAGAGGCAAAGCTGCTGTGGTTGTCCTAGAGCAGCCCCYAGCACCTCTGTTGCTGATCTGTGTCTGTATTGCCATACAAATTATTCAGTTATTCCCCTGCTTTGCCTGCAGCTTGGGGCTGCAATCCACAGCTCTCCACTGAGTGCGTTTTGCAAACTCTCTGTGGCCTCTAGGAACCAAGAGCTGGCACTGTGACTTACCTTGCTCCTTTTCCTGGTCATTTTGAGACACTGAACTCCTGCCACGAGGATGTAACACACTGATATACTGTGAAGGCAGCCAGCCTGCAAATAGCTCTGTGTATTGTTTCCTGCAGACAGGTTTTAAACAGGGCTCTGCAGTCTCTTTTGTGCTTTTAGACTCTGCTCAGCATTTAGTAGCTTCTGCTTTAGTACTGCTATGAAGAATCTTTAAGGAGGAAATAAGCACTGTAATTTTTCCTCTGAGCAGTGTTTTGTGGGTTCTCAGAGTGGTGTTTGGAGCACGGGGCAGGGCCACCCCAGCTGTGCACCAGAGTTTAACCCCTGGCAGGGTCCTTGGGGTTTGCTCTGGCATTTATTCTGCATCCAGGACTGCCCCAGGTGAGGCCCTCCCCAGGTGGCTTTGCAGCCACAGCTCCTGTCCCCAGCTCTCCCTTGTGCCTTAGCCCTGCTCTCAGAGATCAGCAGGGAATTCACTGTCCTGATCTCCTGGGCTGCCAAAGTACTGCAGAAAATATGCAAAAAACCCCCAAACAGGCRGAAAATATGCAACTCTTCAACCTCACCTCTTGCTAAGATGTTTCGTGCTGGGTTTTTTTAACCTTAATTAACTGTTTGTGTATTCAGCAGCTCAGACCRTTCCTGGTGCCAGTGAATGTGCTATTTGTTTCCAAGAGAAAAGGTATTTACACTCTAATGTGCAGATGGAAATTTTCTATTGCATAGTAAATTTATCAAAAAGTTAAATGAAAGTAAATTGATCTKTAGGAACAGGAAATACCCACCAATTATGACTGAATTTAGTCAGGTGTTTAATCCAAAAGACATGGAATTTAAAGTTTAGAAAAACTCTAAGCCCCTAATTTCTGTTTGATCCAAACCAACTTTTGTCCCTGTTTCCTTCCTGCACTAAAAAAATKATCTCTTTCAGTTTGGCCCAATCTTTCCTGCTTTTTCCCCTTCCTAGCCAAGACCTGTTGGTGTGATCCCCAAACTGGAAGCCCAGAGTCCACCCAAGCTTGTTGAGCTTACAGCTCTGAACAYTCTACAGAAATGATTTTAGTCACACCAGATCTGTGCTGGATTTCTGCAGCTGGAACAGAGCAGAACTGCACATCACACATTTAAATCCTCGGGCTTTAATCTCATGTTTCCTAATGCTAAATAACTCCAGTGGTTGACAGCTAACTCCAAACACAGGCTCAGTAAAAGCTAAATATGCAGATGGCTGTGTCTCTATTTTGGTTTTTCTGTGTGGTTTTCTCCTAGCCTTTTCTGCACTGCTCTGTCTTACAGCTGTGCAAATATATGGGCTTGTCTTGACCTGAAAATGATTTTTTTCCCCCAAAAGACCCTGTAGACAGAGCCCTTGGAATGTACAGAGGAGATGGAATAGAGGAGTACTGTGATAACAGTGGTCAGAGTTTGTGTTSTGTGCAGACAATGTATTTAAGCATATTTTTTATACTGGACCATGTGAGTTCTTTTGGTTTTGGTTTGTTTGTTTGGTTTGCTTTTGGTTTTTTTACACTGTGACCACAAACACAGGTTGAAACCCTCCCTGATAGTTTTCTAATCATTGTATTATAGCACAAAGTTCTCTGAATGAACCAGACAACATATAAAAKATTTTTTTTTTARTYTTTATTTTKAAGAGTATTTCCCTCTGCRCAATTTTCCTTACCTGCATTTCCTCCTGTGCTGTATTGGTCATTTTGTGAACGTCCTGTGTCCATTTGGAAAAATCCCCAAACAAGAGGCACAGCAGAGACACTGCTACAAAGGGCTGCATCAATTTTCCATCCAGGTGTGCTCTGGTTGAAAATTGCTCACCAACACTAAGGCAGGCATGAAAAGGTGTTTGGTTTGTACTCTGGAATGGGGCAGGCAGTGTGGTGAGGGAGCCCTGGTCACCCCCTGTGCCCCTGGACCCTCTCTGGCTGCAGGGGCTGGAAATGAAGCCATTTTATCTTGTTCTTGGCCSCTGAGGTTTGCAGCGCTGAATTTATCACACAGCATTGGGGATGGGGCTTCTTCTGGTTTTGATAAACTGGTGAAAATCCCCACCAAGCACAAACRTGTTCCCTTGCCATCGATATCCATTCTTTTTGTTTGATTCAAAGTGTTTTTCTTGGAACTGAATGCAGCAAATGTACTGAATAAGAAATGCTGAAATGAATCTTTAAACAATCTCTTTCTGTCCTCAGTCTCTTGAAGCTTGAAAATCTTGCAGTTTATTTATAGGCTTGTGTATAGCAGCTATTACAATATTTTTTTTGGACAGCATCATTTTGTCAACAGTATGAAATCTTAATTGAATGAAATGTGAGTTTTAAAAATAGGTAATGTAGCAAGAATGACTTTGCCAGTAATTAGTAAAATAATTTCATTTTGTTGTTTTTTCTCCCTCAAATAAARAAGAAATCCTAATTTCCTAAAAGGACTTTGTATTTATTAAAATTATTCTTTTGACATGGACTGTAAACAACAGCATAACAGTGAGGGTTCCCTGTCAGTGCTATTGTTGCAATTATCCATCAGAGCAATTACACATCCTGTGAGAGACCTGCTGATGTGCAGGCAATATTTCTGTTARACTTTATACCTGATATTTCTTTATAGAGAATAACTGCCCTGAGCCTCCCCAGCAGAGAGAGAACCTCTGGCATTCAGTGCAGAGCCAGGGCCAGGCCTTGCCTGAAGTTCTGGCTCTGGGACTGTTTCAGCCCACAGCAGGTCAGAAGGGRTGGGTTCTAAAATAATACTTCTTGTATGAAAGCTTTATTTCTCTTACATTTATCTGAAAATGATAATGCAAGCCCAGAAACGTCACAGCTCAATCTCCTGAGCTCCCGCACAGGGGTGCAGCTCCTTCCAAGGTCAGGGCTGGTTCTGTGGTGATTAACAGGCTGCCAGCTGCCTCCYCTGTGCTGCACAGGTGTGCAGATGTGGTGAGGTGTGCAGAAATAACTGGAGCAATTATATGCTGAAAAATTAAAGATTAGAATTTAGATGAGAAACATTTTTCATCCTCTTTCAATAAACCTTCTTCCCTTTGTCTCCTTTAAAATCATGTAGCAAGTCATACATAAAAGAAAGCTTTCTTGCTATTTTGTGAAACACAGAGGTTATTAACATTTATCATTCATGACAGAATAATAAATTAGATCATTTTGGCACTGGCTTACATCATGTTTGCCTTTAAAAATATTTTCATTATATCTGTGTTATGCTTGGCTGGCTCCATGTAGTGTGTCATGGATGGTTATTGCTATAATTACCCTTGTTCACACCATTTTCCTTCTCAATAATCCCATATGTTCTTGGAATTCAGAGGCCATATTTCATCTTGTCAGGGATGATTACAGCACTAACTGCACCACTGACATCAGCATTSTCCCCAGGTGCTGGCGCAGGGCAGAGTCACTGAGTCCCAGGGGACGTCTGAGCTCTGCCCTGGCTCCTCACCCACCCCTGCTCTGGTGGAAGCTCTGCTGGCTCGGGGGAGCTCCCCAGAGCTGCTTTAGGCTGCTCATTCACCTACACCAAAGGCAAAACTGAAAATTTCTCTSACCCCTGTTATTTTCTGTTGTTACTGAATAAAATCAGGTTTGATTGGGCACTGAATGTGTCCCTTTAAGCATCTCCAAGCTAAGCTTTTGCTGATATCTACTCACAAACAGAKAATAAAACATAAAACAGTTCAAGAAAAAAAACCAAACCAAAACACACACACAGAACCACACCAAAACTGCAGCACAATTAGCAGCTCTGCCATTGCTAAACCATAGCTTTAGTTCATGCTCATAATACTCTGGAGGAAAATGCGGAATAAAACCAAAATCAGGGGAGCCACTTAGGAGCATTTCAGTGGGCAGAAAGGGTAATAGTTGTGCCATGACTCCAAAAMAGCCACTTGTATGGATAAATTCTCTTTGAATCCACAGCAGTTCCAACCAAACTTCTGAAATCAGTTTAATTTTCAGTGTACCCTCAGCCCAGAGCCAGAAAGGAGTGGGCAGCCCATGGCCAGGGGGAGGCTGCAGCGCAGCCCTCGCTGCAGGCACAGCGTGGCTCTGGGGCTGTCCCCAGGTCCCCACAGCGCTGGCACAGCAGGACAGCCGTGCCCGAGGCAGCTCTAACGAAGCCTGGGGCAAGCACTGGGCATTTTCCGGCAGCAGCTTCGCTCTCGGGCTGCAGCAGGATCCCCCCGGAACCCATCTGCAGAGCTCACACGTGTCTGCAAACTCCCTGAACACCTCCCTGCAGCCTCACATGGTCCACAACGACCAGCAACAAAACCTTGAGCACAGCAGCTCTTAATTATGCCTTCTCATTGGGAAAATGTTTGGTCCTGTGAGCATCTAACTGCAAGAAAAACACAGTCCCTTCTGGCTGTGCATCAGTGCAGTAATTTAACAAGAGAGATAATCTGCTTCTCCATATCAGAGCTTTTCATTTAATAGAGCTATTTTTTCAGATAACAGCCTCAGTAATGATACCTCAAGAAATGCACACTGGGAAGCACAAAACAGCTCAACTCTGCTTTCTTTCTGTGTACTGAAATTTGTGAGACATTGCACCTTCCCATTGAGAAAGGAAGAACTCAGAGCTGACCTTTCATGGCCTTTAAAGATAAGCACATTTCAAACTCTCAAATTCCAGTTATCTGTTTGGCAATTAACATTCTTTAAGTGCGTCACCACCACTAGGTGCCTCCCACCATCCTTTAAGAACAATTTTCTTTTTCTTCACTTGTGCAGTCGTTCCCTTAAGTTCTCTGTTTCACCTATCTGGCATTATCTATTCAGGTGAAGCTGGAACAGATGTCACAAAATGCAGGCAATTGCCTCCTGCATGGTCTACAGGTTGCTGCTTTTGCAGGAATAATTTTTGGGACTGGCACAGGGAAAAGGTTATGTTACCTCCACTTGGACCTTCTGCTTTCTCTCCCTACAGATGGTGGCTTTTATAAAATGAAAGCAGTTGCAACTCAAACTGAGTTTGTCTGGGATGTGAAAGGCAGCTGGGCTCTGTTCCTGGCAATCCAATATGTTCACAGGTCTTGCTCCCTTCTTCATTCTGTAAAGCTGATTACTTCCCTTCCCATAAATACCTTTTCAGTTAATTTAACTCCTCAGACCTTTCCTACCTGGCCTTGCCAGAACTTACCTCAGACACTGCAAATGTCCCTCTCTGCAATCTGCATTTTCCTTTTCTCCTGTAACACGGGCTCAGGGCACTGCTCTGCCTGGCTGGGGCACTGAGGTTCTGTGAGAAACAGAATTTGTGGCTATCCCTAAAGCCTGGGGGGTAAGCAGCTCATTTGTAAACACTCACGTACAGAAATCCATCCTTGGCCAAGAGCTCTTCTCAAAACATCCTCTCCAGACACTGGGAAGCAGATCCTGAAGTGCTGTGAATTAGCATCAATTAAATTACGGGGCTGGGGCCACCTGAGGGCTGTTCTGGCTGAATTCTGCAGCAGCCAGAACTGACCCCAGCCCTCCTGAGGCTCTGCTCCTGGCCCTCACCTGCCCTCCACCTTTGGCTCATGTTCTGAGGGCCTCCAGCCTCCTCCTGGGCTGGCTGGGTGCTTGGAATGGCAGCTTGGCTGAACACCACCTCGGGCTGCCTTATTTACTTTTGTGCTCTGAACTTGCCATGGGAGGGATTTGGRGGCTCTCAAGATGCCAGCTCCTACAGAATGTATTTCACAGACAGAACAAGGGGATTTTGGGGCTCTTAAGGTATTTCTCCCCTACACACAGAACAAGGGCACAAGCGTAGTTTGAATTTATAACAATAAGTAATAATTATTATTATTTGCCCCTCAAGGGAACCCATTCTCTGCTCCCAGCTCCATGCCATGGGCACAGGCAGGGGCAGGTGAATCTACTCCCATAATTGAGGTTATTTCACCCTTTAGCACTCCGGGCCAGCAGAGTTCTGTGGGAATTGGCCAGGCCCTGTTGCCCACCCTTTGCTGCAATGCTTCCTGCCACTGCTCTCCCCCTTAGTTTCTCTGCTGTCTCACAACCCGCAGGGGTGCAGCAAATGAAGGATTTATCTGAAGAAGGAAACAATTGATCCCCAAACCCTTCACATCTGGATAAAGCCTGCCTGAGACAGGCACAGCTGTGATCTGCTGTGTTCCATCCCAGCTCAGCCGTTCCCTGACAGGGGCTGCTTCTGTTCCTACAAGGTCAGCAGTCTCCATGGAAACCCCAACTGGAGGCAGCACTTAAAATGGATTTTCTGATGAATAATTCCATTGGCATTCTGGAGCAGTAAAGAGCCCTTCCCGAGGGCTGTGCCAGGGCTCCTCTGACACAGCTCCAGGAGAGCAGCTGGGAATTGCCCCAGCCAGCTCCTCCTGCCCCAGCTGGGCTCGTCTGCCCCCAGACCCCCCTGTCCTGCTGTCCTGCTGTCCTGCTGTCCTGCTGTCCTCTGTGCTCCTCAGCCAACCAGGATTTCAGTTCCAGGGCTCCAAGCACCACAGCAACAACAGGACAGGAGTGTCCTGACAGATCCACTGGATGAGAAATGCACTAAACCCTGATGCATCTCAGTCAAAAAATTAATCCACTTCTCTTTAGCAATTGAAGATATCAGGAGATTTAAAGACAGAACAGTAAACCCTGCTCTGATCTGTGAAAATTATTCTCTTGAGCAGTTTTGTGTGCAGTGTTTACATGCTATTCATTATTATTATAAATACAAATAAAACTCTTGATGACAGCAAAAGTTTTGGTACTAACAGCAGTAAACTTCGGATCAGACCTGGACCCACACCAGTATTACCAGAAAAAGCCAATTTTCAATAAAGAAGGCAAAGACAACACTTTAAAACAAGTCAACATAGCAGCCAGAAATGAAGAAGATAAAGGGCTTTTGTTTCTGACTTTTCTATAGGATATGAATAGTTACCAAGTCTATTTTGAAACATCATAAAATTCAGAACAAAATAAAGAAGAAATGCTCACAATTTACCAGACATTTTATTATTTAGTGGTCCTGGAGAAAGACAGTCCTGGTTTATGATCCAAATTCCAGATAAGAACTGGCAGCAAAGCAAATAGAATAAGAAAAGTTATTTTATACAAGGAAAGTGGCAGAAAGAGCATATGTTTGTTATCTTGCCCAGAGCAGCCCAGTTCTCTGTCAGAAAAGACAACATTTATGATCAGCCTCATGAGAAAAAGTAGATAAAAGAGAAAAATAAGAAATGAAAGGCGGCTGGGGAGAAAGGAATAATTTTCCCTCTCCTACCTGGAAGGCCAAGCTGAGGGAAGGGCAGCAGGTTCCATTTTCGGTCAGCACAGGTTCACTCAGGAGCTGCTTCCCTGCCCTCTCGATTGCTGCCTGGAGAAGGATGGATCCCTCAGGTCCTGTGATTGGCACACAGCACCCAAATCCACCCTCCAGCCTGGAGCAGGGACACCTGGACCTGCAGAGGTGAGCAAAGGGCAGGGCCAGGTACAGGCATGAGCACCATGCCAGTGCTGGGGCTAGAACAGAACAGAGTCCTCTGCATACAATGAAAATTTGCCCATAACTTTGACTGGAAGTTTGATTGCATCACAAAAGGTTTTATAACTATTGCTCCTACCAGGGTTGACATCCTGTAAGTCACTCTGCTCAGGCCAAAAGGTGCCCATCACTCATTTTCAGGTGAGACCAAGCTGTTCATAGACTCCAATTAGAGAAAARCACCAAAGAGGCAAAAGTTGCCTTTTGTTCTCCTCTAGCTAAATAAATTCTGTGAGACAAATGGGCTGTTACAACCAAAATGTTTAGCATTACTACACTGGTTTCCTTTTTGCACTGTTATATGTATTCCTGATAAACTTGCAACAATTTTTCCAGTCTTCTAATCACTGCCAGCTATAACATAGTAGAARTCTCCCCCAGAATTTACACCCTTAGGATATCTGTTGCTGATGGAACCCTTTYCCTCACAGTTAGGAAGAATTAAAGAGATCCAGCTGAACAGAAATGAGTCATATACACTGCTGTCAGGGTCTGTCTGAGGAGTGATTGGTGACTACCATTTCTCTGCTTCTCATTCAAGCAGAAATCATTAGAAAAGATTTAATCAAGAGAGAGGAATGAACTTGATAGAAGCTGGCCAGACAAATGAGTGAACCACTTGACTTCTGTTAAAAGATGCTGGATTTTTGAGTTAGGCCCTACATTTTTTATTGAGTTAATGTAACCCCYGTTGTCTATTTCAGCTGAACTCCTGTTTCCCAGCTATAAGTCAAATTCTGGGTCAGATGCAAGCCTGCCACCCTTTAGAGATATCTGTACTCACATAGGTATATATTTGKGTGTCTATACACCTTAACATTTATGATCTGAAAATCTGAGCTGTTTTGGCTGCCTCACATCTTCATCACTTTTAATTTTCTTGTCTCACTTATCTTCCAGCTAARCAGAGTGAAGCAGAAAAACACAAGTTGCCATCAGGCTGTCTCAATTTGGTACTAGCTGTTTTCAGGACAGGAASTCTCAGGATTGAAAGATTTCTCTCACCAGAAGGCTACAGACATTTTGGATAAAAAAGATCATTGATATTATTCAAAGATAAAAATATTATAATTAATAGGATGCCACAAACAATACAAACAACTGAATACCATCCCATTTTAGTAGACAAACCCTCCAATTTGAAGCCTAATGGAGTCAATTTGTTGGAAGACTTCCAATCATTTCAGTAGGGTTTTTGTCAGGTCTCATTCTGGAGCTGACTAAGACATTGACATTTATTTACTCCTTCAGAGTAACTACTGGTACTCAGACTGTCTGCTGAAATCTTGTCACAAATGTTCACAGTTTGCCATTCCCACGTAATTTTTAGTTGTATGAGTCAAGTAACTGTAATTAACTRCAAGAATATTGAAGACTTACAAAAATGGAATACTGCAAGAGGTTATACATAGTGCCAGCTAGAAAATATTTAGTCACTTGTTGGGTCTGTTTCCTCACTTGATAGAACTCATGAGGAGCTAGAAATGTGTGCACCAAACTTGGCTTCTGGCAGAAGAAATATGTGAATAAATCACCCCACACTTCCCTGCCTATTTCTGGGCTTAGGTCAAGCACTCAAATGTTCTTGGGGAACAAACACAGACCCTCTTCAATCAAAGTTTGCTGCTGAGTTCAAGTAAATGTTGTGCTACTTTTTGTTCAAATTGTTCATCTTRGGATTTACCTGTGGTTCACTAGCTACCAGCAAGGAGTCCTGAGCAAGTCATTACTGTTTAAGCCAGCAGTTTACTGCACATGCCATTTCACTTCAAAAAAGAAAAAATACAAGGTTTTTTTACCGAAATGTAATTTCAGAATGGAAATGTAAGAGGAAGAAAACTATTTGTGGAAATCAAAAACAGATACTGTGTCTTCAGAGTATTTGTCTCCAATATATGAATAGAATTCCATTCTCTATCTCAATATTGTCTTTTCACATCTCCTGGTGTGAATCTTATTCCAAATCTGTGCCACACTGATCCCTCCTCTCTCTAATGAATACATAAGGGATATTTCCAGGAGAAATGGAAACAGTGAGGTGAAAAAAATGAATGTTTTGTAACCAGATATTTGTCTCTGAAGTGCAACCTTTACCTCATACTGCATTCCATGATGAAGAAAATTATGTCTCAGGGAAAATGCCCTAACTTGAAACAAAACAACACAAGGTACACAGCAGTCCAGTGTCAGAGTAGCAGTGGAGATTTTTCAACCCATTAAACAAGTCACTGATTTTCATCTCAGTTTTAAACTAAAGAAATGGGAAAAGAAGTAAATACTCTGTGTTACCCTGCAAACACAAGTGTACTGAGATGCAACCTGGACTTTAAAAAGCCAAGTGAGGGTGCCCTGCCAATCCCACAAAGCCCTTCAGAGGAAAAGCAGAACTCTGCAAACATCCAAATGTTAAAAGGACAATCTCAACTCTATTTGTTATGGAGGCAAAGAGCAAGCAGCTGGTTTGCTCAGTGCCATCCCAGGCAGGCAGGACCATCCCTGGCTGTGGCTGTGCTGGTTTGGCTCTCCCAGGGCTCCAAGGGCACCTGGGGGAGCACAGCACCAGCCTGGGCTGCTCTGGAGCTCTGAGCCCTGCCAGGGCTGGCCATCAGGGGCTTGTGCCTCAAAACCACACACGGAGGGTGACAGTGGCAGCTGGGGGCACTGGGCTGTCCCACAMCACAGGCAGAGCTTTCCCTTCCTGGCCGGATCATTTTCCTGCAGTACTTCCCATTTCAGAGCAATATAGGAGCAGGGAATCAGTCTTCATTTGCACAGTCATCCTTCATGTGCACAATCGTTCTTCATGTGCACAATCATTCTTCATGTGCACATTCTTCATTTGCACATTCTTAATTTGCACAGTCATTCTTCATTTGCACAGTCATTCTTCATGTGCACAATCGTTCTTCATATGCACAATCATTCTTCATTTGCACAATCGTTCTTCATATGCACAATCATTCATTTGCACAATCATTCTTAATTTCACAATCGTTCTTCATTTGCACAATCGTTCTTCATGTGCACAATCATTCTTCATGTGCACAATCAGTCTTCATTTCACAATCGTTCTTCATTTGCACAATTGTTCTTCATTTGCACAATCGTTCTTCATGTGCACAATAGTTCTTCATGTGCACAAGGATGAAGGCACTTGGTTACTYTCTCTGCACACCAACTGGACCCTGTTCAACAACACCCTGAGCACTTTTGTGGTTTTTGCTCACCCTGAATTCAAGCCTAGCCTATGGAGCATTTTGTAATAAGCTGCTGAGTACTTAGCTCCATGTTTAAGTAGCCAGCTCTAATTTTTCTCATGCCATTGCACTAATCACCACAAGGTCTAAAGGATTTGAACAGCTAAATCCTGCTCTCATAAGCAACTGGGCAGCTGGAAGGCCAAGTAGTAAAAGGCATTGAACAGGTCTTAAAGTCTAAATCATGGTGGCACAGACATTAAAACATCCTTAACTCCTCAAATGCAAATGAGACCTAGAAAAATGTTCAAGTAGCAGCTACGGTCCAATTACTTTCAACAAATGCTTTTGAAGGTACAACTATGTGGCTTCAGTCCCATGTCACCAAYGGTGTGACTTGGATTCCCAAATCAGTTAGAAACTTTCAAAAATGCTTCCGTTTTTCTTTCTTTAAAACACCATTTGTAATAATATTGGGGAGAAGGGGGAACTTCTAACAGTTGTTACTTATTTAAACTTTTAATGTGTTATGTCTTTACACAGTTGCAGACAGCTATTGCAGAGATTTCAGGGAAATATTTCATTAGTATTTGAATTTTAGTCTCTGAAACAATAATGGCATAAAATATTTCAGTATTCTCTTTGCATCCCTGCAAAAGGAAAAGAAATCTCACTCAAGTCAAAATGGTTTTTATTGTCCATTGATCTATACAACCAAAACCTACAGCAACTAATTTCCCAGATTAAACTAATAAATTAAGATTGCCTCACTAGAAGCCTGGCTATGGTGAAAAAAAGGTAGTAAGGGAAAGAGATTTATTGAGATTAAAGAAATCTCCATTTTAGCTGCACTTTCTTAGCTCTGCTGGTCAGGATTAGCTGACAGTTATCAGAGTCCAAGATAAAGATATATAATGCTTAGAAATGGCACCTAAGCTATTATTCCAGAGAACGAGCAGAGTGTGTTATTAATCTTGGGTTCTTAGGCCAACTAAATTGCTGTCAGTAAATCAGTAATTATTTATGGAGCTTCTTTACAGTGACTAACTAAAGGATTGCAATTATTTATCACACAGTTGCTCTGCAGAGTAAGTTCAATCCTACCTTTTGCTAACACACAGTGCATGGGGAACTCCTGCTGCCACATGGTGCACAGTGGTCTGTTGGTCTGTGCCATTCTTGTGTTCAGCACAGGATTCGAGTGTCAGCCAGACCCTGTTAATGTGGATTCAGCTCCTCTGTGCAGGAACTCAGCAGAACTGGCCCATACAGAWCCTGGGGGCTCCACCAAGAACAAACACAAAATCTGGTTTACAGCTCTCACTGTAAAAACCACCATCCCCTACTTCTGTGGCTGCAGCCTGCCAGGGCTGGAGCCAGTTCCTGGGGAGATGGGTGGGTTTTCCATCTTTATTTACTTATCCCTAGCAGCAGCCAGAGCAAAACTGAAGAATCTGTTAATTTGACAAACTTGCCACACACAGGGTTAACTCCACAGCTCTTGAACAGTGTGAAGAATGAATTGTCCATACTACTCACAGGCTCCCAGGCTATTGATCCCCTGCAAGTCAGACAATTAAAAAKAATGTGACTTTCAGCAGGGTTCAGTATATCTATTTTTAATGTTATGGCATTAAAAGCAATTTCTATATTTATTACTTTGAGCAGATGAATGTAATAAGGAAAACTCCAGACTGGCAAAGCCTGAAGGTGATACAAAGTGAAATTTTGGGGGGCAGTTGAATGAAAAAGCCTGTAGTAAGATTCTGTAACTAGAAACTGCAACAATTCAGTCAGTTAAGAAGACYTTTTTTTTGCAATACCAGTATTGTTGCTGTCTCACAGGAAATAAAATCGTATCAGAGCTGCCCCTGTGCTGTTACTGCTCACACACCTGGGTACCCTCAGCCCCGGGGGGGGAGCATTGCTGTACCACAGGTGTGTGCAACACAAGCATTGGCCTGAACCTATTTTTGTGCTTTTTAAGAAAAATAATGTTTTCTAATTACAAAAGAACAATCTGGAGACTACATAGACATAAGGTAGATCAAAATCCACAGTGAAATTAATGGAATGCCTGGAATAATATCTAAGTTACCAGCAGGAAAGACTGTTCAAGTACAGTGAACTCCCAAGGATTTCTCTGCAGAAAGCAGAGCATCCTGAAGGCTTTGAAGATATGGACAAGGCTTCTTCTTGTGAGCTCCAAACCTCAGAACAGTCTCTCTGAACGCCTGCAAGCTGGGACTTAGAGACTCCCTGTTGTCCCTCTTTTCAAACCTACAGTTTACTGCAGTGAAAAGAGGCAGGAACTCCCGAGGAGAGCCTGCCAGGACCCAGAATTACTGCAGGAACTGACGCCTGGGTTTTGCTACTCATTGCAAAGAAAGCATCAGAAGGCATTAGTTCTGCTCTGCAATCATGAAAGCCACTTTGCAGCAGGATTTAGGAAACCAGCAGCATCTGGCAGAAGCCAAGCTGGCATAGCTCTTGGGAAGTCTTCCTAAAGACCCTCCACATGGACGGGAGAGGGAGGGAGAAAATCATCTGGAGCTGATTAAAGATTTTAGATGTGCCATAAGTGAATAATAACCACGGCAGAACGCAGCACGTGAACAATTCTGCTCTGTGCAAAATCCTCCTGTGCCTGTTAAACATTTTAAACTATGTACTTTTCATTTACATTTAAATTAAACTGGAGTCATTCCGTTRGAGGCAAACGCCCATGGAAGTTGTTGAAAGAGTTTGCAGCACTTTCAAAGGCAAGGTAATCACAGCATCATCTTGCAGAAATGCTGTTCCTGGAAACAGCAACTGCTGCGGATCCTTCAGAGCTCTAATTGCTCTGCCCTTGCCTCTGGTACTTCATTTTGCTCAGCATGAGCACAACCAGGTGCTGGATTTCAGAACAGAAAAGAGTGATGCTTTAGATGTGTGAGAGTGAAGGGCTGGGAACACGATAAAACCAATTCCCCCAGGAGCTGATGAGAGATCAGATGAGAGGGACGAAAGAAGGGCTAAACAGCACATGTAAAACYATTGTCATGAGGCAGAGCATAAACCCCAGGAACTGGAGAACACCTCYGGCAGAACTGACTTGAATTCGCAACTGATTGCAACCTGACAACTCAAAAGGGGTTAAAAATGGGATGAAAAACATTTCAATTGTGTTCAAGGCAGCAAGCTCCATTTCCACACAAAATGAAGCTTCTGAATGGCTCCACATTGAGAATGAAGTGAGGAACCAGTGTGGCGTCACACAGGAGGGTTTGCAAATGCCACCAAAACTGAGGCTGCTCACAGAAATAGGGTTGGGGCTGACAGGAAGTGGAGCAGGAATTGAAGCCCTTGAACTGATCCCCTATTGCCTGCACCCWGCTGTGGGGAGCAGCACAGCCAGGCTCCCAAGAGAGGCTCCCTCAGGTGCCCACAGGTGTGGCCCTGGACGCTCAGGGTGCCACCAGCCGGGGCCATGGACCTCTGGACATCTCCTGCCTGACCTTTTACTTCAGTGCTGCCACGTGCATTCAGGGCATGGCTTTATTTCTGCTGCCATGTGCATTCAGGGCATGGCTTTATTTCTGCTGCCATGTGCATTCAGGGCATGGCTCCAGGAGCTCAAGGAAACAGGGAATCTCCCAAAGCAGGGGCATGACATCCATGTCTGCCTGCAATCCAGAGCAGGAGCTGCAGCCCCAGGGCTGTGTGGCCTCAGGGACACGTTGCTCTCTGACCCTGAACAAATCTCTTGTCTTTCAGCTACCAGGAAGCAAGAGACGTCTGTGGACACCTTTAGCAGCCACATTCTGCATATATTCACCTTCAGGACTGCGGTTAAATCCAGGGTCATAGCTAAATTCAGATAGCAGAGCAAGAGGAAAGTAAGAAAATGTGTATAATTACCTGCTATTTTAATGAGCAGGCTGTAAATCTAATCAAAAGAATTATAAATACTGAGSAATACTCATGTCAGAAAATGGACTGATTAAATGTAGATGGTGCCGTCTCCTGCCTGCTGCTGAGAGCAAAGAGCTGCAGACAAACTGGCTGCTGTGATCCCTGAGCCTGCTTTCACCTCAGAACCCAAGGTCTTACACGCACTGAAGCACTCACATTGGCTCAGGCTGCGCAGTTAACTAATTTAACTGGCATTTGATTTTCATTTCTTTGGTACAAGATCAGCCCCCTTTTTCCCTCTGCGCCGCCTGCAAGTACAAAACATTATCTTGTCTTAATTTAAATTATTATAGCAAACCCATTCAAGGTATAAATTCTGGCAAGATTTCAGATCTCTGCAGAAGGCCAGTACAACACTTGTGGCCAAATTAATCMCTGCTTAAACTTCCTGAAGTTATGAACTGGATTTTCTGAGGCACAGAATCTGCCACAGTTCAGAGCAGATTGCAGGGGATTCTGTGCTGCTGCTGCTTCAATGAACTCTCTTCTCCTGCCTGTGGACCTGCCCACAGATGAACATCCATTCTTGGACAGAAATCTAGAGGTTTTATGAAAATTTTTATCCAAGTCACATAAGGCAGAAAGATCCAAGCAAGAAATAAAATCTGRTGGTGGATGAAGACTTGCAGTGTGCTTGATTAGATAAATTGCTTGAACTACTATGATTACCAAATAAATCCATGCTCAATCCCAAGATTACTTTAGACAAACAGCCAAGGGCTAACTATAATCAACATCCTCAGTTATCCAGTAAGTTCTGATCTGTTCAGAGCTTTCTACAAAGARCATTATCATGCTATCTAAGCCATATTCTTTTGTTTTCAGTCCTAAAGCTATTTTTCTGCCAAATATATTTGTCTCTGTTATAAGGGTTCCCCTCTGTCTCTCCATCRGTAATTACAGTGCAATAAAATGATATTTCTTGATATTTGATCAATATCAAGAAACACACTTTTCTATGTACTTGCAAACAGGGAAGGAATATTATTTCCAGCTCCATTACACCCAATGCAAAGCATCAAACCATTTCATTTTGTGTCTGAGTTTTCAAAAAGCTAAATCCCTGCATTTCTTAGTTTAAAACCAGAACTATTTACATGTATAGGCAGCAATGCAACCAAATGCATATTTTAACCTAAATAATCAGGAAGTGATCACAAGTCAGCAAAGAGTTTTTAAATAGAGAAGGAAAGGACTTTGATGGAGGAGAGGCAAAGGTTCTGGGGATGTGCACAGGATGGAGAAGATGCAGAGCTGGATGTGGATGAGGGAAGGCAGGGAATTACCAGAATCATGGATTTGGTGACAAACYGAGCACTCCACAAGCTAGTACAGTGAGGAGAAGCATGATACCAACCACTCAGCATTGTATTGTGGTTAAAGAAGCAAAATTGTATTTCTACAAGTTGCTCGCCAAGGTAAAATGAAGTTTGTCATCTCAAAAATATGAACTTCCCCCAGGACAAATCAGCTGAGGAAAAGGAGCAACAAAAATCGATTTTCTGATGGACACAAAGACAATGTGTTTATSTTTCAGATCTAGCAGTTTTGTTCTCCCTCCTTCAATTATCCATAATCCTCCTCCCACCTTTCAAGATTAACAGAAGCTTTTTATTTTACAGAGAGTTCTTTTTACACTCAGTCTCCTGTCAAGAAAGGCACCTGTAGCTCTGACAAACATCTCCAGGCCTCACTAATCASTGCTTTTGTTTTCTTTACAGCAAATTTAATACAAAGGTTGTAGGGAGAGTCAGGGAGACTGATGACCCCCATTTAATGACAAATAGGAACAACACTGGGATCTCAGCAGAGGCTGCTCCTTGCTGATTAAACAACTGCTCCAAGCCCAGCTGAGATGGCTCATTTGTAAGGGCGAGATGGGAATTCAGCTTTCAAGTCCAGTTAGCCTTTGGTGTCTCTGCCTAGCCTCAAAGCACAGGCTCCAGTAAGTGACATCAATCATCTATCCCAGAACTATTATCTCACAATGACACCCTCATTCTTGATCAACCACAGAACTGTCCTCGCTGGGAGCAAATAGATTGTTCTTTTCACATTTGGAGTATGACTTCAAATAATATTTGTTGTAGGCAAGAAGTATTTTTGACAGATATATTTGATAAATGGTCTGAGGGAAAAAAAAAGATTGAAAGGTTAAGAATAAAAGTGCTGGTACTACTCATTAAAATGGGTTTGGATTAATATAATCATTATCTATGAAACAAAGCTGTATAATGAGGAAAGATAAAAATATACTGAAYACTATATGATAAAGCTGAAAGACTGCTGGAATGTTGGGCTAAAACACCTATAGGTAGTTGAACCCAAAGAATTGGATGTCTTTTGTATGTCAACATGCTTTTGAACAATTAGAGAATAGCACTGAAGATGAAACCAAAAAATCATGTGCATTCCTCAGATGTTTTTTAAAACTTCTCCCTTCAGTTTGGAACACAAGCATGAGTTTGTTACTGCAAATTCATKACATCATTTCTTTGCAGGCCAGTCAGAAGAAACACTTCACAATATGGACTTACCCTGGATGTGTACTACTGAAAACCCAGACACCTGAAATCACAACTGCAGGTTATCTGGAGAAACAAGAACAGTGTGTTTCTAAAAACAATGCAGTGTATTCTCTCCTGATTTTCCAGTGTGTTCCAAAATGTTCCTCTGAGCTCTTGAATTCTGGGACACCATCCCTCCGCTTCCCTCCATCCTGCAGGGATGTGTCTGCCAGCACATCTGCCCCAGGGAGAAGTTCCCCTGCCCATGAAGGGTTTCAAACCATGCTGGGTCAGACCAACAACCTTCGGTGCCTGAGAGCATCTGGCTGCTGCTGAGATGCTGAACAGGATAAAGAGGGAGGAGAATGGGAGCTTGGCGATGCTCTGTACTTCTTAACTACTCACTGGATTTTCCTTATGAACCTTCCACACAAACTCTCACCTCTCTGAGCCCATTCCTTGCAGGAACTGGGCAGGATGAGCAATCCATGGCCTCAGAGATGTCAGTTGTCAAACAGTGCAGAAAGCTTCCAGACTCGCACAGTTTAGAAGAACAAATAAACCACATACCCAATACACAAGAGCTACACTCATTTGGAGACCAAAATGCAAAAACAATTATTTGCTATAAATATTTAATATCCTTAATGCTTCCAACACTTCCAACACATCCAACATTTGCTTGCTCTTTTTTTTTCCCTTCAGCTCTTGGCTTCTGCAAGTGCTAAAAACCAGCTGTGGCTCACGATTGTATCAAATTATTTTACTGAGCAAACACCAGGTCAATCCATTTTCCAAACATGCCAACAGAAATTGTTCACATTTCTTTTGTAGAGTACAAGGCTGATTCCAAAGCAATTATAGYCATGACAATGATGGACCAAATGTCTCTCATATTTTTCTTCACATTTTTTAGCATTAGTTTGACTGAAAAATCCCCTAGGCAACTTCAAATACTCCTCTTCTGACCTTGTTTTGCCAAACTTAATTAAAACCAGGAAGCAAACTGCTATTTATTTCTGTACTGCTTTGTTCCTGTCATGTACTAACTGAAAGACAAAAGGAATTTGATTCTTTAGGTGCCATAAATCCTAACTCCATCAAGGGGCGCTTCGAAGTCTAGCAGCTGTTTTGAGAGCAGATTTAGAAGGAGCCATAAAGGCTTTGTGTCATTTGCATTTTAACATTGGGTTTGTCTRCTGTTATATAAGTTAAATTGTTAAATTGCACTGTCTCTGTAGCTGGCCTTTCCCCCACTTGTTTCCATTCAAACCATTGCAGTTCTCCTGCCTTGGCTCTCAGGGAAAGAAAGGGCTTTTCATCCGCAGGGTGGTAACTTTGGGAGTCCCAGACTCTGAACACAGCAGGTGGTAAATAATTTCTGAGYTCCTTGGTGAGAAATGTTGCTCATGAAAACCAAGGTGGAAATCCTGAGGAAACCAGAAGATGTTTTTGAGCAGGAGATTTTTGCTGGTGGACATCTCCAATAGCAGGGTCCAAATCTGGCACTCTGAGCCACACAGGTGGCAGAGCCTGCAGGTGCAAGGAATTCTTTCTTTGCTAATGCATGTCTGGCCATATAATTGTGCCTTTATCTATAATCTAAGTAATGTCTTCTGAAAACAGGCTGAGGAAACCAGATCTACTTACTGTGGGAGTAATTGGAATGCATTATAAAGGAAAAAACAAAACCCATTTCAAATATAATTTCAACTACCCTCTAGCTCTAGCCTTAGGGAAAGAAAATTCTAAGACTCACTTGCAATCTTCCCTTATTTTGAACGTTTCATTTTGGTTTCAAGATTATTTGCAGCCCCCATTAATCTGGTGGGCTCCCAGGTGTATTCCTAAAATGTAGCTACATTAGAAACAGCCAGGAAACTGCATTTTGTATCTTCCAGTAGAGAGAAATGGATAGAAAGTTTCCTCAGGCTTAATTTCTCATATTTGCTTATATACTTGATTCAACTTTATAAGCATTTAATTTGGTTTTGATGGTTGTTTAATCAGTTCAATTACTATCTTCAATTATTTTYAGCTTTTTGTCCATATCTTAAATTTCTGAAGTCCAGTTTAGTTCATTATAAGGCTGGCTACCTTGGCATTTTGAGCTCCATGCTTTGTATGACAAAAGCAGCAAAATGCCTGGGATGAGGATCATCTTTCTGTCRTGGGTGGGAACTGGCATCTCCTGCATTAACCTTGGGAGAACAGGACTACAACAATTTCCTTCTAGATTAGGTCTTCTGGCATACAAAACTTTATTTACCAACATACAGCCAAATTTCTCACCTTTATCCATTGGGGACTGAACTCTCTATTGCTTCTTTAGAGACCTTTGGAATAAAGCTGTCTTTTATACAAAATCCCTTCTCACTATGTTGGCAGTTTAAGAGGATCAGGAAAAAGCAACAAATAATTTACTTCCACTTTAATGCTCCTTTAAATGGTCAGAAAAGAGTTTCAGTGCAAACTACAGTCAGATCTATTGCTAGTACCCAGTAGCATATCATGAAAGGAGACATATCTAAGATTAAAAATCATAATCATAAAAATCATCCATGGAAAAGAATTCATCTAAAGTTGTTATGCAGTGGCTGGCACAGAAAATACATTCTCTACCTGAGACTAGTAATGAGTCATCCAAGCAACTTGAAATGAAAAGCATATCGAAGGGATATTAAAACTAAAAGAATTTAGAATCCAAAAATAAACAAATATGATCATTCCAGGCAGGTAAATACTTCAGGAGATTACTGAGAAAGATGGGATTAATATCAATCTTATCTCCAAAGCAGAGGACTTAAAAGTCCATATGGCAATCTGCTGGTGTTATTGGTATAAAATTCATGCTAGATGGCAGACAGGGAATTCAAAGCAGACCTCTTTATTTTTTCCCCCCTCAGATAAAGAAGGTCTGAGAATAAACAAGAATAACTCAGTGTGTGAAAACAYGGACTGGCAGAAAGGTAAAAAAACAAAATAGAATTCAAGTCTCCGTGACAAATGTATCTATATGCAGGCTTCATTTCACACAGATTCAGAAATTAAGATTAAGGCATGGGATGCAGGGTCACAGCACTCTGGGTGCTCTGAAGCAATATATTGAATTACATTGTAGGTCAGATTCCTCCAGAGACAAGAGATAAAGTCATCTAAAAAACTAGAAAGGACATGTGAGAAATGCAGGCTAAAGAATCATAAATTAACTGGGCAAAAATGTAAAGGTAAGAAGAAGAGGCTGTTGGAGAATATAAAAGTCCCCAGGACAGTGCCAGGGGAGGCAGAGCAGTGCCAGGGGCCGATTGCAAGGAGTGACACAAATTCTGCATGTGGGACTTGGGCATATCAGTCAGTCCCAGAAACAAACCCAGACCCCAGTGCCACAGGCTTCTATCCCTTGGCTCCAGGTCCAGGACAATTCTTACATTGAAGACAGTCAGATACCCAATCAAAGAAAAATTGATCAARATAATGAGAGCTGATAACTGGGAAACAGAGCTGCCTTTCTGGGACTGCAGAAATCCACAGAGGATYCCCAGCTGGTGAAATATGGAGGACGTTGCTCCTGTGAAGGAAAGCAAGGATGAACAAGGCGTCAGCAAATGGCTCTCCTGGTGCCATCAGCCCCAGCACAGCTCCGTCAGAGCAGAAAGCAGAGTGGAACACGACACGAGGGATTTGCCAGCCCCTCTCTCCCATGACACGAGGGATTTGCCAGCCCCTCTCTCCCATGACACGAGGGAT
>JACDOX010000591.1:70187-162273 GCA_014549065.1 Cardinalis cardinalis
CCGTGACAGGAGGGATCTGCCAGCCCCTCTCTCCCGTGACAGGAGGGATCTGCCAGCCCCTCTCTCCCATGACAGGAGGGATCTGCCAGCCCCTCTCTCCCACGACACGAGGGATTTGCCAGCCCCTCTCTCGCAGGGCCCCATGGACTGCCCTGGTGCCTGTGGAGCCAGCCCAGGATCTCCTGCAGCCTTGCCCTGCCTGAGTTCCGCCCCAGAGCTGGGGCTTGGGGCATTTTGCTCTGTGCCAGACCTGCAGCTGCTCTGTGCCACAGCAGCAGCCCGAGGAAATCCTACAGCGCAGCTCCRTCTGGCTCACCTGATCAAACCTACAGCAGCAAATGAGGAGTRTGAGGGCCCTGAAGGGTTTTCAGTAACACAGACCAGATCATCTAGAACAGCACACAAGCTTTTSCAACAAACAGGCAGGTGAAGTCTCAGTGGAAAAACAGATAACAGTGCAGCAACAACAAAAAAATCATCTGTCCATTTGTCCATACATTGGTACTCTTCCACATGAATCTGTTTAGACACAGGTATGTTATGCTATTTTCCCCTACACCTCCAGCCAAAATCATCAAAAACTGTGATTATTTGTAGTTTAACTAATTAGCTATACCCTCTGAGATSTTCTTACATGCATTAAGATTCTATCTGTACACAATATATATATCAAGCTATGAYGGAGAGTGGTAATTTATTGGGGAAAAAAGGGTTGGTAACATCCTAAAATAACAATTTCTGCAGAAGGGCTTCTAATCAACATCAAAATCCATGCACTTGAGGTATCCTTGAAGAATTTAATGTGTTTCTTGTACTAATGATATATTTTTTCTGTGAAGTTAAAGTAATAATTTTCACATCATTTTAATGTGTTGGTACTGTTCATTAAAGCAAAGATTAGGTTGCCAGATGATAGCATGCTATTAAGCCAAAAAAAAAAAAAGAAAAGAAAAGAAATTAACTATTTTGACACTAACTAGGCATAATTAATGGCTATCTGAAGTGGATTTCCAAGTAATAGTACACAGCTTGTTGACAGCAGGGTAAGAAATTCCATAATTCCATGAGAGCAAATGTGCCAAATTGCATTTGAAGCTCTGTAGAGGGTTGTATGAAGTACGTGTAAAAATCAGGTGATGGAAATCTGAACTTCCARTTCTTGTGGCTGCACCATGATCTATCTGTACATATCAAATGGTACATCAACAACTCATAAAGGCTGCTAAGCAAGAGGGAGAAGAAAAAAATTATAGATAACTCACACTTTCTGAAAAAAGAACAGGGCAAAACTTTTTTTCAAAGACTTTGTGATGTCCTTGTTAAAAACGAGTGACACCTGCAGCAATGCCCACCAGGTGTGTTTCTAGCTCTATATTTAGAGAAGGAAACTGATTTGATTGTCCTGCAGCCAGAAGTAAATGCCCAGAGCCCTCACTGGGCATTGTTGGGTAGGGCAGTGCCAGCCATGGAGGGAGGAAAGAAATGAGCTGTGAGTGTGCCTGGGCCCCAGGGCAGGTCCCAGGTGAGGACAGAGCCCAGGGCAGGTCCAGGTGACCCAGGGCAGGTCCCAGGTGAGGTCAGACACCAGGGCAGGTCCCAGGTGACCCAGGGCAGGTCCCAGGTGAGGTCAGACACCAGTCAGGGCTGCACTGCAGAGCGGCCAGGTGCTAATCCACCTTTAGTACAAATGCAAACCAGGCACATTGCCACCAATCTCACAGCCCTGTTTGCCTGCTTTTGTCACCAAACACAGGTACAAACGACCCAGTGAAGGTTTCTGGGCCCAGGTTGCTGTCAGCAGCTAACAAGGAGGAGCCAGGATTGTGGCCCTTGCTATCAAAGGTACCAACAGAGAATTGTTGTACCTGCCAAGGTGACAGACAATTAGAGATGCTGGTTTGCACAGGGATGGTTTTCTTAGAGGAATTCACTAGAGCAGAGCAGGTCTTTGTTTCAGGTTCTGATGCTGACTGTGTGCACAAGGACACAGAGCAGTGACAGGACACAGATAATGAGCCTGGAGCTCCCAGCACAGCACATTAGCAGAGGGAACTGTGCCTGGTGCATCTGCTGGAGAATGATGTGTGGGCCGTGGGGCTGCGCTCAATGGCAGCTACTCAGCTCTAGCAAAAATCTTCTGCTCCTCAGTTGCAAAGCTGTGTGTGAGCTTGAATGGCTGGAGCAATGAGCAGCACAGAAATTGTTATTGTGTCCAGGCTTCCCAGCTCCACTTTCATGGCTTGTGATTTTAATATTTCTTTCTAAATTCCTCTCATACTTTTTTTTTCCTTTATAACAGCACAATAATCCATCTCATAGCTATTCATCCTTCTGATTATTCTCCTTGTCAGCTATTTGTACATTTTTACCTTTTGTGGGAATGCCACAGGAAAGAATAAACTGAATAATAGAGAACATTAATAAACACCCTTGATTTTTCTGKTTTTTTCAGCTTCTCTCATCCACACTTTGTTCCTTCTTTTAAGTAAGGTCCCACACAAGACTCACTCAGCTAATCAGAGGATAAACTTAAAAGGAAGAGATGAATAAATCACATTAAACTGGGAAGCAGCCTGCATGTTTTCAAAAAACCAAAGGTGAAATCTCAGCCCCAGTTGAAGCTCCTAGCAAAACTCCTTGATTTCAGGAGGATTAAACTCATCATGAATGTAAGACCTTTGTGGCCTGTCGCTTCTTGCCATTTGGAATGAGACCTGAAGCTGCATGAGAAGAGAAAGCTCCCCAAGCAYGCAGAGAGCTGTTTTCCCAGCAAATGCAGCTTTAGGGCTGTTTCTCTGAGGATCCTTGGCTTCACTGGTGATTGCTTTTAAAACCTGCTGACAGAATTTGAAAATAAGAGGCCCTGATCTCCACTTCTCATTGCATTTAATTTCTCTACAAAGTATTTTTAACTGTTTGCAAAATTGTTCCTCCCTAAAATTAGATAGGAGAGGAAATAAAGGAATTGCTTCCTGGATAGCAAGGGATCTGGTGGGCAGTAAGGAAAAACAGCCCAAGCRAAAAACAGCTGCCTCTGTTTAAAAAAGTAATCACTGGATGCTTTCATGCCTTCCAGTTATAAACTTGATTCAATGGATCACTAAATTAAAGCAGTGATAAGCAAAATCAACTTTTTGTGCAAAGAGATGAGGAAGGAAATGAGAAAGCTCTGTGAGACATGGGGTGTGTTAGTCATGTGAGCAAACAGATGCCCAAGGTACCTCTTGTACCTTCTGTGAGCAGCAGCTGCTTCCTTTGGTGTCACTGAGACACAAAGAGCATCCCTGCTCACCAGAGGGACCTGGCTAATTATTATTATTATTAATTAAGTACTCCAGCCAGTGGCACCAATGACCCCAGAGCTGCCTGGCACCACCATGGCCCCAGACCAGTTCACAACTTGGTGCAGATGTTTGTGAATTTCTGGAAGAATCCTTTTCTTCATATGCTCAGTGTAAGGGAAGGGATGGGGCTTTTCTCACCCATCTTTGAAAAAATGAACTTTTAATGAAAACAAAACTCTTTTTCTATCCTTTTACAGCCCAAAGATCTTTCCCTCTCAAGGAGAAAGAAAATGCTGAACTGATTCAGAAAGGGAGACACTTTTATAGAGAAAGAGACATTCTAACCTATCTTTTAGCACCAATTATTCCTATCCAGCTGATTGTTAAAGCTTTTCCTCCAAGAGGATGGATTATTACTAAAAGATTTACACTGAAGCACTGTTAAAAATGAATACTTATTATAAATCAAGTTGAACAAAAGAGTGGGCCTGTATCTTAGCCCCACAGGGGGTCTGAGATCACTTCCCACTCTCCCACATACTCCCTCAAATTAATCTGTGCAAAGAATTAAACTCTACTGCAGACCACTTCAGTTTGGCACAGCCAGGGTAACAAACCTCCTCCTTTTTCCCACACCTTTTTTGCTTTTTACTGTAAGTGCTTCGGGGTGGGGATAGGCAGACACAATTCCTAGCAGCGTTGCCTYTGGAAAAACCTTTGCCATCCCAATACAGTAATGAATGAGGTTGTACAGAAAACCTGTCCTCACTTGGGGAGACCAAGAACACCTCACAAGAAATAAGTTTTGATACAATGGAAACAGATTTAGCAGATCTTATGGAAGGCTCAAAATATGGCAAATTTAGGGAAAAATTTACTTTTTGCCTGTAACACATTATATATTGAAATTTGTATATTTTCTCTTTAACTTGTGCCAATTACTGTTAATTACTTTTCTTTCCAATGAAAAATAGAAGTTCTAATCAATTCAAACCTTTACTAAAGATCATATCAGCCAATGTGACAGTGATCTCTGGCTCTTCAGAGAAGGAGGCTCTCAGCAGGATCTTAAGACATCCTGTTATAGCTCAGGGTAATTAATGTTTTCCTGTTACTGCTGCACTGTGGACCAGAACAGGCTTAATTAAAACCTTCTGCTATGGACTGCAGAGCTGGATTTTTATACAAGATGTGGATGAACCACAAGTATTTTTTTCATGTCAGTTTTCATTGCTAATTTCTGGCATGTAAATTGGATAAAAGTCTCTCTTCCTTTCAAGTATAGTTCGAGATCTGTGTTTAAAATACCATTATGAGGTAAATGAAAAAATAGCCAGATTTACATAGCAGACCTTGAACCAGAGCTGACAAGAACTACATGACTTGGTAATCACCCCTATAAAACAAATACAAAAAAAATGTTAAAAACACAGTCAGTTCAGAGAGTGGCATTTCAGGTAAACCACTAAAAACTTTAATCTTTTCATCTTCCCAAAAATCACCTTCTCAACTCCTGAATTCCCTCAGTGACTTTCTTAAAAACTTGATTATTCAACCAGTTTCTGGTCTTTGTGAGTGCAAAATTTGAATTTGCTTTGATTTGAGGTTCAATCCTTCCTGGAGTGAAACCAAAAAGGCAGGACATACATAAATGCCATTATAATGTATAACACAAAAGTAGAAAAGAGCCAAAATCGCCTTAGGACTTCTCTGCAGCTTTCTATGCAGCTTTAGCAGTTAATTGAGCCTGCAGTGGTTCTGTTTAATTTACAAAACTTCCAGCTATGGGGTGTGCCTTCCTTCTGCCTTCACACAAATCTGTGGGCAGATTGCAAGAGCCTTCTACCCCTAAACCACATTTTTGTACGCAGTGTAACCTCCAAGCAAGCAATGTTTGCTCCTTTTGAGGGAGCTGTGCCAGGAGAGGAGACCAGACCCTCCCTGGGGCTCAGCCTGGCAGGGGAGTGCTGCTGAAAAATAAAAAACCTGAGTGAGCCTCAGGGGAGAGCAGCAGGAGAAACCCCAAAGCCCCAGAACTGGCAGGAGACGAATTACAGACACTGCACAGCTGCCAGTCCCACACRAGCTGGACTCCAGACAAGCTGGAACCTGCCCCTGAACAAGTGGAAATAGGAAAACCTGTATTCTTCAGATGAATGAGATAAGATTAATGTTTATCTGAAAATTGAGAAGAAAATAGCATTATTTGTTTCATAGCTTAGTGTATTCTATGATAGTATTTGCATTTTCTCATGTTTTGATGCTCGTGATTTTCTCCAAGAACATAAAAGTCTGCTGCAGAAACTGGGGCAAGAGGCTGAGAAGAGATAATATTGGAAAGAGAGCATCTCACCATCTGTCCACTGCGGGGTTTTTTCCTACACATCATGCAGAAGCAGAGGCCAGTTTTGGATACTTTGATCCTGAAAGATTCAGAGCTCTAATTCAAAGTTATCTTTGTCTCTGGAAAAAATAGCAGATGCTCTGCTAAGTGATGGCAGGATCCCAGAGATCATATCAGAGCAGGAGCCACAAAGATAATTTACCCRGGATGTCACTCCTATTGCGCAGAATGAGAGCCAAACCAAACTAGTCCCTAAGATCTCAAATTAAACTGAGAGAAACAGCCAGAACGGGTTCTCTTATCCTTTTCTCCCTCATGTAGCACATGCACCACCTTTTATTTCTTTTGCACAGATGACACCCCCAGGTTACTCTTCTTATGCTACTGCATGGCACTGCCATGGAGGAGCCCATTCCAAGCAGAGTTAGTCTGGATAATCAGCTRCACACCATTTTTGTAATAGAACTTCTCCACCTTAAAAGTTTGCACTACATTATCCTTTTTTCCCCACCAAGTCAATAGTTCAGATTTCCACAAAGATGACAGTGAAGTGTCCGTCATGCTGGAGAAATGCCAGTGTTGTACTGTGGATGTTCTGCTATTGCTGTGGTTGTGTGCCCACTGTCAGAGCCCTCTCCTCTGCAGCCTTGCACACCAAGAAATCCCCGTGTCCCAAACACACTCTGCCCCATGGGGGATGGATAACGCCCAGCAGCCTCTCCCCAGCCCCTTCTCCTTCAGCCAATCYTAAATGTAACATCACACAGGAGGAGGGAAGTTTATAGCTGCTGAAATAGCATGGAGCCAATTTCAGTCTTCCTCATGCCAATTTGCTAAAGCAGCTCAAGAGACAATGTTTGCATCAACTTAAGAGGTCCTTGAAATGCTCTGGAGAGTAAGAGAGAGCTGCCATCGCTCCTGTGGTGGCTGATCATGTGAGAAATACTGCACTGGCACCAGGCCAGCAAAGCCTTTAAACATATAKCTATTTTTAAGTTCTGTGTAGACTAAAAATAAGTTTATTGTATGAGGCTGTAAAGCAAGATGAAAAAAAAATGTGATGTAGATGGGCAATTCATCTGTTGAGTAGAAGTGAGCACATGTAAGCAGATGTAAATGACAGAAAAGAGGACAATATAGAGACAGAGAATTGCTGTCATTACCATAGCAACAGCAGCACAGCAATTATGTGAAACACCGCAGATAGAAAAAAAAAGATTTCTTATTTTCACCTGGAATTTCATGTCTTATGGCATATTTGCTTTAACTCTAGACATTACACGCAGTGTGTGGATCTTTCCCTTTCCCATACCAATTCAATCAGAGAAAAGCTTGGGTTGGAAGGACCCAAAGATCATCTAATTCCAGCCCCCGGCTGTGGCAGGGACATCTCCCACCAGCCCATGAGCAGCCCTCGAGGAAAAAAAATAAGATGCCTAAATATTATGTTTCTGGATGGACATTAGGGGCAAGATATGGCCACATAAGACATAAATGACTTAAAATCATTGAGGAACACAATTTTCTTTAGAAAAGTCAAGTGGATTTATGCTGGAATGGAATAGCTATGAAGCARTTTAATAAAACAATTTTTGCAAACGCCTCAGCTTATCTTCCAAACTGATTTAACTGGAAAGAGCCTTTTATAGTCACATAGATTCCAACACATCACCAAAACTGCTGATAACTGCTGGCTTGAGCATGAAAAATGATSCTGTTATTATGCCATAAATCAGGATATCTTCTTGAGCTAGAACAGAGTGCACTGCCAGTGGCACTGGAGGAGTGGGGCTCCCTGGGTGGAATTAAAATGGGGAGGGAAATGTTACCTGCTGACATCAAACAGCACCTGCACAGCACTGCAGAGAGAGAAAGGGGAATAAAACAATGCATCTTCCTGCCCCCCTGTATTCATTGTTCTCATTCAACCAACTCTCCAGCATGTTGACCTACATCCATTACTGCCTCTCCTGGTTAAGAAAAAAAGACTTCCAAGCTTTTGAATAACAACACATGAGGTCTGCATTCACTTTAAGTGGAAAATATTGCAAACTCTAACCTGTTTTAAACATTCAAACCATTATTATCCGCTTTCATCACTCTTTCCATATTTTGTCCTATATTTCTTGCCAAAACAGAACCTGTTATATAAGTTTTTATGCCTCATTTGCATATTCCTTCAAMTACATTTCTATTAATTGATTTTTCGCTGCCTTCCAAATTTAGCTCCTGCCATTTTTTTTCTTCTTTTTTTTTTTCCCCACCCAAAACTTTTTACAGTCTGCTGGTTTTGAATTAGCTCTTATTTAACATTTCCAGGTCAACCAACTGGCTGGCAATAACATGCATTTTTGAACAACAGCAGGGAAAGCATGCTCTCCCCTGGGACAGAGCAGGAAATGCTGCAGCATTTGCAGTGCCCAGGCAGCAGGTCCTGCACAGCTGCACTCAGGCTCAGCCTTTCCAGGCAGTGCCAGTCCCACACAATTACCAGCTTTTCCATTTGCTGTACTGTTTTCAGCCCTTTGGGACAAACACCAAGTGCTCCAAGGAAAAGGGACATTAATTAACAATAAGCCTGGGTGGACACAGCTGAGAGAAAGGAAAGCACCACCAGTAGGAATGACAGTGTTTAGAGTTCAGGTTATGGAATTACAAGATGGAAAGCGTCACTGTAAAATTACATAAGCTTATATATTGTMAGTTTATAAAATGGGAGAGCATGTGGTTCAAGATCAGACTGCTTCTGGCAGAGCTCTGGGTCCAGAGAAATATCTGAGAGAATTTGCCTTGGGCTGACACTGCCAGCACATCCTTCCTCAAAGACTCACCCCACTTCTGTGAGGCAGGACATCAGGTACATGATTTCAAAGAAAATAAAATATTTTGTGTCTACCTCTTTGCACAGGAGTCTGGACTGTACAACGAACATAAATGACCTTATGACAAATCCTTCAGCTTTGTGAGTGTCCTGAGTAACTTCTTCCCTTATCACAGCTACAATGGGAGGAAAATCTATTGAGTTAGTGGGGCAGAGGGCTCCACCACTGATGGCCAGCATCATTTGGAGCTAGGACTGTGAGATCATACCACACAGGCCAGTGTTCCCTCTCTGCTCTCACTCCTTCCTGTGGATGCTGCTGTGCACCCAGCGTGCCTCAGGCAAGGTTTGTCTCCCAGTCTCCGGCAGGAAAAGCATTTTCTTTCTTTAGGGGGAAGTTACACCTGTCTGGACCTGAATGATTAATTCTGCCTCCTCCTGCGAGGCTGGACAGGCTGCTGTGGAATTCTGGAGGAATTCAGACATGGTAGCTCTGTGCCCATTGGTCCAGGTTTAAAGACATCACCTTCAAGACAGAGGTGAGATTTTGTTTAAAAATGGAAAAGGTTCAGGCATTGAGATTTGAATACAAACCCACAGTAACACCACAGTTAAGGTACTCTGAAAATGTTTTGCTGAACTAAGGCATCAACAAAAGTTGGGGGCTTTTTTCTTTGCTAATTGTACTTAAACCTTCTCAAAATGATTTGTGATCATTCCCATAACATCATCAAAATGTACTGCCTTTCTTTACAAATAAGTAGATGTTTCTACTGGGTTTCTCCATTCATTGGCATCATTTGCTTGGACACCTTACATTACCAGAAAAATATCACTACATAAATGATAGGATCTGTGTTTTAGCAGATCCATATTCACAATATTTGATTGTGTCCAGATGCAGAAGGAGTGTTTTGTACTCAAACTCTCTACCTGCCCAGGATCTGCAGCACTCCATGAGCCMAACAGTGACATCTCCCTGGAGCTGTGGTACAAATGCCATGCACAGCAGAGATTTAAGGACAGAAATTCCACTGAAGAGCCAACAGACTCCTCATGGCCACAAGAAAAAACAGATCATTTCCTACAGCACCAGAGCAACCTTGAACAGCACCATAAACCAGCTGCATTTTCAAACCACCTGCAGGAGGCAGGGAGAGGACAAGAGTCAAGAAAAAAAAAAATCTTCAAAATTACAATAGAAATACATTTTAGTGTAATTCAGAACTATAATGAGATTGCAAATTAAGATCTGCATAAATATATGGCCATTTTCCCAGAGTAAAGAATCATCTTTYCATTTCATTCACAGAAAGGAATATATATTTGGGCAAGAAATCATTAGGAATAATTAATTCGTATGAACATACATTGTAATTTTTCTAATTTGGCTTTATAGCATTACCCACTGCAAAACAGCACTCCAAACAAATTAAAATGTTMAATTGCAGCTTCAAGAAAAATTTTTGGAAAGTACAACCTTAAAGTACTCACAAGGTCAAGGGAATCAGAGACACCTGAATGAGGCAGTGAAGCTTTAAAGGACTCCTGAAGCTGGAAATTGCACACACAGACACATCTCCCACCTCAGCATGCTCAGGGACTGTTTTTCTAAGCAGCTGCTTGAGCTGCCATTACAAGCACTACTGAAGTCACAGCAAATTCAAAAGCAATTTTGATTTTCTTCTCTCAAGTGACACCATGTAGCTCTGGGTTAAATTACTTTCAGATGCTTTAAATGCAACTTTAAACATACCACTTACAATCAGGAAAACATTATTGTTTATGAATATTTTACAATGATACTATGGAAAAATCCATCTTTGCTCAGATGATGGCAAAAAAAGAAAGGTAGGAAAAAAGCCTTGGAATGCTACTACTTGCCAGGTTACCCCCATTAAGTCAGAGGACTGCAATCACCATTTTTATTTGTACCCAGCAGTACAGATAGGAAAATGACACTAACTTAAAATAGCTAACAACCCCAAAAATTATTCTTATTGGTTTCTAAAAAATATTAATAATTAAAACTTGCTCCCAATAATGGATCACACATAATTTGCATATCTACAAAGCCTTGCAGGAGCTGTGAATATAGAAAGAATCAACATGCACAGAAATTAGACTTAAAAATGTTGTAGCATTTTATTCACCTCAGTGGAGATACCAATAGCACAGATTAGTAACTGATGATGATTTAAATTTATTTCCAGACACTCTGGTGAAATGATAGAGGAGGGCACAAAGAAAGGGAACATTTGAGAGCTGAAGGGATGATGAGATCCAGCAGTGAGATGGAGCAGAGACAAAGCTGCGGCAGCAGCCACAGCAGTTGCTGATAAAGGCTGAGTGCAAACACCCCATGCCAGCCTGGAGGAGGAGCAGCACTGGTGCCTCTGTTTATGGAATTAACAGGCCCAGGAAGTGCAGCCAGCTGAGACTCTGGGCTGTTAGCAGAGCCCTGCGGGCACCCACTGAGGAACAAACACCAAAGCCCTGACAGCAAATACGGCTGAGGGCTTGGGGAGTTTTGCATTGGTTTTTTTGAAGAACTATATAGAGAAATCAGCTCCATTTCAATGCATCCTTCACATCTAAAAATAACACACAGCCCYCTGTGTCTGTGGCCAGCCAAGAGCTCAGGCCAAACAGCACAGGCAGGTGACACCTGAGGACAATGGAGGACCTGGCTGGAAGCAGCTTGGTGGCAATGGGCAGTCAGCTGGAAAAGAAATCACTTAATACTTTAAATATTGTGACACTTTATGGGTCTTGCCGAGGTTTTCTCTTAATTAATGTATTTTTACAGTAATTACCAGAATTKAGGGTAACTACTTCATGGCAAAGTATCAAAAAATAAAATGAATACACAGAACTGGTCTGCAGATGTCACTGTCTTGTCAAAGCAACATRGCCAAAAGTACACAAATCATCAGCAGAAAAGAAAATGTTATATGCAAGCAAGAGGTAAGAGAAAGTCTGGACCATGAAGAAATAGTCTTGTTGTTAGTCAGCAGAACTGAAAGAACAAGATGTCATCATTTACTTTGTTTGTCCCCTCAGTTATAATCTCTGATTTATTCCATTGGTTCCCTGAGGGTGTTCCCAGCACTGGCAGGTGTCAATGATCACCYTGCAGCTGTAGATGAGCAGTGGCTCTGGGAAAATGCTCCAGTGATACCAGACAGGTCTGCATGGTCAAGGTCACAGTAACAGCTGGACTCTCTGAGCGCCTTCTTCCATTACACATCTGCTAGGAAAATTCCAGTTCTGTGAGTATCTGTATCTGCTACACTTGCTCACYTGTAGATGTAAGACAATAGCACTATCTTCCAGAATAAGGTCAGCATTTTATGGACATGGAATATTCTCATGCATAAAAACAGTCTGTTCTTCCCTAAAGTAGCCACATTACARTAAACTGCTGAAAATCTCCATGCAAAAACTGCATCCTCCAGCTTGGTGTGCCTGAGAGCTATCTAACTACAAACACTCAAACCACAAGAGGTGCCATACCAGAGAATGAATAATGCAAAGACTCTGCATGTGTGCTGCCAGAAGGGTGAAACAAAACCCTCCAAAATGAGTCAGGATGCAGAGCAGTGTGAGCAGCACCATGGGAGAGGCAGCCTGGCTCTGAATGAGCTCCAAGCCAGGAGCATTCCCACCAAACTGTGAGAGTGTTCCAGGCAGCCAGGAGTGTGCCCCAGCAGACATGGACAGGAGGATCAGGCAGGTGCATTCCCACCAAACTTTGAGAGCAGGATCAGGCAGGTGCATTCCCACCAGACATGGGCAGCAGGATCAGGCAGGTGCATTCCCACCAGACATGGACAGCAGGATCGGGCAGGTGCATTCCCACCAAACTTTGAGAGCAGGATCAGGCAGGTGCATTCCCAGCAGACACGGACAGCAGGATCGGGCAGGTGCATTCCCAGCAGACATGGACAGCAGGATCAGGCAGGTGCATTCCCACCAAACTTTGAGAGCAGGATCGGGCAGGTGCATTCCCAGCAGACACGGACAGCAGGATCGGGCAGGTGCATTCCCAGCAGACATGGGCAGCAGGATCAGGCAGGTGCATTCCCAGCAGACACGGACAGCAGGATCAGGCAGGTGCATTCCCAGCAGACATGGACAGCAGGATCAGGCAGGTGCATTCCCAGCAGACATGGACAGCAGGATCATGCAGCCCCTGGGAGTGCCCTGCTGTCACTCCTGCTTGGCTTGGCAAGTCCTTACTCCAAGTAAAACTGAAGTGAACCTGAGAGCTGAGTTTGGGAACTCCAGCTCGGGTGGCACAAGGTCAGAGGTGCCGGGGGTGGGACTGGGGGCTGCTGCCCCTGTCCACTTGCAGCTGCTTTGTCACCTGCTTTGTCACCTGCTTACTGAAGGGACAGATGTGTGATTATGTAAGGAACTCGGAGAGRGATGGATTGCCTGAGACATTCAGTATGAGCTTGTGTACCTTGGCCTTGCTTTTTTTCCCTTCCTCTCCACCTAGATTAATCTTTGCCTTCTCATTCCAAAGAAAAAATTGGTGCTGGATCAAGATAAATTTGACTTTTTCATACAGTGCTGGTATTGACTATACTGGTACTTAAATACTTACACTTGTACGATATCACCACTAGAAATTTTGGATTTAGTAACAAAACACCAGGATAAAATGAAGAAAAATTCCCCTGGTTATAATTTAAATAAATTCTGAGTAAGAATTACAGCATCAAGAATACTTTGCAGTTAGGTGTTACAATTTAAAATAGCTAAGGGCTGTTAATATTGGTCCTGTAAGCTCTCCTGTTGATACCTGTGTGCAATGTTTAATGACATTAATAAACAGCTGCAAGCCAATCTCTTATGAGGACAGGCACCAGTCAGGTGCTTTTGTAAAGGTACTGCTGGTAATTACAATTCAGAGAAGCTGTGATTGACTCAGAGTAGAAGATTTTAAAAAGACAAGTAGCTTTGACTATATTAATTTGAGTTCTTATTCTGGAACAAAGTATTCTGGCTTGTAACTCTTACAGAAACACATGCAATTATTGGGTTTTTTATCATGACAATTTTACTTCCATTAGAGCTCTGGAAAACCCATCAATATTTGTCAAATGAAAAAGGCTAAAATGATAGAGAAAAATGTATTGAGCAATTGTATAAATTGAGGGAAGAAAATCTACCAAGCTTTCCTGATTTTACAGTCAGATCTCACTTTCAATCAAGGTTCAAGTCCAGCATTATAAGCATTGTTCAGTAATATAGCAAGTGACAGCTCCTGTCCCAAAGAGATCAGCTAATTAATATAATTTGATTTATAAGATGCAGTAATTACATTATGCATGAAACTTGCTCCTAATGACGCCAAGAGCTATACATTGATCGCTAAAATGGAATTCTGTGCTAGTATTTGGTTACACATTCTCTGATGAATGCATTTGCCATCTAAAGATGTTCACAGTGTAGGACCAAAAGTAATTTCAGATAACCTAACTTATTTTTTGACAAAAAAAAAAAGCAGATGGATTTGTTCGTCCATGGATTTGTTTGTTCATTTAAACAAATTTATCAGGTGTGAAAACCTTACTTCCTGTAGGACCAGGATCAGAAACAGTCATAATCTGTGGGGTCCTTAAAGGGGTCTTGCATAGTCTGAAATGATGAAATTCAACTGAAAACAACTGGACTGGAGTAGATGAACCAGGATCTGAAGAAAAGGATTTAAAGGGCTGGAGAAGGGAGTAACTGGGCAGTGTGTGATGACAGAAATGCCACTTTGCTCTGTCACTTGGGGTCATAAGGAGAACTGCACTATGTTTGCATTAAAAACACTCCCACTTCATTGAAAAATAGAACATACAAGGGAGGGTAGGTGGAGCATGTGAATTCTGGTGTCCTTTAGAAGTACTTCTGAAGAACATGGGCTAAAATGTCATAATATTATCTTTAACACCATTAAACATTCTAAGAATTCAATCAACATGCTCCTTGCAATTACATAATTAAAACTCAGAATAAAATAGTATTGCTGTTTTATGACCATCATTACATAATGAGTGGTTTTATGGCAATCTCAGCTAATTCTGGATTTGGGTAATTTTAAAAAGCTGATTTCCAAAGTATCATTCATGATTTTGATTCAGAATTCTTCAAAATAAAGAGGAATTCTGTCAAAGATGTTGTTTGTAGTTTCCTCTCTTAGAAAGATTTGAGAGGGGTTTTCCTTTTGAAAACGTTCAGTAAAAGCTTAAAAACTTGGAAACTGCAGAGTGAAAATTTTTTAGAGGCATAAGTAGGCAGCTTCAAGCTGACTAATAGAAATGCTCAGCACAAAGTGATTCTTAATGAAGATGCTAAGCCCCAGAAAATAACCATTTATGGGCAATATATAACTTAACTTAAAACAGCAGCTCAATCACAGAGCTGCCTCCCACACACCACATTCCGTGCTGTGCATCTCAAGATCTGGAGCATGAAAGACACAGCCTGAGGAAGAGAAAGGAGAAAGACTGGAAAGAAATAAATCTGTGTGTGTCTATTATGCCTCTCAAACTCTGGTTCTGTTTGAGCAGCTCTGTGTCCTGCAGAGCCTCAGCCTTTTCCCCAGGGATGCTCTGCAGCCTTTGCTCCTCCATCCTGTGCCCACCCAGCCAGCCTGGTGCTCCCCTCCCCGGCAGGACCCTCACCCCTGCTGCGGTCAATCCCTGCAGGTTCAGCTCTGCTTTGTTTGCAATAACACCCTGAGATGAATGGCAGCAATCAGCCAACACCAATCCTGCCCAGAGCACCCCTGGGCACCCCCAGGAGCCCCCCAGGCACCCGGCTGCACTTGGTATTGTCGCAGACATCTTTTATGGAAAATCCTTTCCTTAGGATTTTTCCTCCTGAGAAGCCGAGAGGCCTCAGGAACAAAATGCAAACAATGGTTATCTGCTGCTGTGGGATGCAACAGGTGCATCTGGGATTGGCCTCACGTGGTTGTTTCTAATTAATGGCCAATCACAGTCAGCTGGCTCGGACAGAGAGCCGAGCCACAGGCCTTTGTTATCATTCTTTGCTATTCTATTCTTAGCTAGCCTTCTGATGAAACATTTTCTTCTATTCTTTTAGTATAGTTTTAATATAATATATATCGTAAAATAATAAATCAAGCCTTCTGAAACATGGAGTCAGATCCTTGTCTCATCCCCAATCCGAAAACCCCTGTGAACACGGTCACATGGAGTTACACCTGCTAGTAAAATTAATTCACAAACACCAGGGGCTTATGTCCAAAAAGGAGACAGAGGAGTCCTTTCTAGCTTTATTYGAATAAAGGGAGAGGCCATGGAGCCTGTGTAGCCCATGTCCCTGTCCTCAGACCTCCAGAAAACTTTTAAAAGTCCTTGAAAAAAGCACTGAGAGCAAGTCTGAGGGATCAGCTCCCTTAGAGCTTGGGCTGGATATTCCCAGGGCCTATGCAGGCTATGCAAATCCACATTTAGGATTGCTGAAGAGAGCTGGAAAGTGGTGAAGATCAGACTGTGTCGTGCATGCGTGAGACATAAAATTTAAAATTAAAGAGCCTTGATGTATGAAACAGCAGGAACATTCTTTCATGAAAATTCAGCTCTGTGCTGTTCATTTTGAAGTAACTGCTGCTACTGCTTACATACTGCACATATCCAGTAATTAATTGCTTTCATTCTCCCCACAATTTCTTATACAATTTCTTATATTTCTCTTTTCTCTTTTTTTTTTTTTCTTGATCCTTTATCATTGTGCTAAGCCTAACATTAACCTGGGAAAACTATAGAGAAGTCACAGATGTATTACTGTACATTTAGTCCTAAATTTAGTCCTACACATTGCACTTGAGATTAAATCGGAGTCACTAAGGGCATTGCAGATGAAGCTTGTGTGCCAGAGGACTCGGTGCTGCTGTACAGGAAATAAGCAGGGGTTGTGATGGGGCATTTGGGTTGAGACTGTGCTGTAATTTGTTGTCACAGCCCTGGGTTAAGTGTGCAGCTCTTGAAGACACACCATATATCTTCAGTGCTTTCAACAAAGTGGAAAAATCCTCTTGAAATTTTCCACTATGTTATTCTATGCAATTGCTCATTGTGGAAGGAACATAACTCTTGCTAATTAAAATGGGTACTAGCAATTAAAATTATGTCTTGAAATGCCCAGCTTCACATAATGCTCAAAAGTGGCTGTTTCTACAGGAAATACTTTTTCAGAAAATGATTATGACATGGTTTCCTTTGTTTCAGAGCAACAAATTCTGCAAGGGCTTGACCAGAAAACCTCCTAATGAGAAGAAGAAGCAGAAGGGGAGAAGGGAAGGAAAGAGTCAGCAAGCTGAACAGCTTGGAAAATGAAACTAAGAAAATCACATCCTCAAATTATTGATAACCACCTAATTTCAGATTTTATTAAGCCCATTTGATCTATTAGTCAAGGATATATGGAGCATTTTTCTTGATCTCAGTACTTCATTGCTCCTAGCATAGGCAAAAAATTTTCTCCATTATTTCTCAACTATTATGGTGAGGTATAAAGCAGCAGAACATTAGATAATGAGTGCATCAGTATATTCAGAATTGTTGTAATAGTTTTTATGTTATTTCAGATTACTACCCAAACGGGTACCTGCTACTGAAATATATTTTTAGCTGTCAAAATTGAAGTCTATGCAAGCACTCACTGCAGAAGAGAATAAATATTCCAAGAAAAATTTGGTGTCCCCTTTTCAGTTGTTTCAGGAGTTGCCCCAAAAATATGTGTTTTTCAAGAACTGAATAAAATTGCATTCCTCTCACCTCTTCAAACACAAAAGGAAGCACAGAGTTCGATGTAAAAGAACTTCACTTGAAAGCTCAGCTTACAGATGAACCATCTGTAYCTATAATTTTCTTTTTCTGATTGCCTGTCTTCCAACATTAAGACTAGGCAGTCATGGTGGGCTACTTGTTCCAGGTGTCTAACAATGACAGTTCACTGGCCAAATTCAGCTCTTTAATCTCCTTGAATTTCTCTCTAACTGTTGAATATGTGCATTTAGATTGACTTTTATGGTTTTATTTCAAGAATTCCACTAACATAGGAAATGAAACTACAGTTTAAGCCAAGTTTTCATCTGACTTTGCATGACTGTCAGTTGTAGTTATAGGTCAGAAGATATTTTGCCAAATTTGAACTGAATTTTTGGAAGATAAAAGGAAATTCAGGACTGTCCTTTTTTTTTCACTACAACTTTCTAGTCTAGACTGCCATTATAAGATAGAGGGAAATTGCTTATTGCTGAGCCTCCACAAACCAAACTGGAATTCTAAGTATAGAGACATCAGATTCACATCTACATTTATCTCCCACTTGTATTGTTTTCCCCTTCCTTTCCAGTTGCACTTACCCTATAATATGCTGTGTTGTACCTTCCAGTTCACTGCCATGTGGAACTTAGTCCTAGTTGAATTTTCTGCATTGCTTTGGAAACAGAGCCAGATGCTGCAGCATCCACTGTGAACAGCTTGGCACTTAGAATGCTCCGCTAAGAGAAACAGTTATTGTAGGTTTCTCTGGACCCCATTTTAAGTGTTTTGTTTTGTTTCTCTTCTAAATGGTACACAAATATGCATAGAGTAAAAAAGTTTATGCTGATATATGCAGTTATAACCTCCTGGGACTCTCAGGTCTCTCACTGGAGACCTGTCCTGAGAGACAACCGCCCAGCTGGAATCTCCACTCTCCTGTTCAAATGCTATGTTAGTTCAATGCTATGCTAATTCCTGCTCTGAATGCTACTTTAGGAAGGAAAGGACAAAGTTGATTTTTAAAATTTTACTAGATTTATCTGACAGTGACACCTCTCTTGATTTAGGCCACACTGATGAATTYGCAGACAAAGCAGCATTTTGCAGAGCTGCGCAGCCGAAAGCTGTGTCATCTGAGGATGTTGTTGAAAAGCAAAACCCATCCTTCTGAAGTGTCTTTGCTTTTTGCAATTCGAGATTTTTCCAGCTGCTTTCTTTGCCTTCACTTGCCCAGATTTTCCTCCTCTGTGCTCACTTTTGCACAAATGTAATCAAAAGCATAACATCACCAAATGAGAAGACGGGGCCCAGGGAGCTCCTGCCCCTCTGGGGTACAGTGCACGCTCACACAGTAATTTGGCATGTGCTGAGCCAAGCGCTGGGATCAGTCCCTTTAATCCCAGTGTTTGGTGCTGGGAGAGAACAAGGCMGAGGTGTAAGACACACCAGCCTGGCATTTCTCACTTAACTTGCAGCTCCAGGGTGGGGAATGCCAAATGGATTGCAGTGGGGCAGGTTTCTTGCAGCAGTAATCAGCAAGTGACAGATTTTGTGGCTGGCATCTTCTTGGCTCCTCTGTATGTTCCACTTTTGTGCAGTTGCTGGAGAGCTGTGAAGCTGTCTATAGGTGAGAGAGTGTGAATTTACTGCTACACCATTACCATTTATTTTTTGGATATGTCTTTCTTTAATGTTCTATGCCACAAACACTTGGATCACCCTGTCTAGGAATGCTTTATGCTAAAAGCAGCCAATTCTTCCTCTACTTACAGTTCTATTTTTTATAAAAGTACATTTATTATGCCATAAATGCCTCTAAGCTGATGAAAATGGTACCTCTTTCGTTGTATGGTAAGGGCTCATTACTGTGTATCTTGGAGATGATTTTACTCTGTTTTGCTTCTCTGTTTTGTGTCACCAGATGAGAGCAGAACTTCTCAAGGGGAAATAGGGATATTAACTCCACACATTTGTGCCCTACATCCCTGAGCAAGCAGCCAGTTGAAAGCTGTGTGTGCGGAGCAGGGGGTCTGGCAGCACAGGAGTGGGCAGAAGCGTAGTTCCCTTACCCTCAATGGAGGCTGCTGCTTGGGTCTTACTCTCTGTTAGCTGCCAGGTTTTCATAGACCTAGAAGCACTCCCTTAGAAGACTCCTCCTTCACCAATTTTGTTTGAAGCCAGCCAACAGGCTTAGAAATGAGGTGGAAGGAATATTAACAGCAGGTGAATAGGCAGATGGCACAACTGTACATGTTTCATTTCCTGTGGAAAACTAGACACAGTTTTCTGTCAGAAACTTGCAGTTTTGACACATTTAATGGGAAGTCGTTTGAAACACACCTCTGTAAATTGCAGGAACTTAAATGTGATGTCCTAGCCTTTGTGTATAATTTAGTCCTGTGTGAATAATCACATACTGAACCCCCCATTTCTTAAGTGATTTTCTTCTATTCATCATTTCCTCTGTGCTGGCATTTCCTGTCTGTGAAATGGGAATAGCAGTACCTCTTACCTCCTGTCAGCACTGTAGACTGAACCTCATAAAAATCCTGTAAGAAGTGCTACTGAAAAGCTGACAAGGAAAGAGAATTTTGTTTTCAAACTAGAATTTACCTATGATGTAGGAGGAAGGACCAAATTCTCAGCAATAAAACAAAGATTCCCTGTCAGTAAAAATGTCTGTGCTGCCAGTCTGTGTGTGAAAGAGGCTGTGGTCCTGGGGATAACTGGTGTGTAGTCCCACACCTCATGGCACTGCCATAATGCATTTGTACAGGATGGTTTAACTAAGGTTGGGCAGATAGGATTGTCTCTGGCATTTCCCAATGCTTGGCTTTTGTACTTTACCAAGACTCCTGTTGGCATGTATGGGTGTGTAACAGTGGAATTCCTCCCCCACAGAAGTGCCCCCCTCTTCAGGAAATACAAGGACATGCTCTGGTAATGAAGGAAGTCAGCACAAACCATCTGGTTTTAACCCATCTGTGAAATACCTACCTGACCATAAAGCAGTTCCAAATCCAAAATTTCACTGGAACAGCCATGTACAAATTTCTGCAAAAGTACCAGGAACACTATCTGTCTTCTGCTTTCTTAGATCAAACACAGCAGAAGCTGTGAGCAGTTCTTTTCCATTTGATGGTTGGACACTGCATTGGTAGGATAAAAAATCTGAGGAACCACGTCACAGATACACAGCAGGTTTCAGGAAAGAATAACTCAGTATCCCACCTGGTTTTTTTTGTCAACAGTTTGTTCAAATACCATGACAAGTATTCCAAAATGTGGAGGGATAGAATGTAAGAAAATAAAGATAGTGCAGAAGATAGTCTCACACCTGAGGAGTTGCAGCTGTACTAATCACCAAAGATTAGGAACAGGCCTGCTCTTAATAGGCCACAGCTGTGTCCAATAAGAAGACGAGCGCTACAAAAGAGTCGGTTAGCTGGGAGAGGAGAGAGTTGGAGTTTGTTGGCTGTGCTGTGAGGAGCTGCACATGAGAAATCAACGAGAAGGTATGGAACTTTTGCAATAACAACACTGAAATGTAATGGAAAGATCAGTCTTTRGTAACATTCTACCTGACTTTGACAAATGCTGTGTCATCCTGAAAGCATACTTGACAAGTCCTCTGTGCATCTGAAGGGCTACCAAATAAATGTGTCTGCTCTTCCATGAGAGCTTAGATCTGCCTGGGGCAGAAAGCTTCATAAGCTTTTTAAACCTGAGTTTTGGAGACTAGTTTGGCATGAGGGGCAGGATAAATCAGGTCTGGCCCAGGAAGGAGTTCTTGTGTCCCTGTTCTCATTTGGCTGCCCACAAGTGAGGAGGATACCTTGAGCATGCAGGAGCTCTTGCTGCAGTGCRTTGCAGCTGGGTTCATCATGTCTAGGGAAGGGCAGGGAATGAAAGAGATGGATTCTAATTTCAGAAAGCTCCAGAATCCATTTATTACCCCCAGGGAGGAGGGGTGGGATGGAGACAGAAGATAGGGCAGAGTTGTGGGGTTTTCTAGGGTATCACAGGGGTGGAGTTAGGGTCTGGGTTAAGGGAGGAGTTATTAGCCATACAAGAAGGGTCAGATCAAATTCCTGCCTCTCAGGAACACGGGCACTCCACACCCACCCGTGGCTGGGGCCTGGATGCATTGCAGAGGGGAACATGCACATCGTGGTAAGTCTATGAAAACATGTAAAAAATTGTCTGGATGTTATCTAAAGCATCATAGTTAAAACCTTTCTTACTGATTCAATAGTCAGTTTTTGTGCACTTTTACCTGCCAGTGTAGAAGTGTACTTTGTTTGCAGCCTTCATGTGTTACATACTATGGTTCAAAATCTGACATTGGCTTGCTGATACCTTCTGGAAACAAAAAAAATTCATGACTTCTATGCTGTCTTGGAAACTCTGTCTGGGTTTGTTGGTAGTTTTGCTGTTGAAAGTCACTGTGGTCTCTTGTTTTCTAGTAAAGGCTTTCATCTCAGAAAGAAGGACAGGATACTAGGAAAATCTAAAAAGGAGAATGTGGAAAAGGCTGAAAATGTTTATTCATAGGAACTTTCTAAAATTTCTCACTGTTTATACACCTGAAAATATGCCTGCTACCTTGCCCTTGAAACAACAGACAGGCTTAGTTATTAACTAAAGCTTTTATTAAGGGGGGAGAGAGGGAACATAGACACCCTAAGAGCAATCTGTTCTCAGTACCGGAGTAGTGTGTCCTTTGTTTTTGAAATCATTATTAGAGCAAAAGGTGCAGCTCCTTGATAAGCAGTATCTAGTTAAAGATGCACCATCACCTCTGCCTTTCCAGGGAATTGTTTCAAGTGAAGAGGCAATGTCTGTCAGCTTTCTGTGAAGAAAGGTCAGGCCATCAGCCACTTTGCTTATCTTGTGCCAGCCAAATGAATCATGAACAGGCTGCTGCTGCCTCACAAGTTTCTGGAACATTTTGCGGCTTCTTCCCTCAATGAGGAGACCATAATAGAGTCCCCAAACTGCTGATTGCTCTTCACATGGGGCTGTATGTTGCAATAGCTCATTTTTTTTCCTTTCTGGTGATTCTCTGTCCATATGTCTGCTGTGCTTCTTTCTTACATGCACTGAAGAAATATTTTGTGGAATGAAATTATCTTGCAGAATCTTAGGATGTGCTCATGACCAGGGTTTTCATTAAGGTGTATTTCTAAAGAAACCTAGCAGTATATTAGAAGCTTTTGATGTATTTTGGAAAGGTTAATTTGCACCATGTTCCTATCAACTGGAATGGGTTTTATCTCAACCTTATATTTGGAAACTAAGGCACAGAGGTGTGAGAGCATGAGGTGATTTGTTTAAGATCGCACAGAGTAAAACTCTCCCTAACTTGGACATGGTCCTTGGCTAAAGTGTCTAAATAACTTTTTAGTGCTGATTTCTGCAAGAAAAGAGAGAAAGCTGTGAACCTCTGGCACTGCAGGAAGCAGAGCTGGTTGTCAGCATCACACCCAAGAGGGTTTCTTTTAGTGGGAGTGATCGTAATGGGTTTCTGCTTGCATTACAACCAAGATTAGAGGTTTAAATATCAGTTCAAATTACATTGTGGGACATTTGGCATGAGCACAGCAAAAGTTGGCTGTGTCTTTGTGTCCTGAAGGTCTCTATATATGATCTAAAAAGAGAAGCAATGGCTTCCTCCTCCTAAGTGGCTTTCCTGTGCAATACCAAGAACTGCATCTCCGCTTGGATGTGGATTTTCACTGAGTGTAGAGCAATGAGGATTTGCCTCTTCAATCAGGACTGTGACAATTTGTGATAGAGCTCTCTTCAAAGCCGGTGAAGAGAGGGCTGTGTGTGCTCTAGGGGCCTGGAGCTCATTGCATTGTCATTTTCCTGGGGACACCAGCACCTAGAGGAGTGCYAGCTAATACATGGGGTGACAGAGGCATTTGTATCAGAGTTGTTGCTGCTTCTATGTTGTCTAATGACTCATCTGTTTGAGATAAATTATGCACAGACTGTTAGTGTCCTTCATGATATGTGAAGTAGAAGAACACTCCCATGAACTCCTAAAGGGTGAAAACTATTTTGTATTTCAGTAATTCCCATAATAAAAATGAGCAGAACCTAAATAATGCAGAATCTTGTGACTGCTCTGTTTAAGTTAATTCTTCTTTTGTTTGCATTCATTTGTTCAACCACAGTGCTCTGTGCCAGTCATTGACTGCATAAATGCAAGTGATGGCAAGTTTTCTTTATGTGCTTAATCCAGTTATTGAAATGTTCACTTTAGTTTTTCTGTTTTTCTCAAAGTTCTAAAGGATTAGAAGCCGAACTTCATTTGAAATTCACTGGATGATGGACATCAATTCCCTTAGGCTTCTTCTGAAGTCCCATTTTCTTTCTCTAGTGACAATTATCAAATATCTGTGTTTCAGCTAATAAATAAAGCTTGGCAACAACCAACCTGTTTGTTCTGTGACATGAAGGAAATGGCATCTATCCATGCAGCTGTGGGAAAATTGTGCAGGCAGAACTAAGAGTAAACAATTAGGCAAAAATACGTRTATCTTTTGGTATTCCTTGTCCCACCTTTCTTACACACGCAAAAGACGTTTGCATATGCAATGAGATCTTTCTGTTAAAACTCAATAGAAAGAGTGTGCTGAAGTGTTAGTGTCTCTAATACAGTGGTGGGTACATTGCTTGGCAAAATATTTGTGGGTTTAGCTTTATGCCTAAGTGTAAGAAATTAATGTCATAGTCATAATTGARCCAAGGAGGCTTTGGTGATCACATCTAGGGAAAGCTAGAAAATAGGACAGAATAATGAAAATATGAAAAGTCTTGAATGTTTTGACCTTGTTTTGGACATTAGGCAGCAATGGTGTGTGGTTTCTTTCCCCTGTCTGCAAAAGTCTGGGCTCGAGTATAATGAGATGTTTATTGCAAGTCACATCAAAGAATAGGTCAGAGCACAGGAGAGATAAGCATTTGTGAGAGAGCAGCTAATCTGCTTTCACAGAAAAAATGAGAGACATGGGAGGCACTGTAAAAGGAATAGGGGATGTTTTGTATGGGTGTTTAATACACTCAGCTTTTTCTTTGTTGAGAAGGTCAAATGAGAAACACATGTCCATCTCCTCACCTCAGCCTCTCTCAGAGGCTGAGATGTAATTGACTTGGGTCAGTTCAATGGTTTTATCCTGGAAGGCAATTGAGAAAAAAATGTCCAGTTTTTGATGTTGTCTTTGCCCCTTTCAGTCCTGCATTCAGAAGCTTCCCAGTAAAATGTCCATCCTGTCCATCATCTTTCTGGGTTTTGTACTTTCTCATTGCTTGTGTACTAGTAATGTGTAGAGATCCTAGAAACCATGAACACACAAAAGAGGAACATTTTTCTTCAATCACTGTATTTGAATCATATTGGTAATGTTAATAACTAGCCATAAGATGAGGCTACCTTTTAAATGAGTTTAGTCTTTCCCAGGAAGCAGGATGTCTGTTTTTAAGAAATACAAGCAAGAGGCTGTGGAAGGGGACCTGAATCACACCAGTCTTCAACTGTTATTTTATGTGGTTCAGAACCACAAACCATCCTTAACTTTTTGTAGTGGAGCATGACACTAGTGAGGGATGGGATGCTTGGTTAGCATATGCCACAGTAATTGCAGAATCCATAATTAGCTGTACAGTCTATGGGAAATGGATGACAAACTATCTGCATACTTTATTACTTGTCTTTGCTAATTTGATTCTGTCATGCGTGAAGTTCAACTCACCTGTTGCTTGCCAGTCATTGAAACTCAGCTTGTAGAGATGCATCTCTGAAAGGACACAGCGATGAAGGGTGAGGTTTATTGTACGCTGTGACAGAAGCGAGATGGGCAAAATGTTCTTAAACTGTTGTGCAGTGCCTCCCTGTTTTAAATCATGAGCAAAAGATCTACTGCTTGCATAAGTCATYGCCTTCATGATGTTATCAGTCTTGATTTGACCACAGAATTCTCATAGAATTTAGCACATGAATGGATGTTGCATCCCACTCTGAAATACTTCCTTGCTACTGACATGCCTTTTATGCARCTTTAGCAAGCATAAAAAGGAAAACTGGTTGCTGTTTATGACTCAAGTGAAAAGAATGTGAGAAAGGAGGCAGAGCATTCTCAGGAATGCCTTTTTTCTCCTGTCATTTCAGYGCTCCTCAGACTTTTGGACTAGCATCTAGTAAAGCCCCTCCACCCCACTCATCTCCTGGCATAGCACCATTTCCATCCTTATCTCAACATCAGTTCCCATACTGGGAGTGTTAGTTGCATTTTTAGTTTATGGGGAAAATTTTAAATAATAATCAAAACCCCCGCATTATTTTGCTGTGAAATGAGGTAAATCTTGTTTCTCACCCATTGTACAGGCATTTTAAATAATATATTTTTATTATGGTAACACCACAGAGGCCCTTAGAATTTGCAGGTTTGGCTCCCTATGACTTGCAGTGTAGCTCTCTATGATTTTCCTACAGCTTTTTGCTTCAGGTTCCCTCCCATGATCTTCCAAAGGCAGTGAGAGTAATTACATCCATCTCTTGGCACATGATGAAGCTGTAACAAATGCTCTCACAGCTTGGCCTGTTCCTTTATGGTGCAGAGCACACATCCCCAYGCGGACACGGATGAAGAAAGGCTCTGAAGGGAGCAGATGTTGACCACTGTGGAAATGTAGCTCTACCTTCAAGCTGCAGTTTCTCTTCCACCACCTCAGCCCCCTTCCAGCTCTACCTCTGCTTTCAAAAGCAGTTTGAAAGGCAAATACTTTTATGTTACTCTTTGATCTAATTTCATCTCAGTAATTTCTCATGTTATAAACCACTCAGAGTGAATAAACCAGTAATTAGATATTATGGCTGAGTTAGGTGTAATTAGCTACTTAAAGGAGGGCTAATTATGCTGCTAATGGGATTTCCCATTTTGGGGAGGTAAGAGGGATAATGTTAAAATACATCCACAAGTCTTTCTTTAGTGCACAGAGTTAGCAATCTACTGATCTTCTGTGTTTTGCTCTGTAACTCTTCAGCTAAAAATGCTCTATTTTACTGGCAAGTCTCTCTGTTTTGGTGCCTTCTCTGTAAGGGGGTATCTCTGCTGACGACAGAAATGGGTAGAAAGTAGGAGGCTGAACAGGAGGGCAAAGCCCACCCTTTGCCTTGGGCACCAAGTGTGCACAAAAGATCAGACCGTCATGGTCTAGATGGAGCACATCAGGAATTCTGGGTGGTGACTTGATCCTCTTCCCCTGACCTGGCCGGCTTTGGGGATGTCACCAAGGCGTGCAAGTGGGAAGGCAGCCTGCTGGGGACTGTACAGCAGTGTCACTCTATCAGAAGGTTTGTTTTCATGTTGCAGTGTGAATCACCAGCTCTTGTTTTTACTGTGGATGCTCTGTCAAAACAATTTAAAGCACCCCAAGGCAAGAGAAGGAGATTTTTAACAGCTGTATATGCAGGAGAACTTCGCACATTCATCCTCAGCCTGACACAGAACTATGCACATCTCAGACTTGATTTGCTTTGCCTGTGGACCCTGGAATGAGAGTCAGTGTAGCCACTTTAACTTCTCTTGAGGCTTTTGCTGCATTCAGCTGCTTATGATCTTTCAAAAAGCAGTGTCGACAATGGAATGATAGAAGGGATGTTGTGCTGTTCTAACCTCATCATGAAAACAAATGCTTATTACTTCTGCATGAGGAAGAGGGATATTGTTAGTTTATTTAAAATCAATCACCAAAGGCAAGGAGTTGTTTTCTAGATCAGACTTTCCAATTTTTTGTCTCCTTGCCTCTATGGTACCCTATCCTTCAGCTTTGCCTTCTTTTGCTGTGATTTCATGAGGCTGGGAAAGAGAGAAACTGTTACTAGCACTGGGATGATGTGCTTAGATGTGTTTTGAGCCATCACAGGGCAAGTGCAGCAGCCATTCAAGCTTTCCTTTCTAATTACCATAAGTAATTAATAGCTACCCAGGAGCAAGACTCAGATTAAATAATTCCCACCAAAGTTGTCCTCCAAAGTACTCATTTGACCAAATGTTCAAGGTAACTCCTTAAAACTTGAAAATAAGCTAGGAAAGTGTTATTAGCTGCAGTACAAATTCAGACAAGCTTAGTAGCTTTGCTAAATTTTGTTCTGGCATTTTCCTCTGCTTTTTGGTGTTGTGCTGGAAAAGGACAACAATTAAAACTTTCCCACTAAGGTTGTATTGGTTTCTATTTCTTAGGTGTCCAACATTTACCCTGTCTGTYAAACAAGACAGTTCCAAATCCTCCATAAAGATTACATCACTACAAATGATGAGACTTTGGGGTGGTGGTGTCTGCCCTTATCCCCTAAAATCTGTCTTGGGAGGATTTTCATAATCTCTCTGAAATCCTGGATTTCTAACTCTTCACAGGCCTATCTAAAACCTCTCTTTGTTGAGAGCTGTGCAGGGAGGTAGTCACATTGCTCTGCTGCAATCTGGCTTGGTGCTGTTAATACTTTCTCTACAATTCCCTGCAACATCATGCATTTTTAAAAAGCATTTTTAAAGACTGAGCAATCACATGAAGTAAATACGTAGAAAATCTTCTTTGAAGAGTCTGGAGTCTGATTTTCAGGTTATGCCTTTATTTAGTGATTTTTATTTTAGACATTTTGTTTATTTAAGAATATAGGAAGAAAAAATGCTGTAAGCAGATATAAAATCTTTTACCAGCTCAGATGATGAAGTGGGAAAATTAGCCTTTTGTACCCAAGAATTTTTCTGGAGAAAGGATATTACGAAGAACTTGAATAACTAGATGCTCTTCTAAACTGTCCAACAAATCAGCTGGTCTATTACAGCTAATTGCAAAGTCTGCCCTTTGTTTAAAGGAGAATTGAATGGCTTATATTCGACAGAATATCTGCAGTTCCTTTGGGAACTGGATGGCTYTATGTAAAAATCTAATTATTATGTTAATCACTATTCAAATAGGAAGGAGGAAACTACAKACCTCCAACTGCAAGGTGACAATAGGAAGATATCAATCGTTACATATGTTTGTGTAATACGTGAATGTACATGGTTTGTTGAATGAAAACCTAGTCTTGKGGGGGGGGCAAAAAAATTGCCTTGAAAATCGATGAAGTCATGGCAGTTGTAATTTAGAGTTTTGATACAGCTGGAAATTAGCCAGCTAATATTCTTGTCAGTGACAAATAAGAAATGTGACTTGTGTAGGCAGTTTTCCACATGACTGTTGGTATATATGCATATATATAATTTTCTTTTCCCCTAGTCGCACAGAAATAGGCAACATTATTAACAATGAAAAAGACAGCTCAGAATCAAAAGATGATTAAAAATGCTTCTTTTCTTGTGAGTGTCAGGGCAGTGATTGAAGAGAGAGCCTTTAGAGACTGCATTGTTATGACACTGCAGCAGCCAGGCAGGAACAAGTCCAAAAATAACAACGAATGGGCAGAGCCAAAGGACTCAAAGCTGTGTCTCTGCAAGACATGGAGCAGCTCCTGGGTGTTTGGTATCGCTGTGATCTSTGTCTTCAGCCTTCTCTGGTGGTGAAGATGAAACAGAAACAAGCTGAGCTGAASAAGAAAGTTAGGAATGTGTAAAGGTATGTAGGAAATTGAAAGTGAAGGGGTCATTGTGATCTTGTATTGATGAAAGGATTTACCTGCAAACATTGGGCATAGAGAAAACAGCTCAAAGCTTAGAGCACCAGAACACAGCTCAGGAGAAAAAGTCTGAAGTCACCAACAGATTTCTTAYAACTTTGGAATAGCAACTGGATTCCATGAGGATCAGTTCCATATTTCTAACACTGGTGTGGGAAGCCCCTTCTTTGACATTCTTTTCTGGTGGAATACACTCTTTCAGTCCTGAAATGTACAGAGCTTATGTTGTCCCCGTTCCATGGTGTAGTTCTGTCGAACCATTCTGGAAGTTTGTCAGGTTCAGTGTCTAAATCCCAGCTTTGTCTTTCAGAYTCTGTAGTGGGTGACTGTGAYGGACAATTTTTGATTYACAGTTTACAAGTAGCTGGACAYTGAATGCRGGTTGTTAAGTGGATTGTCTTAAAGAGGAGCCTYGTTTCATTTCCTCTGCTTAGAAGAGCAAGGAAAAACTTGTAGCATAGCAAGGAAAAAATAGAGGGTTACCCAAAAATGTTTCTTGGACCCCACTTGGGAGAAGAAACAGATTTTGTATGTCAGGAAGGACCAATCCCTTCTCCAGTCCTCCAAACCATTTTGCAAATATTTCCCCCTTGTATGTCTATCAGTGTAGAAAAATAACTAACCCTTTATCATGTACAATACTTGTATTGTTTTACCTTTAGGAAGGTGTAAACACCTTTAAAGTAACTTACCATAAATGTGTCTACAACACATAAAAAAGACTGTTGAAGAGGAATATGCTATCCTTTTACCTTTCTCTTRTACCAGTCATTAGAAAATCAGTCCCATGTTGCAGCACAATGGATTAATTTCATTGTGTACCAGTGATAAATTTAATATACTCTGTACGTGAAAATCCCATTATTGTGATGTTACAGGTAATATATAAGTATATGGATTCTAATAAAACCAAAAGAAACAGTAGCACTGATTGAACTCCTTTAAAAAGTACTTRCCTAAAAAAGTAACATGATCCTAGTAAATTCTTTCAACTTGATGTTCTTTTGCAGTGTTCATTTTTATAATGCAAGCTGTACTGCATTAAGCCATCAGATAAAAGAGTGCTAACAGCCTGGCCGCATTTTCACCTAACAAAGGCTACATTTAGCTGCCTCAATTATGAGTGGAAGCTTTAGATAGAAAAAGGAGGACAACAGAGCAATTTATTTTTACAATGAAACTATTAATTCTTGCACCCTCCCCTCCTTAAAATATTCTGATGCTTAACACTACATTATTGAGACACTTTTAATATAATTATGGTTGCTTTTGTTCCAGCTCTTCCTGATTTTCAGATGTGGCMTTAGAATTAACTGTCCTTGGCCAGAGTGAGATGTTCCCTTTAACAGGGCTGCAACTGTCATCTTCAAAAAATTTCCTGAAACATCTTTTGCTAATTTTAGGATCCATTTGGATTTAGGGAAAAGAAAGAAAATATAACTCCCTGATGCTCCTCTCTTTGGGTAATTTAACCAACATAAACCTTGTAACRTCATTGCTGGGGTTTTCATGGTCTGAAGCTCAATGTATGGAAGCTGAACTGTTTTTCCTCATAATCTTTAGGTGCATTATAACTTATTTTCTTTTGCAGCAGTCTGAAGTATACGGAACCTAACTCCTAWTACAAATAATTCATTAGCAACAGGCTATGTTGATTCTGGAACCAAGCATAGTAATTATCCTAAAGGTCCTTAAAATGCCTCTTAAACAATTATTTGGAGGAGTGGGTCATTTACACAGCCAGTAACAATCTGTGGGGCATTTAATCTTCCAGTTCCTGGTCTGCTCCTCAGTTAGGGTTGTGCTGGCTCTTATTTGTTTGTGGTCTATGACTAAGTGGGTGGATGCTGCACACAACCAGCTAGTTGGCAGTCTCAGAAGCATGGAGGAATAAAAGGACTTTAGCACCTGGATTCTCTTTTAGTTTTTAGCAYGTCAGCTTCCATTCAGTGCAGGAATACAGTGCTTTGTGATTCAGCTCACCATCTTTACTGGCCTGTTTTCTTCATCACTATGYGTGTGGCTGACTCTGGTGGGCTTTGATGTGGTTATGAAATGGCAGTGTGAATGACATCTCTCTGGGTGTATGAAATTTATACTGTTATGCTCATTTGCATATTAAGAGAAAACTACTCTTTTGGACATAAGGTGATTTTTCAGTCATTAATGGTCCAGTCCATCTGTGAGCTTTATAAACTGGGCATCACCCCCAGTCTTAGCTCTGACAGTTTCAGACACTTTGTACATGTGGTTGATTTTTCTCCTAAAAAGCAAGAGCAGTTCTGCTGGGTTTGTTTTATACTGCAAGCACAATCCCCAAAAYGGGTTCTGGTCTCTGTTTACCTTAAGGTCTTCAAACCTTAACAAAGAACAAAGAGAATGTACTGCAGTACAGGACATTTGTTCTCCGCTGCCTTTCCCCTAATGAGTAATTTGGGTTTTGCACCCCTGACTGTGGCTGTTGCAGACACAGGCATTAATTTTTCATCTTCTGAAGTTTGGCTCAAGGAGTAGGACCAGTCAGAGACACAGATGTCCTGCTAAAAATGAGGCCTACTACCCTTTTTCATAAAGGTGTGAGAACAATTCTTTCAACACTCCTGGGAAAAAAAAATCACGGTTCTTCCTTCCTTAAGAGGAATTTTTTTCCTGCTGTTTGTGTTCTGGTCAAATTCCTTGCAGTGACTGTTAAAAGCAAGTTGTGCAGCCAAGGAATGGGATGGAGATAATTGGCTAGAATATGGAGCAGTGCATGGTGGGAATGCCCTGCTAGGAAACTAGAGACTGTGCCTGGGGAAAAAAAGAAAACTGATAGAATAATAATAATAAAAAAATTTGGCTTGTCTTGGAGGGATAGATGGCATGTCCAAATAATCCACTTGGCTTCTGTAGGGATTCCTTTAGTTGAAGAGATTTGTAAGAGAGTTCTGGGTTTGTGGGCTTTGCAATCCAACACTGATGCGCTGYACTTGCACAAGGTGCCAGCATCACTCCTGGAGACTCCACAGCCGCGCGTTTGTGCTGGACACGGTGCCAAGGCTGGCAGGAGGGGACAACAGGGGCTTTCTCTACTTCCCTACCAACCCCTGGAGACTGCTCAGGCCTTGAAAAAAATCACAAGGAACTCTTCTTCTGCTTCAATGCCTAAGGCCATGCACTTGGTTTCTCTGGGATGCAGATTAACATTTAATGACCAATGACTTTGAAACTGAAGCAAGAAATTAATGGTCAGCTTTGGCCTACTCTGTTCAGGGCTTAGGAGTGTGTAATTCTTTATAAGAAGAAATCTTTGCCAGATATTTAAATCTGGTGTTGTCCAGTGAATCACTCACAAATGAAAAAACCTGGAACTATTATAACTTTAAAAAACAAATCGTGCATTAGACTTTTGCATCACTTAATGTAGTGAAGAAGGCATMATTTAAATATTAATGGCTTCATTAACTGAAACAAAATTATTGTTCAAAAGTAAATGCATCAACGTCATCCTGAGAGACAYCTGACCTGTATTTATTTCTGCTGCTGGAATAATTATAAAGTGTACTGTTGTTGTTAATTTTGGTCTTGCTGTCAGGAAAACTTGTCATGCTCACCATCTGTTTTCCTGAGGAACAGGAGAGGTTTGGGGCTGTGTTAGCAATGAGAGAGAGATTTCCTGAAAAAAATGGCATTTTCCTGGACAGYTTTTATAAATATACAGCCACCAGGAAACTCAGTTCTGCATAGTACTAAAAGATAGCCTGGATCCATAAAGTAAGCACCCATACTCACATGACTTAATCCTGCATACTATGTAATAACTTTTCTTGATAAGGTAAGAATCTGGTTGCTATAAAAGGCCTTTTAAATCTATGTACTTGTTGAAAGTAAGGATTCCAACAAGAATTAAATTTATTATTCTTTCTTTTTGCTTTTGYGGGTTGTCTGTTTTTAGGCTGCTTTTGAGTCACTTAACTGTAATGTGACTGAATTATACACAGTTGAAATGCCATACATAAGAGCTTGTTATCTCTTACATTCTCTTACAATGRTTAGATTCTATTTTAAATGAGGTTATGTGAATGCAGTTGGTGACAGTTACTTCTTCAGATATGTCCATATTGTTGTAAGATCAATACTTCATTGATTCAAATGATAAGAGAGCTACTATTAGATTTCATGGAGTTGTTAATTAGCAAAATACCAGYAGTGCATACTGAATCACTAGGGTTTTATTGCTTAATTATAAGCTTAACTAAGCATACCCTGTGTTCTAATTAGTGGAAAATGAGCTAAAAATATACAGGAAATGGCCTACTTCTGTACGCAGTCACAGTTTAATTTTCTTTAATTTCCAGATATTATATCAACATTATAAAATATTCAACACATGTATTTCATAGATCTGCTACCATTAGTGTCAAATTTGTCGATGCAGCTTAACTAATCTAGAAGTAAGTTTAGAAATTAGTGCTAAYACACTGTTTATGAAGGCTGACAGGACTTTAATCATAAATAAGGCATATCAATTTCAAGTGCTCAAATACAATTAAATGCCAATGGGAGACATAGTCAACAGGACTAGAGGTACAGAACCCCCTCTTAGTAAGAGCATGATTCTTCAACTGTAGAAATATGGGCAACATCCACCAAGGATCCAGAAGTCTCCCACTAGCAAGGGTTGTGCTTGGTTTTAAATTACTTGTGAGTTTAAAAATAGATTTGTTTTTTCATTAATAGGTTTGGTTGTGATTAGCTGGTAACTTTGAGCAGCATCTAACTCCCTGTCAGCCCCAGCACATGGTGTGAAGGAAGATGAAACCTGAATTTTGCCCACTCTGTCTTGGTTGTGGCTTGGGATTCTTTTCTAGTTTTATTTTGTTTAGTTTGTGAACAGTAGGATTTTCAGCTGACTATAGTTCTGTTATTCAAGCTCTGTTCCTGGTTGTACTGCATCTACTAACCTGTTAAATCAGAGTACCCAGAGGATATTTAGGTAGTTCATGCAATAGTGTGGGTATCTCTGGCAGCTGTCTAGAAGTTATATAGGAATTGTGAAGTGTAATCAATTAATGAGGGAAAAATATGGGAAGAGTTCTTTTGAGGCTGCTCAAACTGAAGATGCCACCTCTGGCCTGGAAACTGCCTGAGCTGCAGATSACTGAGGGCTGTATCACAGGATATGTGCCTTGTTCTCATAGAATTCCTCATTTGCTGATGGAGACAAATTCCCAGGCTCTGATCTGAAAATTCCCAGGCTCTGGCCTCTGCTCTGACCTGGTCCAGGCATCAGTGTAATTAATGCAGGTCAGTTCTGCTGCTGGGTGTGGGCTAATGGGTGGCCTCTTGTTCCAATCTTAATTCCATAAATTAGTTTCTCTATTGAAATGGTGAAATCTCTAAGTATCAGGTCAGAGGGAGAGCGAGTGACATGCCAGAAACTTGTTCAATGGGAACTGACACAATCAGCTTGAGTGAGGAGTGTAAAACCAGTCGTGTGCAGGCAACCCTGCCTGAATGGCACATAATTCCTGTAGAAGGGGCAAAGGTTTCATGGTGTTCTGGTTAGCCCTTCAATGATCAATGARATCAGTTCTTTGGAGGTGATCCCACTGGGCATCTTCTACTGCACATTGTCAGGACAGGCCTCCAAAATGGCACACTTAATAAGGCTCTAATATTTTCTCACATTCTCCCCCTCTGTGCRTATTCACGGCTTTTTTACATTCACTCTATACTGGGCAAATGCATAACCTGATGCTGGACCAGCAATGGGAAATTGTGAAGCTCTCTCACCACGAAGACTTCTAGACAGAGTTTGTATCTGGAGAAGCAGAGCACTGAGCTAGAAGCTAAGATCAAAGAGCAAGTGATCCCTGCCACAGGCTGGACAATGGCCTGAGCAACCCATTGCTTAACCCTGCTTTGAGCAGTGGGCTTGCAGGGGAAGATCTCCAGGGGTCCCTTCTGACCACCGTTCTGTGACTGTAAAATGATGTCTATCAATGTGTGAGTCAAAATGAGTTTTCTAGGTATGGCAGAACATCTGCCAGGAGCACAGAAATCATTTAGGCTCCTCCAGAGAAATCAGTTGCTCATAACAAACATCTTGAGATTTATGGGAAATGCCTGTGGGGAGATAGGTAACTCTGTTATTGTCTGCTGGCAATAACACATTCCTGCCAGTAGTTTCCTTGCCATCAGTCATATTTCCCTCAAGTGTGCTCAAGGGGCAAACAAGTCTTGAATATCCAGGAGGTGACTAATGTACTTGGGTAGTAGCAAACTTCCTCAGCAGTGTCAACTTTGGACACTTAGATGACACTTGGATGCCATGAGCATGYCTCTGCACTGCCACCCTCACAAAAAGCATTCCAGGGAAGTGGAACAATCTCTTTCTGCATAAATCTTGTTTCCCATTAGCTAGATTTCAAGTTTTGCAACAATCCTGAGTTGAACTGATCTGAAACACSGTGGAAACCTGTATGCCACAGGAATTTCCTAAATGATCAGTGCCTGATATGTTTTTATGCAAATTTCACATTGCCAAGGTACAAAAGCTCTCTAGAATGTCTCATAGTGACCAAATCTATATATAATGAGAAAGCTCCAAATCTCTTCCAGCATGTACCTTTCACCAAGTGCTCAATGTACCATTTCACAAATTCTCAGTGGTATTTACACTGCTCCCCCTGCACAGCCTGCCCTCAAACTCCATGGTTAAACTCGGAAGCTTTGATCCAAATTCCATTATCCCCTTCTCACCATTTGCCCTGGTAAACTTGAAAATCTGGTCACTTCATTGTGATAAACAAATGGAACTCAGAATGCCTTGAGATCTTTTCAAGCTTTTTYTCAAGCTGTTTAACCTCAGGCATCAAAGGAGGAGTCACTGTTTAAGTCTGAACCTCAGACCCTCAGAACCCTGTGTACATAGTAATGAATTTCAGGTGTACTGAAGAAGGTCATTGATAGGAGATCCTGAAGGAAGTCTCTGGAACTGAGTTCGGAGTCCCTGGGGAATGCCAGCTTCAGGAACTTCTACAATGAAAAGCTTATAAAGGTATTCACATCTCCTCAACACAGCAAGTTCTCTGCAAAAATYTTCCCTTGTCCAGTTGACTCCCAAATGCATTTGGACAAGAAGTAGAATATGCATAATAGCAGGGAAGTCATTGGAATGACTGACTTTGAAGGAAACAATGGTAAATAAGGGTAAATAAGCATTTTTTGCTTGCTGAGGCTTTGCTGCTTTACACACTGAAGAAAATCCACAGAGGCCTCCATGACTCTTCTAGTGCAAACTGGGGAAAATGAAAAGTATTTACAGCAAGATGCTTGTGGATCTTAGATCTTTGTATGAGGCAAGAAATTCTTAGATAAAGCTATTTAAAACATTTCTAAAAGATTTTTGAACTGTGTTTTKTAAAATCATGCAGTAAATTGAAAATGTCATTTCCATTACCAAAGGGAAATGGAAAATGAAACAATATCTAGAAACATACATGCAGTGCTGTGTAATCAATAGGAGCAGGTGCCTGCAAGTGTGAGAAAGGGACTGATCCATCCTGCTCTATTACCTTTGAATAGTGGGAGTGTGCCCCACATGTACCAGGATTTCTGACATCAGTATCTCCACTAAAATACTTCCAATGAAAACATCTAGTATTTGTCACAGAAGTCCTTGGGAGAATTTATCATTCAGTGTTTTTTCTTGACAGGTTTGTGAGCCTTTATTTGTTGAAATCAGTTGTACAAACTCAGTGTTGGTTTTGCTGGGTGACAGCACACAGTAATTGTACTTGATTTGGCATTAAGTTGCATGGATAAATACATGTTTGTAAGAGCAGGTGAGCAACCTTATCTGAAGATTGCCATTAATGCTTCATGGAATAAACCAAAGATAGTCCTGGATCTATTTGGTGGTACAGGTGACAGCCTTATATGATGCCACTATGTATAGATACAGGAAGATTACAATTCCACCCATCATTCTCAAAGAATAATTTGTCATTCTCATCTCCCTCTGCACTTTCTATTCTTTGATTTTGTTATCATTATCAGAAAGATGAATCTCTGTGTGTTGCTGGTGTAGTTTCTCCCCTCTAAGTTCTCTGTACATATATCAACTTGGATGAGAGGAAGAAATGCAGATAATGTAATCTTTAAAAATAGAAGAACAAATTTACAGGCTCTTCTCATGCAAGAAGTTCTGTGTGCTCAGAGTGGCTGTGTACTACCTTAGCATCGAATATTTTCATGTGAAACGAACATTTTCTCTAGCAGCTAGCAGCAAGGTTGATGCTGACCTCTAAAAGAAGAGAACATTATGCAGCCTGTTTGGCTGTAGAGGAGGGTAGTTTACGTTGGCTGAAGACTTCGGGAATGAGAAGTGCTCTCCAGATGGTGCTTTAAATGAGCTTGCAATATTAAATTTGGTACTATCCAGCTTCAGCTGCTGCCTGGCTGGTCAGGGAAGAGTTTTGTTCTTGACTTGCACACAGCTATAAGCTACTGATGTTAGCAGAATACTGGAGAAAGCAACAGCTATCCTCTTTAGTAAGCACTAGAAAAACACTCATTTTAATTACCTGAATTAAAAGCCCCAAACCTAAATAGGATTAAATGCATTTGATTTGCATGGTTTAATGATTTAATTTGTAGCTGTTTGTTTACTGTTCTTCTCTTGATAGAGTTAAGAAAAAAATAGTTTATCACAATGGGTAGATCTTCCATTTCCACTCAATTCAAGTCATTTAGAAGACAAATAATTTCCTCTTTTTCCATTTCACAGGAAAGCAAAGATAAATATGATCTTCTGTACSTGTAATTGCACTGATAAACTGTATATATATGTGGCCCCAGATAAAAGCATCATATCTGTTTTAGTGACTTCAGGACTATTAAGATTACCCCATTTACTTATAACCATATGAATGTGACAGTATCCTGTTTAGATTTTGTATTCTMCAGCACATCAATAATCTGAGAAAAATGCCTTTCTGTGCTCTGTGAGGCAAGGTTGATRAGGTCAACCGCTAGAATGGATTTAAGCATTTGAGGAATTTTCAAGGACATCTGCTAGGGAGGAGGAGTTATTGGGTTTCTCTGTCTAGTTATGTGARTCACAGATGCAGATATGTCACAGGTTACTGGTGTTTGTAGCCTGCATTATCATGTTGTGTTAGAAGAGTTCCTATGAACACCCGGGATGTGCAGAGCCCCCGTTCCCCGGGGCCGCTCTGCGGCTGCCCGGGGAGCGGGCTGGGGCCGGGGCTGTGCTGCCCGCGGCTGCTCCCTCTGCAGGGGCGCCCGGCTGCCGGGGGAGCTTCGCCCTCGGGCTCTGGCAGAAACAGCTGYGCTTCGCCCGCCGCTACCTCGAGTGCTCCTGGAAAGTTACACTTAATTGGAAGGAGCATTCCAGACATGTCCCTTCTTCCAGGCATAGTGAGAAATACCTCAAAGCCAGGGTTACCAGCTCGGCTGGGCACAGATGGAAGAAGGAACTGAACTAAATTATTTGTTCTGTTCTGCATGAAACATTATTCCTAGCCATCTTTTCTTTTCTGTTGCTTTTTCCTGTTAATTAATTGTTGATGGAGGCTTCCCACTGTTTTGTCCTGCAGTCTTTTTCATAGTCATACCTTGGACAATTTTTCCTGGAATTTTGTCTAAAGATTTTTGTCATTTTCTTGTTTTCRTTACATTACTCTTGGCTGCACGGTCACTGATCCCCTTCAGTGATCTCCAAGTGATTATGGAACTCACAGAAGTGTTGGGTTATCYTGGTGTGATGCTGTAGGTGGGGAGGGGGCGGGAGGATGTGCAGAGTTCTACTCTCCATCTCCAGTGCAGTTGGCCAATCCATCATTAAACCCTTTTTATCCATTTATATGGGAACATAAAAGGTGTGTATGTTCCAGGAYAGCTGCCTGCACATAAATGAATTTCATCCCCAGCAAATTTCCAGAGGCTGGAATTGAGCCCAAGAGTCCTTGTATTCAATCTTAGACTGCACTACCTTCTAGTGGCATTTCACAATATTTTTTCCCTTTTAACTTTTTAGCACTTGCTGAAAATTTGCTGGGAATTTGCATGTGCTTTACAAAGAAGTCTGGAAAATCGAGGTCTGTGGTGCTGTTCAGGAGTGTGCAGTGAGCCTGCACCATAATTTAGTCCTCTCCCTTCTCCTAGGACTAGTTTTTCTGCAGTAATCAGCCAGTTCAGGAAGCTGCTCTTGCCCCAAAGCAAAGAGTTATTAATACTGAGCTTAATCAGCTTCCTGATTGAGATGGCTGCAGAGCCCAGCAAGCTGAGCTGGTGCCAGCACAAGAGGGAGAGAATGCAAGCTTGTAGGTTGGGAAGGAAAAGGAAGATGGGCATTAAATCAATTTGACCATGGAACTGTACTTCAGGTCTAACAAACCACRTAATGCATTGCAATTCAAAGCTGTGGTGTAAATATCTTTCATGCATGTTTAAAGCAGGGGTGTATTCACAAATAAGAGAATGTCTAGCAGCGGACAGAGTTCCTGCACGCTGTTGTGGTTTTCAGCAGTCAGACTCCTGGAGACGCATCCATGCTGTGCTCTGTTTCTCTGTCAGCCCAGGTGGGGCTGGCTCCCTGCCATGCCCACAGTAGGGAAGCTGGAGCCTCTGGCTCTGGTGAGTGCATCTGCAGGTTATCTTCCATTCTCTGCCTCTTGAGCTTTCCCTGGGGGCCCTTCCACACTTCACTTCCAAGATTTTCCCAGATGGCTGCTCTGCAACCCAGATGTTGTTTATTTATTCATTTGTCACTTTAAAAGCAACAATACTGAAAARGGAATAGAATGAGACAAGTGTCTTCTCCATCCAAGGAAAAAGGGACCTGTCAGTTTGCAGCATGTGCCTCTTTGAGGCTSAGAAGGCTGTCACAAAGTGTTGCTCCTCTCCTAAAAGCATCTTCCCATCCTTTTCCAACCAGAAGGCTTCTGTTTAGYGAGAAGCTGGGCTTTAGAAACCTAAAGAGGTGTCAGCACTGTATGGCTCAGCAGGAGCTACTTACATCTTGCATCTGGGAAACTTCCCTTTGCTAATGGTTAGGTTAACAGCAGCTCTGTGGCAGAAATCCAAGGTCTCTGGAGATCCTCTGTGAGGTATCRCTCTGCTCCAGTGGTTCTTCCATGGGGTTAAGATACACGTATTGTGTAGACATGCTAAAGTCACTACTGAATTTATATTTTAATTTGTCACGCTAAATTTATATATGAAACTGTTGAGTGTTGTAATTTCATTTTTGGGGACCTCTTTCAAAAGCATCGTTATCAATCCCATACTGACAGTCCTGTCAGAACACAGAATCTCTTATTAATACTGCACAGAAACCAGTATTTATGAGATCAGCCTTTTGCAAGGGGTCAAATAATAGTGAGTGGAAAAAGCTTGGGTGCAAAAGTTCAAGCACCAACAGCCTTCCCACTGGGGCATTCCAGGCCACTCAGCTCTCCAGGGCCTTAAAGACCTTTTCGACCACTCTGCTGCTCTGAGTAATGAGGCCCTCAGAATTGCACAGTTCTTTCTAAGTGTTGCTAAAGAGATGGAGGAGGACTTGAGCTGCAAGCATTCTCTTTAATGATATTACTGTAAAAGCTGTGTCTCTTGTCCGTTCATTTGTCGGAAGGCATTTTTACACAGGTACATTTATCACCCAAGAGCAAATATAATAGAAAACCTGGTGTTCCACACAACACACAGCTGTCTCTGAATTGCACAGAGGTGTTCAAACAGTCTGTGGCGTGTGACATTTTTGCCTTGATGCTGTGACTCGTTTCTGAGACTGGAAATAGAGGTGTTACTACCTAAATGAACGCATGTCAAAGAGATGGTCCAGCCTTCCATCCCATCGGCTGCTGCGGCATCTGTAACAGCCACCCTTCTGACTTTGCTCACATGTGCCAGGCCTGATGTATTTGTATCCTCCCTCTCACCCATCTTAGAAGCAGTTGGAGTAAATTTCTATCAGGTTTTTTTTTTGCTGGAAAATTATTCATATTCATTTGTTGAAGCATCTTCCAGGAAAGCTCACAGGCAATTTCAGGCTTTGACAGGATGGAGCTCATTAACTTCCACCCAAACTAAATGTCAGCTTACATACTAATGTCAGTTTTCTTTTGCCTCTCTGTGCCCAGTCATATCTTTTAGAAAACCAAATGCTCAGTAATTTTTAATCCACGAAATCACAACAGCTAAGAATTCGGCCCCAGATGTATTTCTCCAGTAGGAGCTATTATATAAGGCACTGCAAATTGTGGGCTTGTTCTCTCACCACCTCAGAGGAAAAAGGGGCTCCTTAAGGAATTATAGTAGAAGTAAAAAAATTAAATGTAGTAAAAAATAATTAAATGTGAGAAAATTCTGGAGAGCGTTGAATTTTTTTAACTTTAGATTATCAGAACAAACCCATTTATTTGGTAATTAGAAGAGTAATAGCAATGGTGAAGGAGGCAATGAATAACAGTAAAAAAATAAGGAAACTGTATTACTTCTTTTGCATGCACATAGGAGGCAAATCTGTAAGACAAAATAGTGGAATTTTTTTTGCATCTGTATAATAAATACACTCAACTTTCTCCCAAATGACATATTTAACAGAAGTTTGTTCACGTTAAGTTAAATGTCCTATTCCTTTGGGCAGAGATTTTTTGGTTTTACAAAGACTCATGTAATGAGYTAAGTAACAACCAAAAGGGGAACATAAGAAAGGATTTAAAAATATTTTCCATTACTTTGTTTTTTAGTGGTTCTTCCATCTTTCGTTGTGATGCTTGTGATGATTGTTCTTAAGGTGGGATTTTATTCTAGGAAGACTTTGTTACTTTTATGTGCACTTTGGAGAAAAATTTTCTCAAGTCTGTGGTTTCTGTTCCTTYTGAAAATAATAATTTTGCTGCAAATATTCTAATTCTTTTGCTTCCAGCAGCAAACCAATAAGGCTTGGAAAATGATTTTTAAAAATACTCAGATATTTTTAGTTTACACAGTGAAGCAAGGAGCACTGTTTAGATGAAGTCTGCACCAGGAAGTGGCAATTTTTCCTTTTAATAAAGATTTCTAAAATGGAAAATATTTGTGTAAGTAGAACACTGCTGTCACTTTGCATGGATATATTTCTGCTCCCATGTAGATCACCAGGGATTTACTCTGACTATGAAATTGTTGGTCTTTGGAACCTTCCTCTCAAACATAGCAGGTGGGATTTGTTGCCTTTTGTTGGTGCTCTCCTTCAAGAGAACACAAGAGTTTGTGTTTGCAGATTACTGGGTGCTCCTGAAGAGGTAAATTCATAAGCTCAGCCAAGCAATATTTGCAAGGCTGCCGTTCCTGGGCACTACTTCACACATTCTCTGTGAACACACTAAGAGTTAAGAGGAAGTTTTCCTGACCATGAGCAGATTCTTACAGGTGAGGTGAGAGGGGAGTAGCATGACTAAACTCTCCCATTTCTGCTGTTAACAGCTTCTAGTCTTACCCTGTGATCCAATCTCTAGGTTATGGTGTGTGTATGATGTATATTTTTGTCACCTCAGAAGTGTGAAAATACTTATGAAGGGGCTGAAGAACTTCATGGTGACTGGAAAGTAATTTTTTGTAGTGATGAGCACCCTGAGGTTTATAGCCCTAAGCCTGGTAGAAGCTACAGGTGAAATAGCTGCATATGCAGATCAGGACATTTCTTGAAGTTGCTGACAGCCCGAGCAGGAAATAACCCTGTATTGAGGTCATTGCAGTGACATGACAAGGCTCACCTGAATTGCTGTCAGCACCGTTCAGGATTTCAAAACTTGTAAGTGTGCAGGCTGACTTTCTGAATAGCCAATCTGGAAGCATTTGGCAAACTCTTCATGCTGGGTTTGCTGTAGGTGTATTTAAAAATCTCGGTTGTACTCTGTGTCTGCGTGAGCATTATAATGTTAACATATGAATATATTTTGCTGACAATGTTCTGGAAATAAAAATCGCCCATAGGAGAGGCACAAAATGAGCACTGGGTAAAATGTGTTCAGAGAAATGAACTCCACAAAAATAAGAAGGTAGTGAAGAAATATTCAAACACATTTTACTTTTCAGAAATACTTGCTGGTGCTAGTGCCATTAGGTTATGGTAGGTGATAGACTGAGATGCTTTCTGTCAGGAATGAGAGCAATCATGTTCCCAGAAGACAATTCCAGGCTGATCTCTGAACAGATGGGGTTTGGCCAGCCTCCAAATCTATCTCCTTTTAAGAATGCTTATTGCATACAATGTCAGAAAAAAGTTTAGCAAATCTCATTTTCCCTTTTAATTTGTTCCACAAAGGATATGGTAACTGAGGACACAGGGGAGAAGTCCACAGCCCTGTACAAATCTTGAGTGCCTTACACATACATTATTTATATTGCAGACTGAGGTGGAATTTTGGTCTGTTGGGCACTGAATTTTTACAGTAGGGTGTAGAGAAATTATTCAAACCAGGTGTTTCTGTAATTGCAGTGCACTGGGGACAACATTGAGAGCAGAACAGATCCCAGATTCACCCTTTCAGCTGAACAATGCTGTGGTTTAGTGTTAGTGCACAAGGCAGTAAAATAAATTGCAGCGGAAAATAAGGCAGACTGGCTGCTTCAAACTGCTGAGTTTTGATTGCACTTTGTGTCTTTATCTTTTGTTTGCTTATATTCAGGCTTTTATACCAGGATAATGGCATGAGGACATGAATTCTGCTCATTTAAACTGAGAGAACTGTTGTCTSCTTATCACAAAAGTTTCATACCTTCTTAGTGTTTCTGGAGGGCAGCTCCTCAGGGCACAGACTCTTTCCTCTTCACAAAGCAGCCACTGACTCCAGCTCCCTTCTCAYCCAGCCACCCACTCTTTTATAGCATCTTCTTCTCACTGGGTACAGCTGTGGCCTGGGAAAGTCAGGCCTGTTCCTAATCTTTGATAATTGGCCCAGCTGCAGCTYGTTAGGGGTAGGATTACTTTCTACACTATCTTAATTTTCTTATATTCTAGCCCCCTACAAAAACTACTTGTAATGGGTAAAATCCAGCACAACTGCAACGTGCCCTCTGCTCTGCTCACTGCCCTAACGTGTGCTAATGCACTGATAGCCCAGAGCAGGGTTATTCACCTCCCTGCTCTGCACAGGGAGAAAGGGTGGGAAGAAGAAAGGAAAAAATTGAAGAACCMAGTGTTCCTTCATGAAATTTGAAACATCAAGTAACACTCATTTAAATGGATTTTAATGCATTGCCCCAGAGTACTTGAGCATAGGCAGGRCTGCTTAGTGCAAGCCTGATTTCCCCTAGAAATACAAAGCAGGCATTTTCTRTGACACCAATGTGAAATTGAGTGTGGGTGTACTATTTTTTTTTTTAAGAAAAGATCTGCATATGACCCACACTATTGCTATGCCAATGACATTTTGGTCTTTTAAATAATGTATTTATGAATCCTTTTAGTGACAGTATTATCTCTTGGTGGAGTTTCTCATTTGATGCCACACCTGTGTCTTCCTGAGAGAATAGAAAATCTCTGACTTTTGCCATCTGTTTCAGACAGTCAGCCTGTGCTTATAATTTCTAAATAATATTTGAAAGGGCAGAAAAACAGAAAGCAAGAAATCCATGCAAATAAGTGTCTGGAATGTGAATATCATGGGTCTGTTTGCTGCATAGTGTCACGGGAAAATGCTTTTGTGAGGAATTTAAATGAAGCGTAGGGTAGGAGCTGTGTCTCACTGCCTTGACTTGCCAAAGCCCCAGTGATGTTCGTCAGAGAGGCTGGTGCAGTTCTGCAGTTGAATTGCAGCCAGGAGTGCATCTGAGGGCTCTGGGATGCCCTCCCTCCATGGGATGGCTGTGGGAGTGTGCATTCACACACAGACACGCTCTGTGGAAACCCTTGCTGTGCAGAAAAATCCTCTGCGCCTCCAGGTGTGCTGTGCTGAAAACCCCGGGAGCTCGCCAGGAGCAGCRCTTCCTCCTGGAGGTCTGGCGCGTGGCTGCTGCCCTCCCTTGCAGAACAAACGGGAGCTGCTGCCTTGGTGCTCTTGGCGGAGTCAGCACAATTCCCCACGGAAAAAGTGTTTTTCTCGGACATTAAAGTTCTGTGCCTGAGCCCCAAATTCCCTCCTTGCTGAGACACAGCCTGCATTTCTAGTGGTTGCAAAATTAATATGCAAACCATGCAGGTTGTGATAAATAGTTGCCACAGCTCTTTACTAGGAGAAATATTTAATGTCAGAGGAAGGTTCTAACTGTGAGCATTCTTTAAAATACTGCCCATAATTCTGCTGCAACCTTCTTGGTTTGTATATGTAAAACAAAGTCCTATTGTTTGTTAGCTACAAATACTATGTTATGTATATTCTTCTTATTCCCCTGAAAATACAACTGTTCTATATTTCAGAGAGACACGTTTTGGAAGAAACAATAACATTTAAATTGTACTTTCACTTAAAAAGTCTTACTTTGTGAGTGAATTGTAATTTTTTCTGTTTTAATTGGGAACCTTCTGTAGCAGAAAGTTGTAAAGTACCAGGATTCTAAAATAACCATAAAATGTATAAATTGTCTGGAAGCACGCTGTCAATGAATCAAATGCTGTAACCAAGTCTTTTTAGAGCCTTGTGCAGTGTCTAATTTTAAATTAGCTATGTGCTTGTCCAAGGCAAGTGATGTAAACTGTTCTGCTCGTGCAAACACTTGAATTTTTTAAAACATGGATTTGTTTTAGAAGCGTGGTGTCATGGAAAAGCAATGCACCAGTACCACATAGGTGGCCTTCCCATTTTTAAATGAACTTCTGATTAATAGAGAAACTTCTCTTCAGGTGATTTTGGGTTCCCCATCTGCACACTTACACAAGGGTCCATAAAGTTTTTTATTGTTTACCAAAATCTTGGCCTGCCAACAGCTGACCTGCTATGTCCAATGTATACCCCTGCATGCAAATAATAATTAGAAAAGCTGTCTCCACCCCAGAGAGCATGAAATCCAGAGTTTTTCCTCTAATCAGTGACTTGGAAAATCAAGAGGAAATTGAAGCCAGAATTTTGGCAGACAGAGTCTAGACAGGTCTCATGTATCAATAGGAAGATGAGATAAATATTAGAGAAATATTATTCATCTTAAAACAAGAKCCTGGTGCAGCTGTTGGAAGAAGTGATTTTATTCAGATGCTTGTGGAAGAGTTGTGTAGTGAAGATATGATTCATTTCACTAGGAACCCAAGTGCCAGGTATTTTATTACCTTCTACAGGGAGTTACTTCCAGAGGTAGTAAATTTTCATTTAAGCTTCCTTTGTTGGCTATCATCCCTTTGATTTCTTTCTTTAATTAAATCATACACATTTTCTGGCTGATTTTCCTTCATTCTATTTAACCACTCTCAATCTTTTAATGTTGATGAGAAGAGAACAAATAAATATCTGAAAAATATACCTTGGCTGCAATGCCAGCTGCAGTAAATTCTGTGGCAGGAATACCAAGTTGTTCTCTGAAGGATATTTATTGCATTTAGCCACCCCAGAAGACAGCTCTGAAAACTCTAATCTCCTAAGAATCCCAGATTAGATWCAGTAATATGATAGGAGAGAGAGAGAAAGCATCCAGGAATGGATTTTCCTCTGTATTTTGGACTTTGATAAGCAATCTCTCTGGCAGCTACYACGGTTAAAATGTGCCAGCAGTATTTCTGTAATTACAATCTCCGGCTGTAAATTCTCTCTCCTGTTCTGTCTGGTGCTGTTATCTATTAATGAGTGAGCCTGTGTCCATTATTCTGATTGTTTCTCTTTCAGCAATGCAATGTTTCTTTAATGCTGCTTCTCTTCTCACTTACACCAAATTTCTGTTCATTTTAGCAGCAACAAGGAAAAAGATAGTTAACCTCACAGAACTTGAGACTGATAATTAGTTAACTATAATTTTTTAAAAAACCCCCGCATTTTGTATTGAATGTAGGACAGAACTAACTGGAATAACAAAGGCTTCTCTGCTTATGTATTGCCAGTGAGTGATGCATATTCTCAGTGAATAAAGTGTATATCAGGACACAGATGATAAAATTCAAGTTTTGCGTGTTCAATGAATTTGTGGAAGCTTTGACATTTATTTTGGCAGAAAGCAGTTATGTAGAGTCAAGTTTTAAATCAATAGATGTTCTTATGAAATGTTTTCAAGCAATTAAAGGCATTTTGAATGAATTGTTYACATTTCAACTTTCTAGTTATGTTGTAGAATAAATGGCTTTTTGCATAACTAATTTACTAGATACAGTATTTTTAATATTTGTATTTGTAGAAATTTTTGATGGACATTGTGACAAGGTAGGGAATGGGAATCTTCAATGAAAGCTCAGTATGCTTTTCATATCTGGCTCAAAAAAATTATTTTATATTGCCAGAGATAGAAAAATGTCAAGGTGAAATCTAAAGTTCTTAGTTTTTTCTCATGGAAAACCAGCTTTGTTATCAATTCTGTTTGAGAGAGTAAGAGAATTGGAATAAAGTTGATGTCCTGGACCTGTACCAAATTCATGAATGAAGAGGAAAAAAGCTATTTTATGTGATGTAAAGCATACGTGACATCTTTGCTGTCACTGCTGGTTGTGAAGCTGGTCAGGAAAAGCAATGTTCCTTGACAACACTGTATTGTAGAGTTAAAGGGTTATGGGAGATCAGGTAAGTTTACCTTAAGAATTCTATGAAGKAATCTATTGAGGAAAGCAAAACCTGAAAATATCACAGCCTAAATGCCAGAAAATTCCTTAAATGCAAGGAAACCTCAGTGTTCCCTGGCTTTACTCTCTACTGCATGAATAGTGTKGAGTGAGTTTTAAGGACATTGTACCACTGCATGTCTGTGACTATAGTTTTGAATAAGGTTGTAAATAATAGTTTGAGAATTGTTATCAGTCATCTGTAGAATGCTCTGGAAACTGTATACACAGAAATCTAAAAGCATATATAAGCAATGAGAGTCAGTTTAGGTCTATGCATTTACCAAGGTTTCTAGTCAGAGGCTGAGCTGGAGGGAGTTTAAGACTTAAGTTACCTATAGTATTTTCCATTAACATTCTACGTGCTGGGCCATTTTGTCTGTGCCTCTGTATTGCAAAGGGTTTGGATTTCAGCTTTTCACCAGAAAAAATGCAATTTTTTTCCCTGATAAAAGTTTCAAGGCAGAACTTTCAAGAAGCTTATGAGGTTTTTACTCTCTGCCTTAATTGCCTCATCTGTAACACAAAGGTCAAAATAATACTTTGTGAGCTGCTTTGAAGGCTATGGGTGAAAAGATATTTAAATTCTGATTGCTGGTAGTGTTTGGGAAATTATGCTCTCATTCAACACTTTCACAATGCATTTCCATTCATTGTTGGTTTAAATCTAGCTGACAACAATCTTAATTGGTCTTAAATTAATTCTCTCCCCTGGTTATGAGATGGAAGAAAAGCCTAAGGAGTATAAATTTTAGATTTCTATCTTTATTTGCATCTGAAATTGTAATGAAGTGAAGGATTCAGAGATGCTTATTTGTCATGTTTGATAAAACTACATGAGAATTGTTTCTCCTTCCAAGATAGTCTACCGCTTTTGTTATGTATATTAAACCAAATGCCCTCAAAACAAACAGTTTTCAAGACTAAAGTCTGAGATTTAATAATTCCCAGTGGTGTCCCTTGACTAATGAGAATAAAAGGTGGTGCCCCGGAGACAGCCCAGTGGMGAGCGGGCAGCCTCCACAATAGATGTATTCAAACAAATTTGCTTTGCTGTGCAGTGAGAGAGAAACCACCCAGCCAGCCACTCAGATCAGAGCAGACAGCCTCTTAGAAGTGCTTTTACTACAAGTGCAGACCCTTGGGTGTTTGTGCCCTTGTTTTCCCCTGCACCAGTCGGAAAAATCTCAAGAAGGGATTAAATGGATCGTGRTTTCCATACATTTGACTGTGTGGAGTCCTTGGGGTCACCTCTAGGGATAGAGAGGTGGAGTGCACACAAAATAAAAGTAAGTGATGTAAAGGGCATTCTGGCCTGGAGCAGTATGAAGTCATCCTTGGTGGGGAGAGCTACCTGCAGAGGGATCCTCGTCCTTGGTGGATCCTCCCTGCAGAGGCATTCTCATCTACTCAGCAAATGCCAGCAGCTTCTTCAGGCTGGCTTTAAAACTTGAAAGGGCAAGGAGATTAACAGAACTCAAGAAAACTTGTTTGTTAAAGCTGCATATTTAAATGCTGATAGAACCTTTACAATAATATTCAAAGCAAAGTTGAGTGGRAAAAAATGGAGGTAATTCATTTATGATTCAGTTTAATGATGGAATTGCTGCTCTGTGCAGTTTCTAAAAGGAGAACRTCATTACTGCTGAACAAGCASTGGCTGATTTTAAGGCAAGCTGCTGGAAACAAAATTTGTTTTAAATTAGTGAGTAGTTTGCAATATCTTTAAATACTGTCTAAGGTAAATATATATTCTGCCTGTTTACAACTGTGACACTGTGGTACTCCAGCTGCAGACTTGTGAAGTTTACTTCAGTAATCCCAAATTTACCTTTTATAATAGGGATTATCTGTTCCTSATCCAAACTGTGCTACTGTACGTCCCACTATGGTGTTCTGTTTTCATAATGAGTCTGGAAGGAATTTAGAAAAACTCTAATTTGAAAAGTGTGTGTTCAGAAAATACACGAAGGATATTCGTGCATCTTCAGTGTTTCAGTTATTTTTCAGTGAATATTTATGCAAACTGTAAAGGTTTTTTTTATTTTTGCAAATTAAGGAGCAGAAGTAGTGAGTGAGATTTTACATCTCTTGTCATGATTAAAGAATATAATTAAGCAATGTGCTGTAAATGTGGTGAAAGGTGGGAATGTAAATGAAGCTCTTTAATTAAACAGTGGGCTATTTGATTCAAAATTTGATTTAAGAAAGCACTTCAGTGTAGGCTTTGGTCCTAATCCATTTGGATGTTGTCTTCTGTACTTTTAAGATTTTTGTGTTCGTGTGCACTTTACCATGTTGAGGGCAAAAGGACTGAGACCATGATCAGACTGCATTTTGGACAGGATTGGCTGTTTCTACAGTTAATTAAACATCTATTTTGGATTTGCAATTAGAAGAATTTGAGAAAGCAGTTCTTTCCATAAGCTGAATTAGACTCTGCCACCAGAGGGAAGTATTTCAGCCCGGTTATGGTTCAGGGCTGGCTGAGCCGTTCTGCGGGTTTGGCACCAGCTGCGGGCCGGTTCTGCCCGCGGTGCCCGGCGGAGCGGCCCCGCAGCCCCGGGCAGCGCCGGGCRCCGCGCCCGGMGCGGAGGTGAAGGGAGTGCTCGCAATCTCAGAACAGGCGTYACTTCGGAAAGCTTTTCAGCRGAAATTCTGAGGGCTRTGAGGATAATGGTGCTCTCGAGATCAGAAGGGAACGGTGAAGCCCGGAGTGCCCGGGAGCGTTTCCCTCCGGGGCAGGCAGGGACCCGAGCATCCAGGCTGTCCTCAAAAGGGTGCTCTTAGTGCTGAGCCCGGGGCTGATGCAGCCACTTCACTAACACGGCTCTACTTCCAAGGTGATTTCAGCATGAGTAACGTGAATATGTTCTTGTATTGGGTCTTGGCTCCTACAGCATATCTGAGGCTATAAAGATAAAATTACTGTTTGTGTGTGGCTTTATTTGAGAAAAATGTCTTCCAGAAAACAAAGCGTGGAGAAGGATTAATCAAGATAATAAGCTGTGTTTACATCAAAGCTGAAAATCAATTCTGTTTGCATTCAGTTTTGTTAATGGAAATATACATTATTTTATTAGTCAAATGGCGCAATTAATTACAGCTCTCTGGGGCTGCTTTATGACTATTACACTGCTTACAATTAATCCTAATGGAAAGATCAGACTGAAAATTCATGGTCACTTGTAAATTTTTCTAACTGATTATTGCTTCCAAGTGCCCAATGCAATGGCACTTGCTTCAGAAAACAAACTTTGTGAAYGTTGGAGAAGCCATGTCCAAAGCCATTGTTTTCCCGTAGCTTTGACCAGGGCATCTCTGCCAAGGTGTTCCAGCCTTCGTGGTTACTGGTGCTCGCTCCTGCACTGGGTTTGCTGCTGAGGGAGCAGGGAGCACTGCACTGTGCCAGGGCAGACCACTGATGGTTCAGCTGCAGGGCTGTGTCTGATAAACCTGTGCCAGGTGCCTCCTCATACATCAGAAACTGTGTGTGGCTGCTGCCTGAGCCACCATGGCCACTGCCACCCAAACAGTTGATTTATGTAGATCTTCTGTATTAGAGATCTGACTGTAAAATGGAACTGGAGACCACTAAGATGCTSTTAAAGGCAAACTGCTAACCTCACTTCAACTGATCTTGAAATGCAAACAGGCAGCTACTGGCAGAGAAGGAGGGGAGAAGAAATGCAAGGCTAATGACATATTCCTTTCATCCTGGTGTTAAATAGCCCTTCATTTGTCCTTCCAGTTTATTGAAATTGTGGTCACTTTTCTAGTTATGAAGGCTGGCATTTCTGGACTGTCATAATTCAGCTGTGACACTGATGTGCTGATACCAAAAGTCTTGCAGTAAGTGAAGTGCTTATGATAATGTCCATCTCCTCTTTCCCAAATGAGATGGGAGGATTTTTATGAATCTTTCAATATTTTGATCTAATTTCAATAGTGAATATATTATTTATTCCTTTAATGGGAAATGTAATGAGTTGGGATGGCTATTTTACTAGGACATCTGCCAGGGAATGGCTGTAGCTTAATGTGAGTGAGCAGTAATGGCTGCAGCTTACTGGGGACAGTGTTAACTAATATTGTACTTAGTAGAGATTTCCTTAACCAGTACCAAGAGATTTAGTGGTGATTAGTCAGACCTCAGAAGCTAAACAAGTCAGCCAGGGAAGTGAGATTGTAAACTCATAGGTACTATTATACTAAATAAACATAAAATGCAGAAAATCTTCCCATGCACTATTCACTCTGGTATTTTGTTTTCAAAAATCTTGTCTGGCTTCTCTTACCAATTTTTTAATATCCTTTAAAATTCCTTGGTCCCAAAAGCTTCAATCAAGTGAGTATTTAAATGGTTGAAGGGATTAGGCCCRGAGCACATTATCTATTGCCATTATTTTAACAGTTTTAATAATGTTTTCAAGTTATTTCCTATGTGGATATTTCAGTTTTGGTGCATGGGGAAGTTCATTCCAATATTGACACTGGCAAATCAGATAACATAACTTTTTACTTTTTTTTTGTTTATGCTGAGTTCATGATTGTTTTTTATGGGATATTTTCAGTCAGTGCAGTTGTCATGCAGATTGAGGCTGTCTAGTGGAGTCCACCCCAAGTTTGTGTTGGTCTCTGTCACCACATTTCTCTGAGGAGATGAATCTGTGTGGGCACTGGGAAGAAGGGAGAAGGACTTGTGGTTTTATGAGGCAGTCAGTGCTGGCAGAGGTTTGCTGGTCCTACATTACAGCTATATCTTGAGAGCTTTTGGGTGTCTCCTTTGCTACACAGATTGAATAAAGTATTTTTAATTAGTAGAGTTTCAGCTTGTGAGCATAAAGATACATGGAGCAAAGCTGAAGTCTTTTAAGATACATCACATTGTCTGCAGAACTGTGGTGGTCCCTTTTGAATGTGAAAGTAACAGGAAACTTGAAAAGCATGATCAAAAATGTGTTGAAATATCATGCTGGATGTATCTAGTCTTGATTGATCTTGAAATTGTAACTCTTACAAAGGGCATAAAAGTTAATAAAATGAAATTGCCATTTCAGTTATCCCTAGTGGGCTATTTTACATTACTGTGAGTAATTTCCTGCATTGTGACGGTCTATGATTATGGCATGAGTAAAGGTGTGGTGTCTGTCAGATTTTCTTTCCACCGTGCTGTACTTCATAGTAATTCCAATGTGTATAAAAAGATGTGTGAGGAGTGGGCAGTTGGTACAGTTGGCAGGTCTGCACCTGGCATCTGTCACGCCAGAGCCACGCACACCTAGGCATGAAGAAAAAGAGAAGGCTTTCAATTCTTGTTTTGGCTCAGTCGTTAGGAATGGGGGTAGGATTGGGCTGCCAGGTCTCATGAGTCAGAGGATCTTGAGCGCAAGGTTTTCTGTTGGTGAACATTGAAATTGTAAGGGACCAGCTCAATATTCACAAGTCCATGGAGCCCAATGGAGCTTGTCCCAGAGCACTGCAGGACCTAGTGGATGTCATGGCAGGACCCCTTTTCACCACCTACCAAAGGCCTTGGGAGGTTGTGGAGGTTCCWGTTGGCTGGAAGGTGGCCAATGATATTCTAATTTAGAAGAAGAGTATGAAGAAAGGAAATCAAAGGAAATCAATGATCTCTTAGTCTAACCTCAGTGCCTGGAAAAATTAGAGGAGAATGTACTCGGTGCTGTCAAAAGGCATTTAAAGAACAGTGAAATCATCAGGCACTGGCACTTGCTCCACTTGAGGTGTCAATGCTGGACCTGAACATGAGATTMATCTCATTCTGGGACAGACACAAGGGATGATATGGGGCAGGAATTGAAGGAAAGGGGTATTTTAAAGGGTCCTTCCCTACAAGGTAGGCTTGGATTTTAATCTCTCTTTTGGGTTGCTATTTGGGTTGAGGTTTTGAAGCTGTGATTTTGGGCTGGCTTTAGCAGTGGCTTAAAAGTTTTAGACATCATAAGCACTGACCAAATTCAAGTGCTGAGGGTGAGGCCCCCTTGGCTGGGTAAAGACCCAATGGTTATTTGGGTTGTACTTTTGGCATCCTGGGCGCTTGAGCCTTTGGCCCCACACACAGCTGTGATTCAGAGCTCTGCAGCTCTGCTGCTGCCTGCAGGGAGGATATCAGACAAAGCCTTAGGGCCTTGGTACTTGRCAGTGTTTCCTCTGTTCCTCAAGGGGAACAGGCTTGGCAACTCTTGGCTATCCCATGTTATTAAATGAGACTTGGTTTTTTCTTTCATTTATCTATCTCTTGCCTTTAGTAAGACAGAACAGGAAAAGAGTCCTTTCTTAAAATGATGGATGTAGCTATGCCTCTTATTCATGATGTTATTACTTTTCTTATGATCTTAAATAGGATGATACTATGCAAAAAAGCCAAAGATTAGAAGAATCATTAGCTTTCATTTGTAGTTATGGTGCACTAGCTGGGTCTCACACATTGTGAGARCTGTAATTTGTAATAATGGTGTACCTATTAAGGGAGGAATGAGTCATAACTGAGGGTATCTTTTCTAAGAATTGCTTGCCTACAAATATGTGATAGAATAGTATTCCTACTGTGGCATCCCAGCTGCTTGGCTGTGGGTATGTGCGAATCCTCTGCGCAGCCTGAAGCAACAGCAGCTGGTAATGCCATTCTTAGAAATATCCCCCAATAAATGCCAGAAAAATAATGAGAGCTTTTGAGAGAAAGGGTAATGGATGTCCAGTAGTACAATCCCTCTAGCATGATATAATAACATGTGTAATACTTTTCTGGAAATTCTGCAGCTAAGATAAAATCTGATGCTGAATCCTGAACACGTCATTGTGTGAATTCAAAGTCCTAGATAACTTTCCTTATTCTAAACACCTCTTGCTCCCTGACATTCTGCCTTCAACTTCAGTAAATCACAACTTCAGTGCCCAGCTTTTGTTCCTGTCTTTCTTCTAAATATATACTTTTAGCAAAATAGTTATACAATACTATTTTGCATTTGTAACAAAGATTTTATATCAATTTTTACAAGTAGGTAGTTTTTACACCCATGTTTGGTATCAACTCCTAAAGCCAACAGATGCAAGGACAGCTACTTGTGGAATTAGTTTGGCAATGAAAATGACTATGCAAGGAGCCCTTACATGCTCTGCTCACTGCTGATTTACTAAATGCAGCAAACTTTAGAGCACTAAATGTCTGAGTAGCATTTTTGCCTGATTTTCCTGAGAGTCTCAGTATTTGGAAACATAACATTCTCTTAAGTAGCAGGTTTAAATTATTAAGTGCGAATTTAATAGTGAGCTATGAAGTGTGAGTTCTAAAAGACAAGGTTGGYTGGTTTAGTGACAAAGTCTGAAGACTATAAATGCTTGTTTTGCATGCAGCATGGAGATAAGGAGTCTGGAGGGAAAAAATATTTGTTCATTGACTGATTCTGAATACAGTATTTAAATCTTCTTGGATTACAGCAGTCAAATACAGTGGTTTTCAGTGAGTGTAGTGTCCTATAGAGAGTTTGGATCCCTATTCCCTCATCAAGATGATGAGTGCACTAAAATGCAAATAAAAGTAATCTCATAGAAAGGTTGATTATTTCATCACACACGAAGCAGCTGATAGAGGAACACCTCTGAAGCAGTTATAGGAAAACTTCTTTGGGAGAATGGGAAGGAGTACCATATTTAATGATAGAAATGAAAACAAAAAAAGAAATGTTGATTGGCCTAGTCATAGTCATTTGGTTGCAAATCTTAAGTGATAGCTACTTTGGGAACTTCTCCCAGAACAGTGCTAGCCCCGGTCAGAACATTAAAATGTGTTTTTAAATACAGTAAAAASTACATGCACAACAGGAAGTCCTGGTTCAGACAATAACCCAGACACAGTACTTATGTGAAGTGCTTTCTTGTTGGGAGGTATGTTGACCTCCTGCTGAAAAAAGCTGCAGTAGCAAGAAAGACAACAGACTTCCGTGCTTTTTATACTTCAGCTGACTTAATTAAATTTCTTTCACTATGCATATGTAAATATAAGCAAAACCTGGAGGATTTAGCTTTCCTTAGTGCTTTTTGTAGGGGCAGGAAGAAAAGGAGGTGCCAGCTCCATTTTACCTTGGGTTTTATGAATGCAAAGTCATCTAAATGTTTGTCTGGTCCAATATCCTTCCTGTGACAGTGACCTGTAGCAGGCACAGGAATAAAGTCTGGACACATTGCTGTTAGCTTGGGAGAGGGCTCTCTGCCAGCCAGTCAGAATATAAAGAATCTCAAGTGCACAGACAATTCATAAAGATACTCATCACTGAATAGTTTTAGTAATTTTGGAAAGGGAGTCAAAATATTGTGGCTGTTAAGTTGTTTTGGGGGTTTTTTTGCTATGACAAGTGAGACTCTATGCTATTTCTTTCACTTTTCCCCTTCTCAAATTGTGAACATAGGTTTGATTGTCATGATGACATGCAAAAATGCCCTTTTTTCCAAGTGTTACAAGTTGTTTTGAGGAAGGGCTGAAAGGTTTGTGAAAAAGGTGCCTCAAATCACATTGACTTTTTTTCCTGGAAGTTCAGAGTGTTCAAAATACCCACTTCTTGAGGTAAGTTACTGTCCTGAAGTGTTTYGTTGAGTCTCACAGATTCGTAGTTCTGATGTGACAAGAACTCCCAGTGCTGACTGAAAACGGTGTCTTTGCTCCTGTTAAAATTAGTAACTTGGTGTTAGGAACATGGATCACTGTGGSATTTTGTTTTGCTTCACTGTCAATAAAAGGTGCTCTACAGATGCTGTTGGGAGTACTCACAGGCAATTCTTGCATTCGTCCTAGGAATGCTGGCGCGCCATGTTCTGGGAAAACAGTCCGACCCTTTGTAAGCCTAGTGAGAAAATCCAATCTATTCTTCCAAAACAAGCTCTGTCACAGTCTCTGCCAGTTCTGCTGCAGCTCCTCCTGGCAGTAATGAGATCATCTGTCTCATCTGGAGAGCTCAGCCTACTGCACTTCATAMAGTAGTAGTTCTGAGTCCCAGAGCTCGTGTTTGAACAAGGCTGACCAAGTGTAAACACAGAAGGGAAGGCAGGATCCTTGTTCTGGGCTTTCTCCTTAGCCTTAAACATTTCTATTCCTTCATGAACTTTCAGCCTTTACAAATCTGCAGGGTACAATCAGGAGGGAGTGGAAGGCTGTGAAAAATCGTGAGCTGCATCCTGATCCTTGTCCTTTGTACATTAGATGCGTGTGATGTCCTCTGCAGGCGGGAGGGAGCTCCCCAAACCCTGCGGGGCACAGCTGGGGCTGAGCTGAGCTGGAGAGGAGCAGCTGCTGCCAGGCTGGGAGCTGGCCCCGCAGGATGTGCCTGTGGCAGAGCCAGCTCAGCCCTGCTAGCACAGGCATGCGTGTGGCTTAGGCTTGTACATCCACAAATGCTTCCTGCTCTCCTCCTGCTCTGAGCTCAGGCTACAGATGGAGCCACATAAAGAACCAGGCTTGAATTTTCCAGGCTGGTATCCACATTTACCAAAAGTGCTTTGGGACTGAGCAATGATTCCAATTAAGTATCTGTTAAATCTTTAAAACTTAGTGTCATGCTGATTAGCTCATTTATGTTGTCTTTCTGAAAATAAATCTGCTTTTWAATTTACCATGTGAATATCAGTAGCCAGCTGCTTGGAAGAGCACATAGGGTTAAAAGAGCATTGCACAAARATTGCTGAATGCTTTCTTGTATCTGAGAAATTGGAAAAGATAGCTGATCTGTAAAATATACAAAAATGCAGTGAATAAGTTATTGTAATTAGAACAAGAGCAGACAATGACTAAAGAGCAAGGTCAGCCAGGGTTTATGAAATTTCCCGACTAAGGTAAGCTACAAAGAAACTTTTCTCAAAAGCAGAACAAGCTGGAATAGCTTGAAATCGTGAGAAATTATGATGAATAAGCTAAGGGGATGATGTAAGACRCCAGAGGTTTATTTTGAATTGATGTAATATGCGGTATTCATTGCAACGTTCTTGAACCATAAATGTCTTGTGATGCTTTGCTAGATAGAGCATTTCTTTAGCTGTCTAACCGGCTAGTTTCCATCAGCTGCTCTTACACAATGTAGGAAAAAATGGAGAAGGTGGTGGAGAAGCTAACAATCATCAACTTTAGTTTGTAAAGGCTAAACCAACATGCAAGTGGCTGTTATTTCAGAGTCTGGTCCAAGAAATTGGAATCTAAATGTTCATATGTTGATAAATGAAAACTGTATTACAAMATTTTAAGTGGGGTTCCTAGGAGTATTCTTATTAATGCCAAATGCTAATATACATCAAATATTTATGATAGATTTAGTGCAGAGATCCACTCTTGATTCAGGAAATTATCAGAAGCTGAATCTGTTCTCCTGGTGCTTGAAACTTGATGGGTGAGTCAGGCGGCCTGCAAGTTAATACTGAGACTTTGTCTTTGGGACGTAAAGCAGATGTTTCCCTCAAAAAACCTGGGGGCAGCCAGCCTGTGGATGAGTTGGTTGAAAAGACTATGTTTAATAGAATAACTTCTGTGGATCACAGAGTGACACAAACAGCTTATAAAGTCATTGCACGGCACTGTGGTGTTGTGCAGGAGGTTTGAGGAGCTCTGGTGGAAGCAATGGCAACTCTTGTGTTAAATTGTGTTCCTCATTTAACTGARATAATTATGCAAATAACTTGTATCACTGTTCCTTGGTGCTAAGGAAGAGCTGCAATGCATTAGAAGAGATTCTAATCATTACATCTAATTACACTGGAATGAGAATTACTGGAAATCTTCAAGTGGCAATTATTCTTTTTATTATATTTAAGGCAATCAAAGCAAGAAATGCTGTGTTCATAGTTTAATACAAAAAGTCTGATGTAAGGAATATCTAAGAGCTTTGAACCTAYYRAAGCCCTAGTGCTTTTATATTTTTATCTTCCTTTTTCTCTAAACCATGTAGGACAAGCATTTCAGCTTAATCAGTGGTTGTTTAAAAACCTACACCTCCACACAAGGCTTCCATCTCTTGCTAAACTTAGGTCTGTATTTTCTCAGCTTGGCTTTACATGACTTTATGCTGGTTGTTTTTTTGCTGTACATAACCCAGGTAATTGGTTACTCTGTGTTGCTGTGGTTGTAGCCCAGAAAATGTGGATATGGCTCTTACAGAAGACATCCTGTCTGAAATGAGGACTCTGTTGGGCTGAGCATTCTGTGCACACAGTTATGTGCAATGATTGCCTGAAAAAGCCATCTAATTATAATTAGTGCCTTTGCCAAGCATTGCTCTAAACTGTTCAAACTACTATAAAATCATGCTGTAACCCAAGTTAAGTACCCCACACACTGATGGAAAGCTATTGTGCTGGATTCTAAAGTAAAACTCTGAAAACATTAATCTGAACAGCTGAAAGAGGTAAATGCTGAAGCTGAGACCCTGCACAGAACAAACCTCCCTGTATTATCAAACTTCTGAGAAGAGATCTTCTGTGAGAGATTTTCACTGTCATTTGATTTTAAAGAAAGTCTCCTCTCAGGAGCTGAGGCTCCCAGTTACCTGTTCAAGCAYTGTTCTAAGTCAGATGGATTCTAACCTGATGTTTTCCAGAATCTTTGTGTTCCAAGACAAAGGAATTGTATGGAGGCTTTCAGAAGGCAGCATATATAGCTCTGTTGGAAACTGAAAACTGCTCTCTACAGATGTTTTCAGCATCCTGTTACTGAGTGAGGGGTGGCTGAAGAACCACACTCCAGCACTATCATAGGGAAATGAAACTGGAACCTGCACTTCCTCTCATGGGCCATGACTGATGTCACAACATCCCTGAATACTTGTCAGACTATAGGTTTTTATTTTTATTTTRGGTATCTTGAAAGTTCAGGAGTTTTTTAACTAGTTCTTCCCACTCTACCTGAGACCCTAAGAAGGAAAACTTCCCAAAGAAATTTCCCAGTCTTACCTCTCTGTTCCTCTCATGGTAACCCTGGTCTCACAAAATTATCTATCTATAAAATTTGTTCCTGAAATTGAAGTTGGATCTACATACCTTTGAACAGTCATATCTCTAACTGAAACATATTTCTTAAACTACTGGTTTTTCTTTTTTTTTTTACTTTGTATCCCATGTCTTTTAAGCACAGCTTTCAAAGAAAAGTTTCTAAATGAAGCACCATGTCCTATTCTCTTTTCTTCAACTTGTATTGGGAGATTAGTACATTTATAATGATGCTTTCCTTGGTTTTATGGTGTGTATTTTCCAAGTTCAGTTGCCCTGTGCAAGGCAGGTTGTGGTTTCTTGGTACTATTATTATAAATATAATAATCAACTCCCTGTCCAGACTTCTAAAGAGCCTGGTATTCAGGTTTGGACTGTTTAAAATMTGGAAACAGTAGTGCACCTTGTTTGAGTCCTCTCAAGCCATGGCTTGCCCGTTGCAGTTTGAGTTCTCTCTTCTCTTGTTTGACGCTGCTTGCCTTAGTCATTGTATCAGATCAAAAAAGAAATTAGAGCGCCCAGTTTCACACTGCCCTCTGTCATTAAATTCTGTTCCCTGTGTWCTTCTCATTGATTCCCCCAGGGACAGACTGATCCTAAGGCTGCTCTGGGATCTTTAAATTCAGGGGAATGGATGTATTGCAGAGGCCTTAGTCTGAGAACCMCTGGGAAAATAAAGGGATAATAAAGGTTGCCTTATCTGTGGTTGTGAGATGACAATTTACTCCAGGAAGGAAGACTAACCCCATAAATCTGACTTTGGCTCRGCCAGTGAGCGAACACCGCTGTGTGGTGTTGGGACCATGCTTTCCTTTCTCTCCTCCAGGGAGAGACCATCTGTCCTTTCCTGTCCTTTGGGCCACTTCCACTTGATTGTTTCAGTACACTGTGCCTCAAGAAACCACATCTTTTGTCACATTGCCCAGCAGTTCCTCTTAATTTAGTGGTAATTTGTATGCTCTGCAGTGCTTTGTTTGTGAGATTTAGAATTCTCAGTACTYTTCTGTAATTTCCTATGTAATAGGATTTTAATACATAGAAAGCCAATGATCTCTTTGGAATGTTTAAAGTCCTAACCTAGCTCCCTGATTATCTAAGTATTTCCTACCGCTGATAGCTACTTTTAAAGCATTTACTTTTTTTGTGGCTTTCATGGGAGTCTTTATTTGCATTTGGTGTCTGCATTACACCTGTTGGTATTTGGATCTGTTACAATATACTGTATCAAGGCATGCTTATTAGCACAAATCTGTTTAGTCTGGAAGATAAGGCTGTTGCTGTATGTAAAATATGGAAGTATGGAGCTGACTAGAGGTTTTACTAGCTGAGATATTTAGTCTAGAGGGTTTATGTTAGTATGGCCACCTCTTCTGAAGCTGTAACAAGTATTGGTTGGAAGAATTTCTTTTAATATCAGTGGAAGGAAGGTGACCAAATTTTAAAAAAAAATCCATTTCAGTGTGAGTCTTGCTGTTACCAATACAATTTCAGCTTGATTAAAATTAGTTTTAGTGACTTTAAACAGAAATTTGTACTGATGCAGTGAACATTTTCTGCCATCCTTTCTGTCAAGTTTATTTTCTCTCAGTCACAATCTCTCTTTGGATTCTGTATGTAACAAGAATGATATATCATTATAGTAATTGCTACTGCTGCTGGAATAGTGACAAAATTGTAAAAGCAGCTAGGCGTGGTAGAATAGGCCTGTGCCTGTGTCTGAGCAGAGCGCTGCTAATTTCTCTAGTGGGGCCCAAGGTTTTCTGCATTGCTGGACCAGTTGGGCCTCACCACGCAGTGGCACTGAGCCCTCATGCAGCACTGGCAGAGAAAAGATGCCAACAAGGTAAAATATGGAGGTAAAATATTAAAACTGGAGATGKGAGCTTGTTAGGTTAACGCAGAGTACAAATATGGTGACCATTAAAGCATTGTTTCTTCATATTTAACAGCCCATGAAACATTTCAAATGCTTTTTAAATTGCCCCTTGCATGCTACATAATAATCAAAGAAATTTAAAGACACTGCAAACAAATTACAAACATTTTTATGCAAAGCTCGATGTCAAGAATCCATTGATGGAGTGTTTGGCTGAAACTCTTTACTTAAGCACTAAAACTCCTTTTGCCAAATCTAACATTAAAGAAGACTTTGTCCAATAATATGTAACCATTATGTCTTTGATGTACAGCCATGACAATGATCTTAGTGAAGGATTATGGCACAGCATTAAGCAGAGGAGAAAGCTACTTTAAGACCACAGTATTAACCCACCATGGTGATCTCTGGAGCAGCACAACTCATCTAACAAATTAAGGACAAATTCAGATTATTAAGCCTAATTAAATCTATTTTAACAGGATTTAGCAGCATCTATCTAGAGGTTCCCAGTCTTGATTTAAATTTGTCTCAAGCTTGTGGCAGTACCACACAAGTCACTGGGAAGATTACTGTGCTCTTTGGTGGCCTTTGGATCAGACTGATCTGCAGACAGATGCTCACAGAGACATCAGTGTTACAAATGGCAGAATGCATATTTCTGCTGCCACCCTTTTATCTGACAGCTGCTCCATTAATGCATTTCTGAACCTACAAGTCTGCTCCCTAGTTAATGGCTCATAATGCAAATAGATAATTGTTGACTATCTCCTGCAAAGCAAAAGAGTTATTTAACTCTTTATTTTGCATTTCTGGAATACTGTTCAGAGCCCAAAAAGGAGAGGTCATAATTTTCCTTCTTTCTAGTGTTAAATCTGAAATGGGTATTTTATGATCCCTCTAAACTGTTTTAGAGATAATTGGTTTTGATCTGTCTGAAATATTATGGTTGCTTTTTACTGTATCTTAATTTCTGCTCATGTTCAATTAGTCAAATTTTCCTTCTATTTTAAATCAGTGTAAAAATTAGCATCGACTATTTTCTCCCTATATTGATAACTGATATAGAAGGAAAGTGTCAAAAGACTAGAGGCAGAAAAATCCTCAAGAGTTCTTGTGCTTGTGTCAAATGGTTTCACATGACAAAGAAACACAATTCATACTGTATCTGATGTTTTTATTATTTGTGAAACTTCCAATGCAAGTTACTCTGTTATTTCTTGTTAGAATGTAGGCCACAGACATAATTCTTTTGCCTAGAAAAATTATGTTTAAAAAAATATTGTAACAATTCTTTAGAAATGGAATCATCTCAGTTGCTTTGGAAGAGGAAATACAGCAGACCTCAAAGAAGCTGCAGTCCAGGGCAGACACAGTTCAGTTCACTCCTGCCTGACTTTGCTCCTCTCTGCAAGCTGTAACTCTGTCCCTTGAACTTCCTCTGTCAGGGGAGCCTCTCTGTCAGGAAGAGCTTCAGAAATTAAAATCACATCCCTGCAGAGATAACTCCACACGAAGCAGTATAGCCCCTGGATTTGCTCATACAGAACATCAGGAGTAGAAGAACAGAAGACCCTTGGTGGTTTTGGTAATTTGCTGTTTATATAAACTGGAATTTAATCACTAATGAATGGAGGTGTGGGGTTTGAAGGTAAAAGATCCAACAGCTGCCCTAGTTTCCCTCACTGAGAGCTTTTCCCTTTGTGTCTTGCATTTGSGTGTAATTGGAAGTGTGCTATCCTGCAGAACCTGCGGAGGAGGTGCATGCATGGATATTCCCTTCTCAGGAAAAGACTGTGGTGGAGGGGGATAGAATATAAGAAAATAAAGATAGTGTAGAAAGCAATCTTACCCCTAAGGAGTTGCAGCTGGGCCGATTATCAAAGATTGGGAACAGGCCTGACTTTSCCRGGCCACAGCTGTACCCAGTGAGACGAAGATGCTATAAAAGAGTGKGTGGCTGGGTGAGAAGGGAGCTGGAGTCAGTGGCTGCTTTGTGAAGAGGAAAGAGTGAGTGCTCTGAGGAGCTGCCCTCCAGAAACACTAAGAAGGTATGAAACTTTTGTACTAAGGAGGCAACATTATGGGTCCCCTGCAATAAGATGACAATAATGTGAAGTTTTTGATAGGTTTGAAATTAAATATCAAAAAACCCAAAAGCCTCAAAATGAAGGGTTTTCACATTTTCATATTATCCCCTCACTTTTTTCTAGGACAATGTATAGAACTTAGCCCAAATTCTCTGCTAATTTTTATTTGGCATGTTCTCTTTATTATATTGAATATTTCTAATATGAAAAGTTACCTTTTAGAAAAATAATTTCTGGAGATACCTTGTGTTTTCAAAGGGAGCCACATTCACAATTTTCATAGTTGGACTTGAACCAGTAGCACCTCACTTATGTGTTCATAAAATATCCTGACCAAAATGGCTTGCTAATCCTGCTATTTCCCTGATTTGAGCATCTATAGAACAAAAAATACTAGCAAATGTTGAAGTATTTCAGTTTTTATGTTTAGATGGGTTTGGGGGTTTTTGGGGGGGAGGAATGTTTGGTTTTTTGTAGTTGTTTTGGGGTTTTTTTATAGGGCAGGGGATTGAAGTAACTGTCTCTTGTGCTTTAAGAGCTCTGGTAAAAATTGGGATCATTCTCACCTGCWGAGGAGGAATGACAGCATCAAGCTGGGAGGCAGGCATGTAACTCAGTAACCAGTCCTGTGTAAGGCCTGTTAGAACTCTAAAATGAAACCAGCTGATGTGCAGGGGAAGAGATGAACATGTAGTATATCACAGGTATAATAAAAAGTAGCATTTTAAATTGAAGAACTGTAGTTATTTTAAGCCATAAATTAAACATTCCCATTAAAAGCCTTGTGAAAGRTAATGTTACTTTAAATCAGAACAGGTTTCTTATGCCATAATTTTAGTTAGGTTGGAGGATCTCAGCCTGTCCTTAATATTCCTTATTGAGTTATTAAAGATAGATATGTCATTAGAGTTAACAGCTTTTCAATAAAAGGTAGTTAATTGTATCTACAGAATCTGAATGACTTTTCACTTTGAATTGCAGTCATTGATAAAACCCTGCTTTGATATTAAATGCAAATTCAGTTCCTACTTCAAAAAAGCTGTTATGGAATATACCACCTCTCTGTCCAGAAATGTCTGCTACGCTTCTATGGGAAAAAGAATTGTTCCACTTAGTTGTAGTACTACATTTGTGTTTGGAAGTTTGAGTCTATGTACTATTGGTGTTCTTCCCACAGAAAACCAAAGATGTAATGCTGTACATACAATTTTGTGTTAGTTCTGATTACCACATGTAATTGGATGAATKATTTAAATAGCATCTCCTGGTGAGAGGAAAAATAAATAGAGCAACACACACATTCCTTTGCTTTTTTACTGTATGTAAGTGGGTTGGTCATTGATGAGATTTGCTTTAGTGAATAGAGAAGAACCTGTTGTATTTTAGGATAGTGATTGCATGGATTGCAGACAGACATTTGAATTGGATTATTGGTTAGCTGTGTGACTGTTCTGTGAGGAGCCAGATAATGTTTAAAGTGCACTYATCTTGTGGCTAAAGTTATGKTAGAGTATTCCAGAATGGCAAATTGCAATGTTTTGCTCAAGAGCTCCTTGCCTGCCTGTGGTGTTTGATTCCAGCTCTGCACTGGGGCCGCATTTGGGATCCCTGAGGAGCTGCTSTTTGGTTTGAACTTCATTTAGCTGCCATCAAGCTGGATTCAAAGTTGTTTTGAGGAGTGTTTGCTGCAGGGATGCCCATTGGATTTCTTGGATTTATAGCACTGCTTGCACCATCCCTCCTCTCTCGGCTCCACCAGTAAAAGGCTTCTTGGGCTCTGGGCTTGCCACGTGCATCAGCTGTAGTTTTGTAACTGTGATTAAATGGACAGTGGAATAGGAAGTGGGATGGATAGGCACAGGATAGGAGATGGATATCCTTGTGAGACCTTGGTAGGGGAACCACTGGGGTGCTCAGTGGGAGTTCCTCCACCACTGCAGCRACAGAGAGCTCCTGTGGAGCCTCTGCATCCTCACTGTGACTCACAGCCTTGGTTCAAACCAAAGCATCCAGCACCACTTTGAGAGACAAGTCTGAATACACCACTTAGCTCACTCATTATCTCTGGGGTGAATCTGGATGGAACTGCTGCARTGCTCAGCTGTGCAGCCCCAAAGAAATAAGCTGTGGCATAAATATTGAAGCAGTTGTACAGGTGTTATTTTCTCAGCTAAATTTCTCTTTTTAAGTATCTGAGTTCTGTAACTGGAGCAGGCTTAGTATAAAAAGCAGTGCTTTAAATTCCTCATCGGTTGCACTTTTCTGGAAGGCACCATGGAGACAGAGTTCTGAGACAGAACCATGTCTCAACTGAATTGAAAAAATCCTCCACTTACCTCCTCTCTACTTATCTGTTGAGCAACTGATCTCACTCAAGTAGTTTCTTTCCACGTGGCTTTGGCAAATCTAACAGCATCTTAAAAAGCAGCAGTTTACCTTGTTTGGCTTTAAAGATTATGAAATTTGAAGTCTATTTTGGTTCATGCAGGAGCCACACTGGATATGTCTGTTTTATTTTCCATTACTATTTTCTGTTGTGAAGCTTGTGACTTGTGAAACATGAGGAAGGGAAGAGAAGTCATTCCTTTTTTCTTTAGTGCTGAGGAGGTGGAGGTAAAAAAGCTGCTTGTATTGTCTTGAATAACATTTGGGAGCAAAAAAATTAAGTTCTGAAATTTCAGCTTGAGGGATATGTATAAAGCAGACACATGTTACTAAAAATCAGATGTAGATTTTATGAGTTAATATGCGTTTATATTTTACCTGGTACTGTTTTTTCCCCCATCTGACATATGATTTTCAGAATAGCAGCATTTCTCTGAGCTGAGGCTGAGTCTTCTGTGTGCCTTGACTGCACCAATGTCCCAGAAAAGCACTGAGGGACCCCTGCATAGCTGGAGGGTCTTTCTGAGAAAGATGGACGATGAGCTCATTACAAAACACCCATGGCTTTTCACAAGAACTGGAGACATTTGGAGCTCTGGTTCCACTCTGTCTGTTGCTTTTAGCCAGTGGATATTTTTCATAGAATGTCAGTGGTATTCCAAGAGTGCAGTACTGGAGAGAATTATTGCTGTGTCTTGCTTTATCTTGGTGCTTTCATGGATAAAAAAATGTCTCTTCTCTATAGTTTTCTTTCAGGCTTTTTGCTTTCTAGCAGTAAAGAGACCACAATATCTTTATTTTCAAGGGATGTCTCTACTGTACGTCTTGTTTGAATTGTTCCTTGAGGCTGCAGTAGCCCTTACCTAGCCCACAGCTGTTTCAGCCCCGAGTGCTGAGGTCCAGGTGTGCAGGGCCCTGAAATCCACCCAGACTGTGCTCCTGCACGGCCAGCAAATTTTCCCCAGTCTCAGAGCAAGCTAGAGAGACATATAATGTTAAAAATAAAATGCAAATGCCTGAGTTATTTGAATATAATCACTTTATTAATTTAGCTGTCGAACAGATACTGATGACAGTCTAATAATAAGGTCCAAAATGTTCTTTCTCATTAACGGAGTTAATGAACTCACACATCTTATGAATTTCATTTTAATTATTAGCAATAACTTATATGAGAGAGAGAACTGACAAAAAATATTCCTATTGAGGAGCGGAAAATTGGTAAATCTGCTAATGAGAAAGATGCTGAGTGCCATGACTGAAAATTGTAAAAAGATTCCTCCAGTTCTGATTCGTGTCTGTGAAGTTGCTGTGTGGCTGTATATTTTCCAAACCTCATCACCCTTGGCCTTCCCACTCCAGTGCCATTGTATGTGCCTGTGGCATGCACAAGAAATACTCGTTTAAAGACAAAGAAATCTGTGCCAACATATAGGTTGGGTATTAAAAAATTCTAAGGACTTTTTTAGTGATAATATATTTTTTATTTTCTCCTTAATTTAAAAGATTAAAAAAAAGAATGCAGATCTTTTCCTTGAATTGAAAAGTGTGACTCCTCTTTTAAACTCCAGCTCCTTCAAAAATTAAATTTCAAAAGTTGCTGTTCAGAAGAATAACTGGTTTTCTATCTGGTGAGGGTCCCAATTTCTGTAAAATTAAGATGCTTTTTCCATTACACCATGTTAGGCTGGTTTTTTTCATCACTCAGGACAATGGAAGCAGTAAACCTCTTGCTCTAAGGAAGCAATTTTGGTTCAGAAAGTTTTCTGGTATTTTACACTTCTAATGGACATTCATGACTAACTTAAAATGAGTAAACAATATCATTTTGTCCTATGCTTCATTGGTTTAATTTCCTTTGGCTTTCATGCTCAGATTTCAGTGTGTATTGATTTCAGAACCTTGTTGATGTCAGAAATAACTTGAAACTGCTGAAACTATAATCAATATGCATAAAAGATAAGCCATAAACCTGCAGGACATGCTGAAAAAGGAAAGTTAGGAGTCAGTGGAGGCAGCAGATGTTTTCTAAAATGGTAATCAGTATGCAAAGTTGATTTAGGCACATTACCATAGTTAGGAGAGTACCTAAGGAGTCTTTACTGTTATTACAATGTTTTTTACATTACACCCTGTAGGTACACTTCAGGAAATATAATTCCGGCTGAAATTTGGATAGCTGGGAGAGAGAGAAAGGAGTAGTAGCTTTCCTAAGATCAACCAGCAGCTTGACAACTCAGGCAGGAGCAGCATTTGGACCCTTAGCTTTGCACTCCTGCACTCTGATGGATGTGCCACACAACCTTCAGACCTGTTCCATTTTTGAGCAAGAGCTGAAAGCTCAGGTCTGCACATTTTCCTGAAATTCAAATTGCAGTCTTGATATTTTATCAATGTTTTATCAGACTTCTTTCATTAACTTGATGGAGCATATGTTTTTGGGTTTTTTCGGTGAGTAGTTGATCTGAAGGAAGCATAATTGTGATGTAAAATTACATTGTAGTATTGTTTGTTGTGTGGCATTTGCACTTGGAAACACAGATCAAACTTCTCTTTGATGCACGGAGTTGGTCTCTGCGCTTTGACTGCAGAGGAAGATGGAAGTGACTGCTTCAATTTCCCAGATGGGTAGAATGAATCCAACYAGAGTGTGTGATTTTTGAATTTGTGTACTTATGCTACTAATACATTAGGCTGCTTTGATTTTCAAACCTTACATGTCAAACAGTGGAAGAAGTACCTCACATATCAAATACCGAGGGAACAAAGTTGCTCAGCCCTGTGTGTAATTGTTGGGTGATAACATTCATGCGATAATGTAATAGGACTGGCAGAATGACAAATTCTGCTCTTTTTGAATCCCAAGGAAACAAGACAAACTTGAAGTGCTGATAAAAGACTGTCAGTGTGTTTGTTTCACCAGCAGCAGAGGAGTATCTCTGTCATCTCAGCAGTGGTTAAGGATTAGCAGCTTCCCCTCTTACACTCACGGGTGTCAGCTCTCCAGCAGGGCAGCTGTAGTTCTCTGGGTATTCCTATTTTCCTGTTTTACATTTCCCCTTTTCCAATTAGTGGGAACATTTCAGGACTGCTATGACTTCTCAAATGGCTTGATTTATTGAAATTCATTTTTTCTTCTTGTGACCTTTGTAATTCATTTTTTCACCCCATTTGCATTCATCAGAGTTCTCTAGTCAAAGTATAAAGTGGAAACTGCAGCACTAATCAAAAGTGATCAGATAAAGTAGATGAGTATGAGATGAGTAAATGGAATGAATTGTCCATCCTGCCTCGAGTGCCAGAGCTCTGCACCCTCCGAGTCATGTCCCTTCCCTCTGCAGTCAGCCCACGATGTGCTCGCGGCTCACAGCTCCAGGTCTTCAACAAATGACCAATTATACACTGTTAGCCCTCTAAAAATCCACTCAACTTCTTTTCATCTTGCAGTTGGTTTTTATTTCTGAGAATTTTGGTATCACCTGAAGAGTTTTATCTACCTTATATTACAAAATTCCACTGGAATACCTGATTGATGGATGGGCTGTATTGATGAAATCATCCTATGTGTCTGAAAGCTGAACATGTGTAATGGGTGTCATTCGAGGTAGTTTGGTAAATTCAGGGCTTTGTTTATACCATTTGAGCTTTCAGCCTTTGTTGACAAATAGTTACAAGTACAGGCCTTAAGTGAATTATGATATAATATATATACTATATAAAAAAATACAATTTTTTTCAAGAAGAATTAAGAATTCTGGAGTCTAAAACCATGGGCAGTGTTGGTAAACCACTTGAGCTGATCTTGGACTCTAAACTCCGACTCCAGGGCACATTCTGTAACAGTTAAATGCTAATGAGAGTGGATATGTTGTATTTTATGGTTCAGACCTCTTTTTTACTCTCTCTACACTAGTGCCTGACTGTGAGCCCTTGTATTTGTATTTAATATGGATTAAATCTRTTCCTTAGGAAATACTTGGAGCATGAAAGCTGCTGTTTTAAATTAGTTCATTACAGCTTTACATGCATAACTGCATAAGCATTCATTTTCTTCCTACTTTGATCACCTCTGATCCTGGCTGTTAATGCTACTGACTTCCACAAGCCTTTTTTCCCTTTGACTGTTTTATAATTCTAACTTGAAGTTGTGAAGAGCAGATTCTGTTTATTTCCCATGATAATGACTTGCCTTTATTTAAAATAATTTAAACTTAGGTCAGTTCTACTGGGGCATTTTTGCATCTGCATTGGAAAAGCAKTGATGTACCAGCACTGTTTTGCTTCTGCTGTGTTTCACCTGACAAAGCACCTTGGTCTGTGTCACTGAAGGGCACTGCAGAAATGTAATGTAGTATTAGCTATTWATTTCTTAGCCAATAAGCTGCCTCCCAAATACATCAGAGAGCACATTTGTTATTTCAATTTTTGTTGTACTCTTGCGATGTATTTTCTTCACTTATGGCTTCTTGGAACATTTCTGTGGTCTTTTTCTGTGGTTAGACACTTGGAGTTTATATCAAATTTACCTATTTCAGCCCTTTGCATCAGTCATCTATTAATGATTTATTTTCAGTGCTTAGTGTAGGGGGTTAACCGTGGTGGCTACTCAAGCACCACAGAGCTGCTCCCTCAGCTACATCCCTACCCTGCCTGTGGTCCAGGAGAGCAGAAAAGAAAAATTAGAAGTAAGAAGTGTTGGGTGAAACAACCACCAAAAAAACTCTTTGATAAGTAGAAAAGAGAGGCAAGAAGGYGTTGAAATAAATGATGAAAAGGCAATCATTCCTCCCTCCCACAGTAGAACAGTGCCCAGCCAGTTCCTGAGGAAAAGACAGGCCAGCCCCTCTAAAATTCCTTGCTTTCCATTCTGTTGGTGAGCACCATGGATGTTCCAGGCTATGGAACATTTCTTTAGTTAATTTGGGTTATCTGCCTGGTTGTGTCCCTCCCAGTTCATTCTACCTCTCACCTGTTTGGTGGGGGCAGAGTGAGAAGCAGAGGAGCCCTTCTGGCTGAACATGAGGGTGTTAGCAGCACTGCTTTGGTACTGCAGTGAGTTCAGACTTTTTGAAATGGCACAAACTTTAAAGGAGGCATCTTGTTTTATATTGTTTTCCTGTTAAGTGATAGAGGACGTTGCCGTTGCGATGCATGGCTGAGTTAACGCACTGTGTTACTGCTTCACAAAAACATCTCATGTAGGATAATGTGGTATGTAGTTTTAGAGAATTTACATCAGGCTTTTGTAAGTGCTGTGCCATGGTGCCCAAATGGTATGGTACAAATTTCCATTGGATAGCATTTGGCAAAGCTGAGACTACTGAGTGGGAAGGGAAACCTTGAATAGTCAGGAAACAAGCTAATGAGATGAATGGCTTTAATACTTTTGTGAACCATTCTAAATCTACTCATACTGGAAATGCATGCAATTATCCATAAAATAAATTGCCTTTATCTCATAATTGTCTTTGCTAATTACCTTTTTAGCAAATTAAAAGGTGAGAGGGCTGAATGCTTACATCTATGATTTTCAGTAGTGCATGTTTTTATTGTGCCTTTGTTTACATTGATACACATCCCTGGTGTAAAAACATTACATTTCCACTTTGCCCTAGTACCTGGAGCAAAGCCTGACTGTGCAATCAGTGCTACCTGGGAATAAGAATTCTCTATAATTGATGAGATCCACGGGCCTGTTCCTTACTGCAGTACTTTTTCCAAATGGGAGAAAATGTTCCAAACAGGAACTGCCTGCAATTAAAATTGTAGCACACCATTACAGTGGTGCAGTGTGTCCTTGTAATGTCCTGGGGCTTTTTTTCTTGTTTTCCATCACAGCTGAAGACTGAAAGGATCGAAAAGAAAATGCATATTATAGAACTAGAAAGAAACATAGAGAAAGCTGCTTTTATCACTGAGTGAAGCATATAAAAATGGCTGTAGAATTACCTTGATCCTCCTGTCTTGATTGTTAAATCTTTCATGGTCGAGATTTTTTCCAAGTTCTGATCTAYGAAGAGGGAGAAATTTAACAGCTAGAGATCGGAGCTGCTGACAGTAATTTCATCTTGTTTGTTTAGGATTTATCATAATGGCATCCCAGCTGCAAGGCAGGACCATTACAGTGCTTCCACTATTCTTCTTGTTTGTTTCTCTGACTAAACCCCTACGCAGGTAACAAAGGAGCTAGAAAATAACATGAATTTAGATATGTGGCTCTACTTTCTGCCRATGACAGGGTACAATATGCAAGTGATATTCTAAAATGTATAAAATAATCATTTGGTATGTCTATGTTTTAACAATTTGATTGAGCTACACCTGGGAATCTGAGTGCCAGTAACTGTTATGCCATCATCTTGGTAACRAAAATGTATAATGGCAGATCTTGCACAAGTTTTGCTCCACTGATTAGCGATAGCTCAAAATTTAATTTTATCAAAGTCTCTCAAATTTTCACCACACAAAGGTGAGTTAGGGAGCTTTTCTTACGCAGCCTGCACAGTTTAAAACTTGACCAGCAAAACTATGAATATAGAAAGAGTTTTCAGCATTGCCCCAGAGCATTGTCCTGCTGCTCTGATGGTCCACGTAGGAAGCAGAGCTTCCTACTACTCACTGCTCAAAAAATCTTCCTTGGAAAAGAAATCAGCATCCAAGTTAACTGAGCTCTGCTCTGATTATCCCTGCTTCAAAGCTGCGCAGAGTTATTGCGTGATCATTTCTCTGTACTCTTATCACATATATATCCTCCTTGACTTCTGGAAGCAAATGCAATAAGGCAGAAAGAACCAGCTTTGATTCTTTCCCACTGGATTACAGGATAATTTGTTTGGCCTCTGAACATGTGATGAATTATAGGGAAGGCACATGATAAGGACTTGCACTGAGAAAACCTCTCTAAAATATGCCCTGGGATGAAAGCAGCACTCAGGTTTTCATTTCCATCCCCAGAGCACTCAGATTATGCACTCTGTGTTCAGTTAAGAGGTTTTTGTGCCTGAGGGGCAGGGGAGTCAGAGGTTACCTGAGTGAGAGCCTGGGTCAGAGCTGAAGTGAAGACTGTTGAGGCACAATGGATTGTGTAAGATGCCATAAAGAGTGARCACTCTGATCTGCAGAGGGCAGTTGTACAGTCCTTTCTTTTTTATGGGATTTCAGACAGATTTCTGCACAGTTTGTCAGATTGGCAGTTATGCTTTGAGGGTTTTCCCCCCTACTCTGTTTTCTGAGAGAAAACAAAATTAGGTTAATCCAAGGTTTGAGATAAGGCATCAGGACACCCATTTCAAACATAACACACTACAGAATCCAGGTAATAAACCCAAACACATAGCTTGTGTCTTGTACCCTGAAAGACTCCTTTAGATAAAATTGTTAAAGCTGGCTGAGCTTGGAGAAAAAAAAATCTGCTTCCTCTTCATGTTCCTATCTCCATTCTTTATTCAAAGAACTTTGAGCCAGTGAGCCTAGAGGAGACAAATTAATTAAAATTGGTAGAGGACTGAAAGCATAAAGGTRATGGAAATAATAAAATTAGAGACCTAATTCTCTGAGTTAATGTATGCCAGTGACATCTATTATGCAACGCTCGTTTCCTTAACAGCAAAGTATTTGATTCTAGAATTTTTAAGTTTTCCAGCAAATGTTGTGTCTAGGGTTGTGATAGGCTGGATAGACTGTTCAGTGTCTTTGTTTTGTCATAAAAGGCATTTAGCTTATCTTGAAAGTCTAACTATTTCTGTACAGCTAACTAAAACAGAACTTGGAAATCCTAGTTTTGTGTGTTTGTTTAGTTTGTGTGTTTATGTATGTCAGGGGTTTTAATCCAGATTTAGAATAATTTACTAGCTATATCTGAATTTTGAGTTCTCTGTTCTATCTTGCTAATTGCTGCCTGGCAGGGGTTGTGGAAAGACTTCTTTGGAGATATCTCTGCTATGCTGGAGCTTGGTGCTCTGACCTGGCTTTGACTCCTACTYATCCCTCCTGTTAAAACCTGTCAGCATCTGCAGTGCTGGGAGCAGCAGCTGCCTGGCTGAGGAAAGTGTCCTCTTCCACCTCAGTGGTGCCTTCATGGTGCTTGTGAGGTTCCATCTGCACATCCTCCACTTGGGAGGGCGGAGCTGCAATGTTTGGGCAGCAGCTGCAGCACAGGTGATGTGTTAAAGATTGGTACTTGCAGGACTGGAATATACAGTGGCTTCCCTGGAGGCTTCAGGTGTGTGATGCTGTTTCTGATGAGTTCATGTCTTTGGTTTTTTTCTCTACTGTACATGTCAAAAGACAGAGGARCTGCTAGATGTAGGGGACAACCAAGGAAACTGTTGTTGGTCAGTTAGACTTCTCCTTTTCTTTCATCTGCTGTCATCCTTCTTACCAGAGTGCTGTGAGAAAGCAATGATAAATTCTAATTGTGGAAGAARGTGGTCAAGGTAACAGTTTTAGTCTGTAAAAACATGTACTTCTCCCATCACAGTGTCATTTTTGTGAGAATATCTGCAATCAGGAAACAGCACATCTTTACTGTCAGTTAGCTGTCTGCTGCAAGATGAAACCCAGATGTCTACCAGGAAACAGATGTACAAGCTACATAAAGCCAGATAAGACAGCTACAATATTCAGTGTATACAGAAATCCTACTGCATACCATCCCCTCCATGCATTAAAAAAGGAGCTGCTTTTTTTCACTCAAGAAAACTCTTCTCTTCTGAACAATGACATGCCGTTTTCTGCTGGTTTTGAAATCTTCCTAATTTCTTTGCCTAATAAATTCCCATGTTTGTTTGAGGAGCATCAATATATACTCCTGTCCAGAAGCCATCTGATTGTTTAGACACAGTAATATCCTCCACTGTCACTTCTTGTTAGCTTTATTTGCTATTTCAGTTTCTTCTATTTATAGCAGTGAGATGATCACTTTAAACATGCAATTTCCTTCATTTCTTGCTGACCCAAGATTAATACTAAAGGAAGATTTTCAGCTTTTAAGTGTGCCAGACAGGAGGCACCACGTATTTTAAATGTCCAAACAAAAATAATTCCAGAAGGACATAAACACTGCCTGACTCAAATGCCAACAAAAGGGAATATTCTTGTCAAGGCTAATGAAAATTCATTTAGAACATGGAATTAATTTACAGGCTACAGATGAGTAGAAGAGCCAGCAGGAGAAATCTCAGAGGGCAAAGGGTCAAGTGAAACAAAGCTGTGGTCTAATCCTCAGCTTCATCTTAATGATCCTTGGATGTCCAAGAGGTCTTGGTATTAAAAAGGGTTGATCTCAAGTGTTTTTTTTTTGTTTTGTTTGGGTTTTTGTTTGTTTGTGGGGTTTCATTTGGTTGTTGTTTTTTGTTTTGTGGCGTTTTGTTTGGGTTTGGTTTTGTTTGTTTTGGTGTGCTTTTCTTCGAGGTAGTTTTTGTTGGTTTGTTGGTTGGTTTTATTGCTAGCTTGGGTCTGGTTGTGGGTTTTGGGGGGCTTTGGGTTGTTTGGGGTTTTTTTGAGAATAAATCTTCTCTTTGTAACAAGGCTCTAGCTGGGGCTRGTGATCAAGTTTTGGATGAGCAGTGCTGGATCTTGTATGCATGGGTATGAGAAAGGTACTGCTTGCTGTTTGGGATGTGAATATATTTATTATCCTTTTTCTGAGTGGTTTGGCTGGGTCCCAAAGTATTTAATCTGCTGTTGTGCCATTATTATTATCTAAATGGCCCTGTTTCCTGACTGCATTGCTTTTGGGTCATTAATATTACCAGAGTTCTGAGGTAAAATTATTTCTCAAATTTCCTTAACTCCCTCCTTATCATCTTAGTRAATAAGAGTGATAACTTTATCACAGCCCATGGTGAGAAATTTACATGCCCTGATATTGGAGTTCTTCTGCCTCTGTGCCACTGTTTGCTCAATCAGCAAGGGATCCATTCAGGAGCATGAGTGTAGAATGTAAAAGAACCTCAGACTGGTAATGAGACCTTGTTCTTTCTGTGGTTAACTATGATTCACTACTGGCCTGTCAGGCGTGATTTTTTTTTGTATGGGAGAGTTTGAGAAAACTGTATTTTCCACCATCAATTGTTAGTATAAACTTTTTCTCTAACAGAGAATTAACTCATGAAAACATTGAATGAAACTGACAGTAAAAATAGAAAGAGTATTTTGTGCCCCTTCCATACTGCTCTTCTCCTACCCAAAAGACTGCAATTTTCCAAAACTGAACATGACAAAGACTCATTTCCCTGTCTAGTAGGTTTCTACAATGCCACAGGAATGGTGAAGGGTCTGGAGGCAAATTCATGTGAGGAATTGGCTGAGATCACTTGGTCTGTTCAGTGTGGGGAAGAGAAGAYGGACAGGAGATCTCATTGTCTAAAACTTCTTTGTAAGGGGAAAAGTAATTTTAAAAATTGGGGATGTGAAATCTCTAAAAATGTGAACTCTTATGGATAAGCASAGTGGTGAATCAGAAACTTCAAATGAGCAGTGTGAAACAGATTTTTACATAGCTTTGTTGTATCTTGCCATTCCATAAAGGCTTTTGTATTAATCTTTCAACAGAAAAAAAAGATGGGTTTTTACAAGAGGACTAGCTAAAATACTTGCAATTCACAGTCTGGATTTGAAAATTTTTGTTATTTTCTTTGCTTTTTGCAGAACTGAAAACTTTTAATATCATTTGCTGAAAATTGATTGATGCCTTGGATTGTCATTGCCAGTGTTTTCTGATCATYGTTTTCACAAAGTGCTGTTTTGATTCAGCTTTCTCTGGAGTGGGATTTGGCATTTTCACATTTTCAGATAGGAGGTCAGTGATGAGATCTGTAGACATGTTGTCAAAGAGCTCTCTGCTCCTGAAGCCATCAGCATGTGTGGTTCTATTCTGGAAAGAAAACAAGCAGCTGTGATGGCAAGGAGCAGTAGGGGAACAACAGGGGGCTTAATTATGCCCAAATGGCTTAAGGTTTCTGTGCACCTGGCACTCTTTGGTAGGTTGCACCGGTTTTCATTACAAAAATGTTTGTAAAAGAAGCTCTCTAGTCTTCAGTGGCACTCTAATAAAAGGTGTTTTATCCCTAGAAATTCTAATTCACTGAGTCTGATGAGATGTGATTTTTGAAGTGTACCCTTGGTGCGTCACATGGCACTTCCAGAAATGAAGTTTCAGTGTGTCAGGTCTGCTAAGGAAAAAGCAAAGTGTGTTAAGGAGAAGTTAAATTACCTGCAGGGGTTAGCTGCACGGCTCTTGTAGGACCCATCAGACAGGACAYGTGGGGCTGAGTATGCAGCCCTAGAAATGGAAGTGGGGCAGGGGAATCCTGGTGCCTGTGGCATTTCCAGAGTCAGGCTGCCCTCCCCTTGGCTTGGAGCTGTGTGGTTCTGCTGGGGCACCCTGGCACCTGGCTGAGGTTCCTGAAGGCTCCAAGGACCAAGGAGTGGCTTTTTGTTCCTTGGCAGCAGCTGGTCCAGATTTGCCCTTTGTGTCCTGCAGGATCTCTGTTCGGACTCAGCAGATCTTTGGTCCTGCTGCTGATGCTGTCATTTCCCAATCCCAAACCTCTATCAGTGGACTGAATTCCCTGGCTTTTAGCAATTCTGTCATGAAGCTGAAGAGATGAGGAAGAAGTGCAATGGGATTAGTTTCAGTTGTCTCTCAGTTTTGGATTAAACAAGAAACATTCTGTGGGGTTTCTTTAAGCACATGTTCACAGATGGACTCATGTATTTATAAATTATTTTCTGGCCCATTGAGGAATAAAAAAAATATTCCTTAAAAAAACCCAAACCTGGACTGTATTGTCCATCATATTTCTGTCTCAGTAAAACTTGTGCATTTCAAAATGAAAGCATTCCATCAGGAAGATGAAGTTTAATTCAGAATTTAGTTAGCCCCATTCAATATTTATATAAAGTTATGTTCCATTAGATTAGAAMATAAGTTGGCAAATTGTATAAAATGCAACCTAGATATTACACTGGAAAACATAGGTAGGATGACTGGCAAGTATAGTAGAGTTACAATTAAAAAATTAAGGAAATTTTATTTCCTTTGTTTAAATATGGTCTTAACATATCTCAAAGGATTTATGAAAATGTCAGTGTTCGTTGAGAAGACCATCAGTGTCCGTAAACTCATTTTAGTATTTTTGTGGTACTCACCTCAATGAAAGGTGAATTTCATTTTGRATTTTCTCAAATTAACATCAAGAATTTCCCCAAATCCAGAGATGTTTTCTGCTTACTTAGCATCTTTAGATGGCTGACAATGACACTAAGCTCTATTAAAACTCTGAATCATATTTCCTGTGGCATAAGGTGCAAATTTTAAAGGCGATATTAAAGTTTACTTAACTTCTTAGTGCATCCTTATCTTCCAAACCCTTGAGGGTGTGGGAAAAACTAATGTTTTTTCTTTCCCTCTAGCTTTCTTATTTTGAGGAAGTAATAACATTGTGAGATGTTTTTATATTAGCAGAGAAATCTGAATAAAGGTAACAGAAAATAAAATACCACGCAATTTACCATAAAGTTCAGAGGAAATAGGTAGACAGAGATATTAAAAGCATATTTTCATAGAAATAAAAGAAATCTTGCACAAATTGGAGCTTCCTATTTCTTAGGATGTTAAGCAGAACCATCTCAGTTGTGAGCTGGTAGCCATTGTTCCAGTATTCTCGAGTACTGTCCTAGCATTTCTCTGGAGACTCTCAGCACTCAGGAAAGATGATTATGACAGAATTCTATCATAATAAAACATATCAAGATGAGAGTTTTTGCATCTTTAAAAAAATCCAGAAATTTTGAGGTGAGCAGTTTATAACTCCAGAGTATTATTTATATATTCCTCCATGTATCATTATTTTGCATATGAAATTCCTGTCAACTGAACAGCCTAATTTATTGAGTAATGGGAAAACATCTTGTTATACATCACACTTTAAAGTTCTTAATTTATTGTTGGAATAATTTCTGAGGCTTTAGGGACTCACATGAGCTAAACTTCAGATTTTTTTAATAGTTTAGAAAACTGGTATAATTTCTATAGCATAAACCCAAAGTATCTTATTAGTTTTTGTTAAATGACATTATCTAGAATAAATTATTTTCCCTTCATTTTTTCCCTTTCAAACCAGAAGGTATAAATCCTAGACTGTTGGTCCTTGCAGTCATGTTCTCTACCTTGCATGATTTTGACACAATATCCTGTTGTACTGAATTTTAAATGGAGCTTGAAACATGTCTAATTTAGGAAATATTTACATATAATCAAGGAAACACAACAGGGAACTCTATWTAGTAGCAATGCAGTCCGTGCTGTAATTGATATTGGAAATCTTTCTAGGAGGACACAGTTAGTTTAGCAAAGCAGTTATGGCCTCATATATTACACACAGAGGAAACCAGCAAATAGCACTGTGTATTTATTTACCACCTTCATCAGTATAATATTGTGCAAAGGGTGCTTTTATCTATTTAGTAAATTTGGTTGGTCATGACTCAGCAGATTAAGCTGCATTTTGTGCTTGATTCTCTTTTCAGGATTTCTATYTGGGGGAGAGAAAGCCTGTCAGAAAAAGAAAAACCTCAAAACATTTTTTTAAGTCCCAACAAAAGCCAAAAGACCTGAAGTGTCTGAATGTGTGGTGTGATAATACAAATGATGTAAGCAAGAAGACTCTGCAGAAAAAAGGAGTCACGCTTTTAATCAAGTGTGTGGACTGCACATATTACAGCACATTATATCTTACTGGTGCTTCAAACTATATTGATTTTTAGAATGCATAGCCTCAGCCTTTCCCTGAACAAATTCCAAGAAATCACTCTTGTCACTTACTGTGATCCACAATATCCTACAGTGTTTGCAAACAACCATGGAGCTTTTGTGGGGAAAAGTGCTCTAGTTGGCAGTCTGTGCTGCTGCAGTTTGGGGGCTCTCTGGGGCCAGGGCACAGGTTTGCTGTCAGGTGAGCAGGGTGGCAGAAAGAGGAGCAGTGAGAGGTRCAGCCCTGGTTCCTTCCAGATGCCCTGGGGAAGGTGTGGCTTCCTTCTCTCCCCACCTTTCTCAAAGACACCCAGGAGCAGCAGAGAACATCCTCACCTGGGCAGGCAAGCAAACACAGCCCCTCACCTGGGCAGGCAAAGGAGCACCCTCACCTGGGCAGACGAACACAGCCCCTCACCTGGGCAAACACATCCCCTCACCTGAGCAGACGAACACAGCCCCTCACCTGGGCAAACACAGCCCCTCACCTGAGCAGGCAAAGGAACAGCCCCTCACCTGGGCGAACACACCCCCTCAGCTGGGCGAGGCCCCGTGGGTGTGCCCAGAGACCCCCAGGCCCGGGAGAGCAGCCCCTTCCCCCTGTAGGGCTGGGACCCCCTTGGGCAGGATGTGCCCTCTGTCAGCAGGGATGCAGGAGCTCAGCTTTGGCCTCTCCTCTGCCTCGGTTCCTGGGCTGAGCTGGCATCTGGAATTGTGGCAGGTATAATTTCAGTCTGTGTAGCTTCATTGATACAGAAATATTGAGGAGGTTAATTTGCTTGTGGGCCCTGTTTTATTAAAAACATTTCTGTCATCCTGCAGTGCTCTGGTTCCTGGCCAGGAGCCCCAGTTCCACAGGCAGTAGCCTGGTGCTGGCAGCTGTGATACGTGAGGAGCACGTTGCCATTTATTGAAATGAGCTGTGAAAATAACAGATACAGCTCCAGGCTTGAGTGTGCATGCAGCTTATTTCCATTCAGGTTTAGATATCTTCCTTTCCTCAACCTCACAAGTATCTAATGTCTACCAAACGAAATGGGTTGTAAATCAAAATATTCTGGATCCTGTGTTCAGCAAGAGCTCATAACCCTTCTTTTTATATTTTGTATTCTTTTCAATTTAAATATTGACACATTTCTTGAGCCAATTGATAAAAGTTCCCTTCGTTTATTGTAGTGACAGCCTAAGTAACTGTGCCAGTGTTTCCTTTAATTTTCACTGCTATGGGTGTGTGTTTTAGTATTAAGTTACTAATTTGTTGGAGGTGAAGGCAATCAGTATTAGAGTAAAAAAGCTATGAATCTTAATATTGGTTTGAACAGAAAATGTAATATTTAATACTTATTGCTCTAGTGAGACATTGAGCAAAGCACAAAATGATGATAAAGGGATAAGAAGGTTCTCAAATATGTTAGAAAATGTGGGATTCTGCTTATCTAGAAATACCTCAGGAGGTGATGAATCAAAATACAAGAGACTTGCTCACCAGCAGTTAATGAGATCTACCTGTGACAAGGGTTAGTGTTTAAATCCCTGATATGCTGATAAGTGAAATCCAGACTGCTTTTGGAAGGTGTAATGTATTTCTCTAGCAATTGCAGGAAAAACTTAAAATACTGTGTTTTTACTTTTTATTGTATTCAGTATTCTGGGGATTAAATTTACTGGTGTTTTCAATAGTATGGTTTAAAATGAAGTAAAACTGTGCTGTTTTCTAGTCAGGTTTTTAGTACTTTTTTATGAAGGTGGTTATTTTTAAAATTATGATGAAAGTGACCTTTTCAGAGCTATAACACGTTAACTGAATTAAATAAATCATTGGATTGACCTGGATATCTTTTGAAAAATCATTCTGAGTCAACATCAATRCACCATGAGAATAAAAGAGGAATAATTTGCTTGAAGAAAATGAGTTTGTTAGCCTATAACTCAGCCAAGGTTGTTTGCATGTTTTAAACGTGGTCCAGGGCCACGATTCACACTGGAGCCTTTCCATTAAATGCCTGCAGCTTGAGCAAGGAGGGGCACAGATTCATGTATTCTTTGCCATATAAAAGCCTGCTATTTTAGGAGACGAAATTAAGGTACATCAGGAAATTCAAAGGCAATAAAATTTCCAGGCTGCCAATGAAGGCACAGGTTAGTGATTAAATTATCAGCAGCATTATGAAGCAGAAATTTGCATCACTAAAGCTATATTCAGATAACACATGCGTATTCCCTCTGTAGGAGTGGTGTTTCTGAACCTTTTTTCCTTACATGATAATAAATATTTCACATGAATCTTGTGAACATTGAGAGGKGCTGCCACAGTCAACCTGGAATGCCCAGTAGATTAAAGGGATGAGCACAGGACTTTTTTAATTAGAGTGAAGGGTTTTATTTAATGTGGATAGAAGGAAAATAGGAGATTGAAAACTTCCTAAAAATTCTTAAGAGAAAAACCATGAAGAAGAGAGAACAGCACTGTTAAAGTCCTGAGACTTCTATTTTTCTCATAAAAAGCTCTTCTTTTAGCTTCTAATAGATTGTGAAACCTGAGCAACCAAACACAAAGATTATAGTAGCAGAGTCAATATGAGTGTTTTATGAATCCGGGTGGATAAGAAACAAGAATTGATCTAATTCTATAAAGTTCCTTTCTGACCATGTTATATGCCATAACTCAAACTTCTGTTTATTCTGTTTGAACTCAATGTGGGGAAAAATCCATAAAATGAAATGCAACAGTAAATACAGAACGTTAGTGCTTGGGAGAAACACCGAAACTGTCAGCACTTGTAAAAGAGTTACTTTGTAAAAACACGGTCTATCTTTATGTCCCTTTTACCTTTGTGTTTCTTACTGTCAGTTCTGAGCCTGGAAGTGAGGGAGACTTCCTATTTATGCCTTCAATGGAATGCACGTTATTTTCTGTTTGTTTCTCTGGGTGTTTCAGCAATAATTCACTGCCTGAACAAAGGGAGATTTCTGTAGGAAATTACTGCAAAATTATATAGGGATGTGGGCAACAGGAGTATCTGCAGCAGCGAGCATCCTTTGCAAAATTTTAGTATTTGGTGTCATTAAAAATTATGTTAGAAGTGGGCATAAAATAACGGTATTTCATATTCTTTTGAAAATTAACAACAACAAATTATTATTTATTCACTGAGCTTCTGCAGTTCCTCTGCAGTTCCTAAGCACTTCAAAACCACAGCTTTGTGTTTTTAATGCATCAAGGAAACCTAGGCAGAAAGGCCTGTGCTGTCCCTGAGGGTAATGTGGCTTGGCTTCCCACATTTCAGCTGAATTTAGCCAGATTTATTGGCTAAAAGTAAGATCCAGAGCTCAAGTAGAAAGATGGCTCAGCAACTGAGAGGCATAAATTAAATACCCAGGTCACATCATATGCCCTAAATCATATGTAGGAAATCAGAGTTTTGAGAAGATATAGCCTCAACATGGTGTAGTTCAAATAGCTTCAAATTGGTGTAGTGACTGTGACGTTGCCAGAGACCTGGAAAAATTACAAATGTATGGATTATAATTACCCATAGGAATCCTACTGGACACAAGTGTGTTTAGTTTTATTACTGAAATGAACAAACTTCTTCCTTCTTCTACTAAAGTTGGAAAGTAACTTTTTTGTTTGCTTGGACACTAAGATCGGGACTGTAATTTCAAATTCAGATTTAAAAAGTGAATTTAGGAGAGGTCAGATGAGGGTGAAGACCAAGGAGCATTCAGGTCCATAAGAAACCAAATGAAGCTTGTAATTTGCTGTCAAACGTTAATAATACATGAGGGAATATATTTGAAACTCCACATTGCTTGTGCTCATGTAGAAAGTCAGTACTTCTAGTTCTGGATCAGGAGTAGTCAAATGGCTTGATCCGAAGGTCAGCTGTGTTCTGACCTGGAACATTTTGCTGTTTTAGCCATGAACTCTGAGTTCTTCTGGTATGGGCTATTTCTGCACAGGTTTTTAAGTCTCCAGTGTCCTGTATGAATGCTTTTAGGAATTCAGCTGTCTCAGTGTTCAGTTATGCAGCTGTGCGTGATCACTGCAGCACTGCCCCCCGACCCCTGGTTTGTGTGAGGGTGTCTCACTGTCACAGTGCCTTGTCCCATTATACACCCTYGAGTGAAGCAGTGCTCTGCACCCCCTTGCAAATGACTTAAAGTCGTGCAGACCTCATGCTCACTGAGGTCTTACTGCTTCCCTGCAGGAGCAAAATTATCTCTTTCTGTTTGTCTACAGCTCAGGGTGTCTGAATTATAATCTGGAATTAACAACTTCCACTTCCCTACCTTCACCATAGCAGCCACCACCATTATTCATTGTGATTTCTTTTTTCCTGAACATAGACCAGGCATTACAGATTTAAGTTTGTTTTAAGGTTACTGAGGTGTGCAATGGGGCTGCTCATTGAACAGAGGAGGATGCTCACCAACTTCACAGGCAACTTCTGCTCTTAACAGATAGCCAAGGGTGAGAGCTACCTCCTGCTGTGCTTTCTGCTAATTAGATGCATTTTTCTTCCTTTGTTTTTTAATAGATAAAAAGTAATATACATTTTCTTTTATATGAAATCTTCTCAGTGGAGATGTTTGCTGGTGTAATTGAGGTGCTGTTTATCCAAGGTGGTGTCACTGCTGCTCAGTGACTATGTGCACAGATTTCCTTGTGGTGCACAGCCAAAGAACTCTGGTAACTTTGTGAAATAGAAGATCTCTGCATGATGAGAATTTGTCAAGATTACTGAATTACTAAAGAGGAGAGGGATGAGTGCAGTGAACCCTTTCCAGAGAAAGGGAATTGATTGGCATGTTCAACATGTACTGCATGCTTTCCTATTACAAAATTTGTACAGAATCTGTGGAAAATTTTCATCCTTGGAGGCCCTGTTTTCCAGGGGCTGGAACCACTAATCTGAGTCACATTTCTCTATCTAGCCTTGTTTATCTCATCTAGGAAGCCTCCTCTGGTTGAGATGTCTGCTTCTCTGTCAGATTCGATTGAACCCAACCAAGAATTCATAAAAGTGTTGTTAATGAGCAACAGAGAGAACACTGTAATTTAACTCTCATTTCCTTGGGAAGAGTAGCTCAATAATGGCTTAATCTTTTGGTACTTAAATTATCCAGATAAACAACAACAGAACATAGGTACAAGGAGACAAAATGAAAATAAGACTCTTGTTTCCCTGTGTCCGCTGTGTGATGGATAGTGGTGGGTGTAGCAAAGTTCTTTTCTATGGCTGCATATTTTTATCCAAAGAATTTGGTTTTTTTTATACAAATTTCTCCATTTGAGTGGCACTTCTTCTGTTTTACTGCATGGTATCAGTTGTGAGTATATTAAAAGGTCTGAGAGACATGCAAGGTGAAATGCCAGCAAGAACAAAGTACTGCAAATACCAAACACTTAGAGCAGGCAGGAAGGGGATCCTTTCTGCACGTGCTGTACCCTCCAAACTCCAGCTTGAAACAAATCATCTCTCCAGCTCTGCAGGAAATGGCATTCTGTGCATTATGCACACAAACTAATTTGAGCTGATCAGCAGGTAGCATTAGCCAGCTCTGGGGCATCCACAGTAGATATGAGGCCTTTTTTTCTCCACCAAATAGTTTTTCCATGTGTAAGTTTTGTTTCAGGTAGTAGATTTGTCCCATATCAGCAATTAATCTTCCACTGCTGACATTTCATAAATGCAGCACAGGTCAGTTCCACAGTTATTATCTTGTGGGCTTCCTTTTAAAATAGCTTTTGTACTCCTGTCTAATACAAATAGTCATTTTTAAAACAGCAACAGATATCAGGTAGAAAAGCTGTCAAGAAATAAATGCCTGTTTTTCTCAGTCTTTGGCCTGTGGTTTATTTTGTTTTGGGRTTTTTTTCCACTTTGTAGCATCTTCTACTGTAGCTATTGCAGCAGCATCTCTCAGTCTTTGGATCCTTGCTGTCAGAATAATCATGAATATTAGTTACAGCAAGTGTTCCCACCAAAACATAAAACTAAACTTAAACTAGATTTTTTCACTTCCATTCATTGAGTTCTCCAGTAAGTTAAAGTGCAGTGAATGCCCTATTATATTTATCATTGTACTCAATGAAATTYAGCAGCTTGAATTCTATACTGGAGACCATGGTAGAAGACAGAGAATGATTTTAAATCATGCCTGTTAAAACATACTTTTCTTTAGTTGGAAGGACCCTAAGATGGTTTCTAATTTCCATTTTCTTTTTTTCTTCTTTGTGTATGTGTCCATCTAGTGTTTCCTGAGTTTTTCCATTGATTATGATGGAAAAGCAAAGAGCCTTTGGAATTCTGATAATAAATCATTGTAGCACTTGCTGAATCACCTGGAATCCTGAATAATTGTTGTTTGGACTACCAAGGACTGCCCCAGATATTTTGCAGCCTGTGTTACACCAATGCAGTTTCACTGCTGCCAGTGGAGCTGTACCATGGGTGACCCAGGCTGGGAAATCTAACCCAGCCGAACATCAGTTTGCTTCCACCTTCACTTGAAGTTTAACRCTGTCAATCAGAGGTCTTTTCTGTAATCCTCTGGGCCTGCTTAAACCCAATTTCATTATGCTTATGAAAGAAATATGTAATTGTGTTTAATATGCTCAGCAAAGTAAGGTAGAAATAGTAATACTATGAGAAAACTGGGGGAAAACTTGTCATTTACCAACATCTGGAAAGAGCTCCAGCTCCATGCAAATTGCAGTGACTAAAAATGCAGCCAGCAGGAAGCCATTAATTACAACATCCTCCTGCAATCCAGAGTCAATTGTAGMATGCTTTTTAATGTAGATGATGACTGTGACCAATACGGATTTTATTACTATTTCTATAAACCAGAAAATGAAATCATTCTGAATTGCTTTAYTTAAATGTCAGGTTGACCACAGAGCAACTTGCTTTATGCCCATAATGTTGAATGAAAGTAATTTGGTTCCCTGCTGAGCCCCTGCACTTGTGCAGGAGGATGATTGGTTTAAGGCAGTTCTGTATTTTGATATATCTTCATGTGTTAATAAGGAAAAAGACTAGAAGGTAATCTTAGCTGCACCTTACAGGTCTCAAATTCTTCCTAATGTTAAATATCTCTAGGTCGTAACAAGTGTATCTACATTTTAGTCTGGTGGCTTGTTAATGAAAGAGAATACTGCCAATGAGGCAGAACAGGCAAACTGGGCCAGGGTCCCCATGTCTGCTGGAAACAGATCAGTGTGAGCTTGGACTGGACGTCTCCAGAGGTGCTGATGCTTCTATGATTATTCCCTCTGTAGGAGTGGTGCGTCTCTGAGCTTTTTGTGTTTCTGACTGCCTGTGGGGCCCAGAGCTTACAAAGGTTTGGTGTCTGAGACTCCTTGGAAAGGGACAAGAGTCAGTGCTGACCAATGGTGTGCAAAGTGCCGTGGCACCGTCTGGGCTGAACTGAGCAGTGAACAGTTTCTGCTGATTTCCAATTCTGCTGGAAGTTCAGATGTTTCAGGCAGCTGAAGTTGAAGGTTCCACTCATACAAAACTAGTAAAAATGAGAAAGAAATTGAAGGATATCCTTTGGTTTTGAAAGTCCAAGTTTCAGCCAGATCCATCGATCCAAAAAACCTGCCACAACCAACTTTAAAACGTGGGGTTTATGAAAACTCCATGGGAATCCAAAGAAAAATGAAAGATAAAATCAGAACTAACAGCATTGTACAATAATTGAACTCTGTGAGATACATTTCTTGTTAGATGTTGTACATGTGTAGTTAATAGTCTGAAACCTCATGAATATTAATCCTGAGACATCAAAGTAAGACTACAGTGTGTAACAGCAAGCTAATCTCCAAATTCAACAAACACAGTATACTTCTAATTTAGATAATGAAAGGCTTAGGGTTTTAACTAAATTTTGTGTAGTGGTAAAAGGATTGATAGTTTGACTGATTTCCTCTGACAGCAGTGCTGCAGCACCCAGTTCTAAAAGCCTTGAATCTTTTAACACCATCTATTTCATAATAGGCCACTGATGCTTCTAAACTGATATTTTAGGGTACCACTATCAGATTTATCTGATAAAATTACTTCTGGAAATTTTGCTTAATTCAGTGCATGTTTTACTTAAGGAGGACAACTTGAAACTGTGATGTCCTAAACCATGTCAGAAAACCTGAATGCTTTACAGTTTTGCATTGGGAACTGAGCCCCCAGCCTGAGACCTCTCAACAAGGTCAGTTTTCCAAGGTGTAGAGTCACTTAAAGGTGCTTCTAACTTTGCTTCTTTGCAAGTCTTTTTTACTGGACACGAAGGGAAGCCGAGTGCCACTTTGGGGAAGTTTATTTGCTTTGGCACTGTTACTCAAACCTTTGCTGATTTTGTCAGTGCTCTGCTCTAAGCTTGATGTGCTCCCAGTGGTCTTGGACTTTTCCAAGTTGAAAACCAGACCAATATTCCAGGCCAGTGCTAGAGGAGCAAAACTTACGCAAAGTAAATCAAATTCTTCAGCAAACATTATAGGAGCTGAGTTTATATTTGATAATTGATGGTTAAGTTGATAGTTTGATGGTTAAGACGCTACAGTTAGCAGTTTCTTCCAAATAACATACGGGGGTGGGGGGAGCTGTGATTTTGTTGTTTTAAATGTACAATCACAGTGCACTAGCAAAAAAAGGAAATTAAATGTAAATAAGAAAAAGAATGTTAAGAGAGAGGAAAAGCAATCTCCTGGAAACTCATAAAATATGGGGGTTTTTCCTTTAAAAAGGTATGAATTTAAAAAATATTTTAAAGTGTTGAATAAAATTGGACTGAAATAGCTTGAAGGCATTGCACAAGTGGCTGTAAGTAAAGATTTTAATAATGGTCTCTGCAGGCAAAGAAGCAGTACGTCATAGCTATTGACTAACTCTGTTTTTAGAATGAAACAAAGTAAATTTAACGTAGTGCTCTGAAGCACAGTCTAATGAATTGCTGAAGTTATTAAATGTGAGAGAGATGTATGGAGAGTGTATTTGTGAAAGAGGTAAAAAAATTTCAACCCTTTTCCAACAACAAGACAAAAAAAGCTTGGGCTTACTGCCTTTTAGAATAAGTTGACAATTTCAGCAGCTTCTGAATGGCAATTATAGAACTGCTATTACTTTAAGCAAAAATCTGGCCTCTGTTATTTTGTTTATAAAGTGGTAAGAGTAATTTCAGGGTGTAATTCTGCAGGATGCTGCCTGTTTTCATTCAAAAAGCCTTCAAAATAAAAGTGGAATAGATGCCTTATTCAAAATTAAAGAAATTAAGCAGTTTGCAATACTCTGTGTGCTAGGGTACCACAAATATGCCAAGAAAGCTCTGCTTCACTGCTGCATAATTTTCTATTCCTTAATAAATGGCTTAATGTAAAGTAAATGATCTCTAGAAAACAACAGTCAGTCAGAAGGAAAGACTCTTACACCTTTTTTATGACTGAAACTGCAGTTGAAGCGGCAGAGTTATATTCTTCAACAGTGCAGATACTCAAAAGGTTCCCAGACCTTGAAAGCCAATGTGTATTCCCTGGATCTTGAGTTATAATGTGCTGCTGGAATCTTGTCATTGGTGTCTTAGAGAATCCTCTCTCAAAGTTTAAAGGGTGGGAAGGGCCAGCTGGTAAAGGATTATGTGATATATTAGTGAAGGATCTTACARCTGCCAGGTGGCACTGAACACCTTCTGCTTTACTGCCCTCCATGGGATGCAAGGATTTCTGCTACCTCCCAAGATCAAATTTAATTTAATCTCTTTTTAACTTCTTAAACTGTGACAGGATTAAGAAATGCTAGGACATGGTTTATTACGCAGTTGGCTCTTAAATAACAGATGTTCCATGAAGATAACAAAGCCTGCATATTTTAAATTGTCTGACTATTAACATCTTTATAAACCTTTACAATTAGGCAATGTCACTAATTATTGTCTCTGAAGTATCTTTAGCCAAGAGGCTCTGTATGCAAGAAAAAGSAATCAGGGCAGTGGTAAATGGCAATCTCAGAGGCTTTTAGCTATTCTACATAACATGACAGCACTTGTTCCCCAGTATCACTCTGCTGCAGTAATTTTGTGTGTTCTTATAGAACAAAAAGGCAAGTTTCTAAAGCCAACATTATCTCTTTTCGTTTCTGTGGCCCTTTTTGCTATTGTGAAATCTGCTTTTCTCTCAGCCTAAAACAAATTGAAGGGAGAGCCAACAGAAGACTATTTTGGAGTTCATAACCCAAGTTGTATCATGGAAAGTAATTTGTAGGTAGCAAGCCATTAACCTTGAAGAGGGGAAGGACGTCAAACTGGCAGCATTTTATTAAAAAGCTATGTGGGAAGAGAAGAACAATATCCCAAACTCACCACAAATATGYGAAATGCCACAATCTGTTTATAACTCAGTAAGCAGAGCTTAAAAAATTCAACTTATGAAATAAATTAGATTGAATTATATGGGAACATACCAAAGACAGTAGGAAACCACTGCTAACAGTTTTTTAAATCCTCATGTGCATAAACCAGGCCGTAAGTATTTTTAACTAATTTAAAATAGAGCACATGGGTAAYGCTGCCTATCTGCTGACAGAAAGGCTTTTGCCAGTTTTCCTTTGATTACTGCCACCTTGTTACTGGCTCTACAGGAATTTGACTATTTATAATGATCTGTTTACACTCATTTAATGTAAAACTTCCCTGAGTCCTGCTTATCCCTGTGGCTCTTAAAGACTCAAATTTTACATATTCTACTAAATTATATCATTGGCTTCTCAGAATTTGGCCATCCATTAGATCACTACATGGGATAAAAACTCTGTAATGTTTGTAAATCTTCTTTGGAGAGGCCAAATATTTCACTTAATAATTGTCTTTTCTACTTAGGTAGTTCATCATTTGGTACTAATTTTGCTTTCTGGTTAGAGACAGTAGATAGAGGATTACAATGTGAAAGTAGAAATCCTTTTGAGATACTCAGCTTTAAGAAATGCAGAACACTGACAATATCTCTTCCTTTCCCCATTTCTGAAGCACATAGCATATTTTGAGGGTTTTGGTGTTTTGTGTGTGATGTATGGTCAAGTACTGCCTAGATGCAATGTCATTTACATTAAGGACTGTGATTGCAGAGGTTGGGCACAGTGACCCAGACATCTCTTATGCTGTCATGCTTTAAGTCAGTARCACTACACTAATACTTTCATCAACATATGATTTGAAGCAATTTAATAATGTAGCTGATGAATGTCACCTTCTTACACARTGTTTTCAAGCAGAAAGGTACCAAACCACAGAAAGTGTGAACAAATAGACTAACAGCTGCCATCAATCTTCATTCATTCTGGATGACAAGAGCACTGAAAAGCAAAGGCAGTGACACTAATCCAGTGCAGATAATAGACATAGCTACTGTTCAGAAGTAACCTTTTGTCCTTGACTACCTCAATTGATTGCTCATTACATATTTAATGCTTCCTTCTCTTTTTAAATAGGTGAAAATCTCAATATTCCATAGAGCATAGTCCTGAGGTAGCAATCACTGGTACAATGATGCTCTAGCTACTAAATATATAGACCTGGGGAAAAAAATGTTATTTACTGTCCCATCTATCCTGAACAGATACATCCCACAAATACCCTAACTGAGCCTGTGACAGGCAATATATATATATATATATATATTGCATAGGGGTCAGCACTAATAACTTCAAATACTGTGACAGCTGCTGCTCTTTACCAGAGAACATCACTATAAACACCTCATTTTTCATTATCTGCTTAGGAATAAATTATTTCATTATGCTATATGATTAATAAGCATGCAAAAATAATTGCAGTAGTTGATGGTTTGTTGAAAATGGATAAATGTTCATCATGTACAAGCTGCAGAAAATGAACTTCAGAGAGATCTGAGTTAGAACAAGTTTCAGTTCTCCATCTGAACCAATGTAACTGTGTGCATAATTATAGAGTATTTTCATAATAACCAGGGCAGATTAGTATTTTTCAATGGTTTATGAATCATGCTCATATATCTAACAGTAATCTCAGTGTACTGATTCAAACATAACACAGTTCTCGTTCTCAAAGGGGGAAAGCATGGGTTCAATAGACAAATGATTATTGCATATCAACTTCTCCATCATTTCCTTACTTTTTCTGAGGCAAAGAAAGAGTAAAATGATCTATTGAAAGCTTTTCAAAGCCCTGAATACTGGGAGCTGCACTCTGGGGCAGGGGAGCTCTTTCTAATTGATGTGACAGCGCTGCTGCTCAGCTGGTGTCCTGGTGAGAACATTCCAGACAGCACAGAAGCTTTGGGATACAGGGAGAAAGCAGCAGCCCA
>JACDOX010000591.1:163098-173647 GCA_014549065.1 Cardinalis cardinalis
AGAGCGTGAGTGGCTTTGGGGTTAGGGGTTCACTCCAGTCCATAGCCTGTGCAACAGCAGCAATGACCATGCCATTCAGGCAGAGGGAAAACCACAGACAGGAGTGCCATGTTCCTTGTTTCTCCTCCAGCCTCCTGTTAGTAGTTTCCAGAAAGAGAATGTGTTTTTTCCTATTGTTCCTTGACAGAGCCATTGTCTCCTCAAAATTATATTGCAAATAAGATTTTTGGAGTTTTTAAACAATCTTCCTCATCTATTCTTAAATTTAAAACACCAGTGATTTTTCAGTTTGTCTGTCTTTTTTTTCTTTCCCTGTCAACCATCTCATTTCTGTTTGTAATTTCACAGATACTCTGAATTGCCTCTTGTGTTGTCTGGTCTGCAGGCTTGCGCTTCTGAAAATGGTTCTTTCAGATTCTCTACCTTCTTCAGAATAACATTCTTTTTCTTTTGCCTACTGTCTCTTGTTGCTTTCCATGTTTTTAGACCATCTGTTGGTTCAGAAAAGGATTTGGAAATAGCTATAATCACATAATTTGCTAAAATTAATTTAGGTTAAAAAAAAGAAATACACAAACCTGCATTAAGAGATTAAGGAAATAAATTTTTATCCTTTTAAGCTGAAGTGACATGCAGTGTAAAACCATTTCAGTATTGCATATATTGCTTTGAAAGACTCTTGGAGTGTGTCTATATAGTAGAAAAACAGGCTATTTAATTTTTTAAAAATTCCTATAATTTGTTAGAACTACCCATTTCCTTCTGACTGCCTTGAATGCTCCTTGATAATGTGGCTTGATTTCTGAGTTGAAATAAATTCCAAATGTTTGAGAAATTTATTTGAACATTATACTTCACTTCAAATTCCAAGACTTGTGTTACATGTAAAGCAATTTGTGAGTTGTTTTCTGGGTTTTTTTTAATCTTAAACAACATTCCAGTTATAATMTTTTTTCGTAATTGCTTGAAATGAAAAATTTAGCAGCTGGGGGGAAGTGAACTGCAAAGTAGATCCCAGGGTTTTCATCTTCCAGCTGCATGTAGAGCTACTCTCATAAAAATGAGGTATCTGTCTCTGAAGACTATCCCAGTAGCCAAAAAAGTTAATATTTATTAAGAAAGAAGGGAGGTTTAGTGACATGACTGCTGGTGTCAAAGCTTTCTGATTTATTCCCAAATAGAATGACAGCAGTACTTCTCTCAGTGCATTAAAACTGGTGGAAGCTGCTTACTCATTTTAAGACTTGCAGTCCCCAAGCCCAGGAGCAGGACATGTATGGCTTTCTTTGCTTGTTTGTTTACTCTCTGGTCCTGGTATACCCCAACCTTCAGAAGAGTTTCTAATAAAGTGGTAGTCATTAAAAAAAAAAATCTGAGATTATAATTAAGATCAAGGGAGTGTGACTAGCAGGATTATGCCTCATTAAATATTACATTTGACATTTTAATTAGTGAGTATAAAATTCTATTAAAATGTCATTTCTCTCTTACTATGAGAAGGTGATGAAAAGCAATAGGGGTCCATGTTTCACAGAAGAAAAGAATTTTTGCTGATTACAATTATGATAGATTAAAAATTAATCAGTATAGTGTGTGAGACTTCTCCTGGTGTTGACTTTGCCTACAGGATAACCCAAAAGTGCAGCTTTCAGGACTATGAGCTTTTTAGGGCTCAGACAAATGGAACTAGCAATGAAGAAGTCTCCTAGTGCCATGTGGCTGTAAGTCATGGTCACTGTCACTTCTTCAGCTGCTGGGCCAGAAATGGCCCAGTTTGGGCTCCTGCTGGCTCATCCTGCTGTGGAACCAGAGATGGGCTCACAGCATGGACAGAAATGCTTAGTGCTGCAATTTTCAGAGTCACTGAGGCATTTCTGGCAAACTAGCTGAAACTTCTAATTCGTTACCAAGATCGGTATCAGAGATCATTTTTACCTGATGATAGGAAAAATCAGATGGTGTTTTTTTAATTCTGTAGATATGATCTGAAATATTTGCAATGTGAGGTGTCCCTAATGTCCTGCTCCCAGTTTCTTTCTCCCGCATAAGGGATGTATATTTCTCATACTAGAAGTTTTGTCTTGTTCATTTGCAGTTTTTATGAAGTTGGTGTGTTAAAAATTCAGAGGAGAACTCAATCGTTTAACATTTAAAGTAAATGCTTAATATTTAAGATTCTTGTTCCTTATTGTTATCTTTCATTAAATAGTGTCAGGAACTACTTACTGTGGGGGACAGAAACTATGATGGTTTTAAGTATTTTTATAATAACACTGTGTAGATGTAACTGCTGAGCAAAAGTTAAGTCTGCAAAAAGAGAAGAGAGGAGAGAAGTATGAGAAGTACAAAAAAAGAGGCAGGTAAACAAATGGAGTTCTATTTTCTGCTTTAGAAAAATTTTTTTCTTAAATCAGATTGATTAGTGTTCATTCTCTGGAAGTCTAAAACTGCAAAAGGGTAACCTGCTTTCCCATGAGACGTTTATTTTTTCTCTGTTAATGGATAGCTTTGCCATTGTTGACTTTGTGTTATTGCATTCTCACTCTGATCCTTCCCAAAGCAAAATCATGAGTGGACTTATTGAATGGCTTTAACCTCTAGCGAAATTCAACAGATCTGCTTCATTCCTCAGGTCAGTAACTGCATTTTCCACACAAAGGTCAGCACAAGGATCAGAGAATGTAGTCCTCCCATTTCTGCATTTGTAATTGCAGATCTCTTGACATAAACTGAAATTTCAGAGATTATTCCAGTCATGTTACAAAGCTGGGATAAATGTGGATGAGAGGTTGCTCTTTAAAACTGATGTTCAGTTACTGTTTGACTTCTGGAACTGAAGTGCTGCTTGTCAGTATTTGCTAAATGTAGGGAATTCTGCCAGTCAAGAATGTAAAGCGTGGCTCTAAATACTTATCATTTTTAGATTAGTCCCCAAAGCTGAAATACTTTTGTGTTCAATTACAAGATGAAATCAATTGAAAACCTAGACTTAATGTCTCAGTGCTAAAAAAAATTCAACCTTATATAGAAATTCTCTGGTGTATAGATTTTTATGTCATTTTATTTGCCTTCCAGGAAAAAGTATGTTCATCAAAACCATGCTGGAAGGCAAAAATGTTTTGAAGTGATTTATTTTAGTTTTGATAAGTTCTATAATTAAAGTTATAGTTTAAATTTCATAATAATTATAACCAGCAGTACATCAGAGAAGATGTACTGCTGACTATACCTCTTGACAGACTTAAACCTACACCTATAGTAAATACATATTTTCCTACTCCACAAATAATATGCAGATATTCTCAGCACCCTTAGCTCTGGTTTCCAGCAGTTCTCAGGTAGGATGTGCTTATCTAGGAATGCCATGGTACAGATAATCAAGCAAGTACAAAGCCTGCCCAGCACCCTGCAGTGCCAGGAGGAGCTGGTACCCCGAGCCCTGGAACAAAAATCCACCTGGGCTCGAGCCAAAGCAATTAGTGCTGCTTCCCTGAAAGGGTAATTATTTAGAGCACCACGCTGAGGCAGCCCTGGTGCTCCTGGCCCTGGAGATAACTTGCCACAACCAGCCCAGGTGGCTCTGCTCCACCGAGCCCAGGCAGAGGCATGTTTGTCCCTGCAGCAGTGGGATGGCTTTGCCTCCCCTGGATTGCTGCATTATTAAATTGTTTCTCTTTGTAATCTGAAAGAAATAAAGCAGCTTGATTGTACTTTTCATATGGAAAGTTGCCTTTGTAGTAGCTAAATCAAGGTCAGATGTTTCCTCTCTTCCTTAGTAAGTTCTGCATATAAACGACATCTCTTCTAGAGGTGCTATGGCTGATCAGAGGACAGTCACCAAAAATCTGTGCTGTATTCCAGGACACAGAGCCTCACCTCAAGTCCTGGTGCAGTTTGGGGTATCACATTTTAAAAAAGGGTTAAGATATTAGGGAGTGTCCAGGGGCAGTTGAACAGGTAACCCCCCTCCGGGGAAAGAAATTCTTCCCAATACCCAGCCTAAACCTCCCCTGTCACAGCTCCATGCTGTTCTCTCTCTGAGCCAAGTTATTCCTCTGTTTGTGATAATAGAGGCTGATCTGATAAAGTCAGAAAAAGTTGGATGTTTCTTGTCTAAATGTAATAACAGTTCTGGGTTTATAATATGTTCACTGGCTGAGCAGGTATTACCATGTACCTGCTGGTACCACCAGGAATCCAGAATAATTAATTTCCATATGCATCAGCTCTTGGAAAATACAGCAGACAAGAACTTGAAAATCACCTACCTTAACACTGATGTCCCAAGACAAAGATAAGCTTAAGATTTGGCTACTGATTTCCCATTCTGTTATACATTTCGGAATAATTCCTAATCAATACTGAAAAGTATCCAAAAATAGATTTTCTGTAACCTTGTAGCTTGGCTAGATGGAAATTAATAGGAACAAAAGAATCGGTGCATTGGATAAGGTTAGACCCATTTATCTTGATGCTGACAGGTTAATATCAGCTATTTCAGAGAATAACTTGAGAAAGCTAACTTTATTTAAGTGTGTTAGAAGATAATTGTTTCCTTAGGAGGGAACTATCCACTTTCCTAGCACAGCACGTCTGAGGAAATGTGGACATAAGACCACACAAATTTTCTGTGTGCCTGAAATACTTTAGGCAGTACTGACAACCTTTCCTCATTCGTGCCACTCATGCTTTTACTTTTTGGTTCTTTTATTTTTTGTAAAAGCAAGGTAAGGACACTAAGCCATGTGCTTCCAGAAATGTGCACTGCAATCTGCAAACAAAGCTCTGCTTCATCTTCCCTGTCTGGGAGCTGCATGTTTTGTCTTTGCAGGGCAAAGGAATAAAATGAGTCTGGGGCTAATTACAGAATTATCCAAATGCTGCTCACACCAAAAGGAACCATGTTTCCATCTCCTGTTTTGCTTAATAAAGTAACAACAGGACATTGCTGTCAGCATTATCTCCACAGCATCTTTTGAAATTAAAGCTGTGTATAAAATGTATTTTCAGTACAACAAAATTTGTTACTCAGCTGAATGTGCAAATTGAGGTATCAGGAAGATGAGGCATTTCAATTTTGCACAAACTGCTGACAGACTGAGTGATCCCTGTCTTGCAGAGGAGCTGAACTGAGTGGTGGCACTGCACAACCAGCTGTGGGAAGCACTATTAACCTCAACCTTTTAAGGAGTGGAAGTCAGTTTAGTAGAGTATTAGTATTTTCCTAATCTCCTGATTCAGCCAGAGATGCAGCACAGCTTTGGTGGTGTCTAAATTGACTTCTGTAAAAGTCTGCAGTGCTACACAGAGATTTGATATGTGTTCCTCAATATGAAAAACAATATTTCTGAAGTTAGCTACTATAAATCAAGTTGTCATTCTTTACTGTCTTGTAGTGCTGCACTTATACATCACAAACCATAACTTTATTTCACAAGGTTGTACTAATGCATTTTGTGAAAGGCTTAGAAAAACATTATAGCAACTGCTGGAAACAGAGAAGCTGAAGGGTTGGAAAGGACTGGGCATTAAGCCTTGTTCCTCTGAGCTTACCTAACTCTTTTAATTCCAAAATCTCTTTCCCAGTTACTCATACTTGTCACATAAATGATACGCATAGTGCTAACATTATGACCATATTTCTTCCAGCATTCTGGCTGTCCTACAATCATAATTTCTCCCTTTTGGCTTGCAAATATTTGCATTCCTTCCCAGAGATGAAATTCAAGTACTCTGGTGTTTGTTTGAGCAGCAATTCAAAAAGATTAGAGGTGGCAGCTGGAGAGAAATGGCATTTGCAAGGGTATGGACGTGGCTGCCACAGCAAGGCCAAAGCAGTGTCTGGCTGAACCTCTTGCCTCACCCTGCCCACTCTTCCAGGACTTCTGGCACACAGCAATTTCACAGAGGATGGGCTGGCAGAATTCTGATTGAGAGAGAATAGATGTGTATTTATGTATGTATGTGTGTGTGTGTATATATATATGTAGGGGGTTAGAACATAAGAAAATTAAGATAGTGTAGAAAGCAATCTTACCCCTAAGGAGTTGCAGCTGGGCCGATTATCAAAGATTGGGAACAGGCCTGACTTTCCCAGGCCACAGCTGTACCCAATGAGAAGAAGATGCTATAAAAGAGTGGGTGGCTGGGTGAGAAGGGAGCTGGAGTCAGTTGGCTGCTTTGTGAAGAGGAAAGAGGAGCTTTGTGCCCTGAGGAGATGCCCTCCAGAAACACTAAGAAGGTATGAAACTTTTGTGATAAGGAGGCAACAGCATGGAACCCTTGCAATAATATGACAACATATATCTGTTATGGAATGCTGAAATAGCCTGGGGTTTTTTTCCCCTTTCCTTTCCCAGGCTGATTCAGAATAAAGTAGGGAGCAATACAACTGTGAGAGGTGTTTTGTGAAATCAGTCGACACTGAAATTGAGATGGATCTTACCCAGATATGTCTCCTGTTTTGTTGGCTGGTCAGCAGGCAGCAGTAACATGTGGGTGTCACTGCCATCCCTGCTCCAGGGCTGTTCCAAGGATGGCAGAGGGGGCAGTGCTCCTTTCTCCAGGAAGGGCTGCTCCTTTCTGGTGCCCTGCTGCAGGTGGGTGAGTGGTACAGATACCACTTGCACCTATACAGGTACAGGTGAGATGCAGGTACCTTGCTGGAGCAAATCAGCAGTGCTGCCTGCAGCTGCCAATGTGCTGCTCAGCCAGCCAGGTCTCTTCACACAGCAATACAGTTGCTGGATACAGAATGTGGTTTGTAGGTCTGAAAACCTGAGGGTAAAATATGCATTACAAGTAAGCATTTCTTTGATTAGCGGTCTCTGTGAAATATATACATAAAATAACATAGAGAAATAGGTCCAAATTTTCAATATTTTATTTCTTCTTGTTTTTTCCCTATCTTGGTCTTCCATTTTGATTCTACAGTCTCAGAGACAATCTCCTGTAGAAGGTGGCTCTAAATACCTTTTCTGTTCTGAAATTATGCACAACAACATGAAAAATTGATGAATTTTTCATCAAGCATCCAGAGTATATGGCTGTATATACACATTTTGCAATTTGATTCTCATATCTGAGTGAATCCTTTGCTTGCTATCCTTTTGGTTCATGCTTTTTCCACGCTTTTCAATAACTGTCACACATTATTGTGGTGTTTAGGTTTTGTTTCCAAGCAAGCAACGAAAAAAAAATTCTGTGCCTCAGTTTCCACAAAGAATTTACCGTTGACATTCATTCATGTGAGCCCACTTACCCAATAAAGTGGGCTACTCAGAATGTGACCCAGGATGCATGTTTAGGTGTTTTAAATACTGATTTTACACCAGAAAAGTCTGTTTGCTGAGTGGACTTGGTCTTTACTGCCCAGAGCTCAGTGGAATAATTTCTGTGATTGTTCATAAAGTCCAGCTGAGGCTGAAAAATGCTACGTGGACCACTTGAGTAATGACTTGAGGGGCACAGAGGAGGCAAACCTCACTGACACCTCTTGATAATCAATCTACGCAGTAAGAATATTTTTGGCTATTTCAAGTGGATTTCTTCACAGAGATCAAACATTGCTGCTAGATATTCCAGGATCTAAGAAGAAGGCAGAGCTCAATAAATCATTTGCTTATTTACTCAGTGGAAATTCAGGCGCAAAGATATGTTCCCTTCATTCTTTTTCCTTTTTAAGGTTAAAATGCCTGCCAAGTTAGGAACCTATAGAAAATTGTTGGACTTGCTGAATTTTAGTTTTACTTCTGAGCGAGTTCTTGGTGTTGACCTTGAATTTAAAAGAAGCTTTATATTCACTTTCAGCCTCCATGAAGCTTTCTGTTTAAGAGTTTGGTATAGCTGTTGAAAAACATAGGTTTTTTTTGTCTTAAAGATCACATTTTCTTGGATTTTACCTACAAAACCTTGAGGTTGGAACATTTGCATTCAGAAAGGCTACTTTATATGCTGAAATCTAAATACACATTGTAGTAAATTGTATGTAAAATTAATAGTAGCCATGAAAGGCCTTGGATTTGAGCTGTTTAAAGTCAGAAAAAACAGACTTAATAATTTTTCAGGCTTTGAGCAATGTGGTCTAGTGGAAGGTGTCCGGTGTCCCTGCCCATGGCAGGGGGGTTGGAATGAGATGGGCTTTAAGGTCCCTTCCCACACAAACCATTCTATGTTTCTATTCTGTCACAGAATTACTGTGACAACCACTATAATCATGAGAGTTCACCCAAAGAAATTTAAAATCAAACACACCTGGAGAATCCAAGTGGTGACCTCTTTGTTTATGCCAGGTGACTTGCACGCACATGGGGTCAAGACAAAGGTGGACCTCTCAGCCGAGGACAACAGCAGATATTTAGGGAAGAGTAAATGAAAATCAAGCAGGTGGAATAATTTTCACATATCAGCCAGCACTAAATTAACTTTATGTTAACCCAAAATGTTTGGGTTTTTCCCCTGCAGTTTAAGAGACTTTCAACATTGGAGAATGTTTTTAAGTGTGAACTCTGTTAATAGTTCTAGTTGTGAAAAGGTTTCCACTTAATACTACACCCAGCATATTCTTATCAAGGTTAAAATACTTCCCCAAAATAGAAGTTATTTCATCTCCAGGTGAAATTTGAGCAGATGCAGAGTCACTGCCAGTTCCAACAGACAAGAGGCTTTTGTGCATCATCCTTATTTCATCAAGCATGAACAATTCCCATTGAAATCAAAAGGATTTTACCCCTGGTGTCTTTGGATGTGCTGGGACTTCGGTGATGCCTATGATCTAAAAATACACTTTCGCTCTGCACAATTGACAAGGTGTTCTGAACAGTTAAGAATTGGCAGCCATCAGTGTCATTTGCCACAGTTTTGTAGGTGAGAAAATTGAGGCACAGAGAGGTTAAGACATCTGATGCTGATGTGAGAGAGATAATCCAGAGGTGAAATTGCTGTTCCTCTGAATGGGAGCATCTGATGTCAGCTGAGCTAACAGTGTGCTGCAGGCTGTGACCTTGAAGCTCGTTTTCGACACTTCTGTAGCCTCTACAAATGATGAAGGAAGAAGTCACTTAATTTCCTGAATTACAAAAGTAACATAGCTCTTCTCCCTCTACAAGAAAGGACAAAACTTCTTTTTGCTATTAGGTAGTAAAAACAATGCTTTCAATGAACCCCAGTGCTACGGATTTGTGGGTTTAAGGGATACAAGGACAATAATAATACTGCACTTTAACTCCTTTAGAGGCTCATTAAGAACAGTGAAATAATCCAACTTTTTTTCAAAAAAATCACAGAATGCATAAGATACCCAGAGAAGAGAGATGTCCAAACTGTTAAAGTACCATGCTGACAATATTGAAACAAACAATGCATTCTTCTCTAAACAAATTAATATAAAAACATGGTCTGATAGTCACAGTATGAAGTCAAGTATTAAGGAAATGAGAAGACCCTGGAACTGAAGACTTTTGAGTTTGTTATTGTTTAATGTTAGACTGGAAAGGATGCTCAAGAAATATAAGCCATATTTTGGCATGACATTCTTCTCTATGTAGATACACATTTATTTTCAGGTGAGACTCCCCAATGTCTTTGACAGAGGCAAAACTTTCCATTTCCATGCCTGAATTCTTTTATGCTTCAGCAGTTTATTTGACTATAGCTATCATTTACACTGATGTATGTTGGATAGCAGAAACATCCATTACTGGAAGGGGTGGCTGTTTCAGTTCTTTTTGCCATTTCCAGCTGAAAGCAAGTGCATGTGTAAAACAGTAATTAAATATTTCTGCCTTTCTTTCCTGTGCTTTGTGCTGGAAGCCTTAGGCACACTGCAAGATGATGAACCTCTTTTTGTTGCCCAAAGCTGTATTGTCAATCTTGTCAGCATTCCTCATTGCTGAGGTCTGTATCCTTGGTCAGTGATTTCCTTCCCCAGACCCTTTTGAGGTAAATGTGATTGCAGCACCCTCAGCTTCCATTTGTAGACAGTGCTCTGCTGTTTTGAATGATGAGTCTGGGCATCCTGCTGGTAGCAATGTGAACACTTACAGCTAGATCACAAATGTGCTCAGGTGATGGATTGCAGTCAGTGATTCAAGGAGAATTTGAGGCCAAAATGGAATTGTGGAACATGGCTTTACCTCCTTTTTTGTGTATGGAACAGAGAGCTGGTATTCAGACCTTCCTCTGCTTAAACTGAGGGGCACAGGAAATGTTTCCCAAGATACTGCTCCTGTCCCTGCCAAGCTTTGCCAGGAGTTTAAGTGCTGTGGAATACTTTTGCCTATAAAGTAGGTATTTATCTAAAGCTGCAAAAAAAACTGTTGCAAACAGGAATTGAATTTTATTGTAGTGTTCAGCTATTATTATTAAACCTGATGTATTATTACTGATGAAAAACCTCAGGCAGAGAATGTATTAATTTTTCCAGTTCCTCTATTTTGAGAACTGGATCCATAAATATTACATAAATCTGTGGCCACTGTTCTTCTCCTCAAGCCATGTCTTTTTTTTTTTTTCAAATGTGTCATTTTTTTAAAGGTTATTAGGATAACAT
>JACDOX010000592.1:0-19061 GCA_014549065.1 Cardinalis cardinalis
TTTCTAATTAATGGCCAATTACAGCCCAGCTGTTTTGGACTCTGCCTGAGACACAAGCCTTTGTTATCATTCCTTCTTTTTCTATTCTTAGCTAGCCTTCTGATGAAATCCTTTCTTCTGTTCTTTTAGTATAGTTTTAATGTAATATATATCATAAAATAATAAATCAAGCCTTCTGAAACATGGAGTCAGATCCTCATCTCTTCCCTCATCCTCAGACCCCTGTGAACACCATCACAGGTGCCCAAACCCCAGTGGCAAGGCTTTACCTGTGTATTTAGCAATGTTATCCAGCAGAAGGGGGTATTTAGTCAACCTCTGCATCTCCGTGGGGATGATATCCTTCAGCTGCAGCCGCCGGCAYAGGGGATTGCTCTCAGCATCCTAAATTTCAACAGCACAATATCTGCATTTGTCATTTTTATTAAGGCCATAATTACCTGAATGCACAACATCTATTCATCACTTAAACATCTATTACTTCACTTTCCAGTAATTAAATACAAGACAAGAGATGCCAAGATCTATCACTCAGACAACACATCCCCTCTCCATCTGCAATTACCCAGAGGAAAAGCTCATCACAGCAGCAGTGCCTTCCTCCCCTCATTACTCCCCATGGGCATGGGCCCATCCCCAATCCATCTCAGTCAGCAGCTCCCAGGGAACACATCAGTTTGGGCTTTCACAGCGCAGCAAAACTCAGGATATTTGTCAAGATGATCTCCCCTGTACTCCCAGAGCTCCTCCCAGCCTGTGCTGATGGAGACAATGCTCTGCAAATGCCACACGGGCCCAAAGCCCACCCCTGTGCAGCATCTGCCTCCTGCTCCTGGCACTCTAAGCACTCTGCCCCACGGGATTTGGGACCCTAGGGCAGCAGGCACCTCGAGAGGGATGGCATCTCCTGCCTGGGACACTGAGCTGCCCTGCGTTCCATCTGTGCTGCCCAGAACTGAGGGCTCCTCCCTCCAGAAACCACCAGGAGAGATAAATACAGTGCTAGACATAGTCCTCAGCTAAAGGCATTGTTAGGCATGACGTCATTAATTCATGTCATTAATTATCAGAACTTTATCTAGGAGGATTCACTGGGCTGTGCTGAGGTTACTCCAAGCCTGGTGGAGAAAACTCAAAAGCCTGGTGGAGAGAACTCAGAGCTTGGGGGAAAAAACTCAGAGTTTGGTGAAAAACTCAAGGTCTGGAGGAGAAAACACAAAAGGTGGAAACTACAAAAGCCTGGTGAAAACCTCAAAGCCTGGTAGAGAAAACTCAAAAGCCTGGTGAAAAACACAAAGGCTGGAGGAAGGAAAACTCAAAGCCTGGTGGAGGCGACTCAAAACGTGGAGAAGAAAACTCAAAAGCCTGGTGGAGAAACTGAGAGCTTAGGGGAAAAAACTCAGAGCGTGGTGAAAAAACTCAAAGCCTGGTGGTGAAAAACTCAAAGCCTGGTGGAGGCAACTCAAAAGCCCAGTGGAGAAAAACTCAAAGCCTGGAGGAGAAAACTCAAAAGCCCAGTGGAGAAAACTCAAAAGCCCAGTGGAAAAAACTCAAAAGCCTGGTGAAAAACTCAAAAGCCTGGTGGAAAAAACTCAAGGCCTGGTGGAGAAAACTCAAGGCCTGGTGGAGAAAACTCAAAGCCTGGTGGAGAAAACTCAAAGCCTGGTGGAAAACTCCAAGCCCTGTGGCAAACCCACCTGCACGAAGGTCTGGAAGCGCGAGTCCTTCTTCTGGCGGGACTTGATGACCTCGAGAGCGAAGGGCTGGTTGCTGCAGAAGGTGGCAGTGGCAAGTTTCAGCTTCTCCTCTGCTGCTCCACTAAACTGTGCCAGAAAGCCAAAAAAGCCAAGTTTAGACAGGCTGGAGCTCAGCACGAGGCACCCTCAGCAGGCAGAGCCACACGGGACTGGGTTCACCAGGGAACAAAGGAATTATTGACAAAAATGAGGAGGCATTTCTGCTCTGGTTTAAGGCTTTGTCTTCCCAGAGGAGACCTTTACATCCCAAACTCCTCGGTTCTCCTGAATCCAGCCCTCCCACATCACAGAATCCCAGACTGGTTWGGGTTGAAGGGGATTTTAARGGTCATCCCCATCATGGGCCAGGGCATCCTTGAACACTTCCAGGACTGGGGCAGCCAAACCTCTCCACAAAGATCTCAAAAGTGAAGCCTGCAGCAGCACTATAAACTCCAAATTTGTACATTCTAAGATTAGAAATCAGTATTTCTGATTTTTTTAAACTGCACCACAGGCAACACCAGGCTCACACTTCAGTGTTACCGAAATAAATCGTGCCACTACATTTTTCAAAATCCCACTCTCACCTTTATGTACCCAAAGTACCTTTCTACTCTACCCACACATCTTTAGGATATTATTCTTGTGCCTTAAATGACTCCTATTCTAGTCAGATGAAAATCCTCTGAGCTCCTCCTGCTTTCTTTCCCCCCCTCATCCTCCAGCTCTGTTTTGGCTCCAGGACTCACAGCCCTTCAGTTCCCATTGCTGGGAATTACCTCCTCCAACCTCTGGCTCTATTGGTCATTCCATGGCACACTATTTTCAAATAGAAGAAATATTAAAAGAATTTTACCCAGGAGAGCAAATCTTCCCCAATTTGGCCAATGACAGAAGTCTCGTTTCTTTTTCGGACAGATTTCATCTGATCGTTCAGTGCAACTTAAAAACAAGGAAAAAAAAAGGTAAATTTTATTAATAGTGGTCAAAATGCTGGCTTAATTTTCAGCACTCAACATAAAAGCTATTCTAGGAGAAGATAAGATTTGAAATAGTTTTAATTAGCTAATAAACAATATCCTGCAACTTAATCAATTTAGGATATCTAATGAAATGTGATGTAACTCCTTTGCACTTGTGTCTCACCTGGCTTCAAAGGATCCCTAAGAACCATTCCAAACTCATCTTTTCTGAGGCTAAATATCATTTTTCTATAAACAGGAATAATGCAGAAGCCACAAAACCACACAACTGATGATTCAGTGGCTGAAATTCCTACTGTGAGCAGTCCTTTCCCTAAACAACGAGGAAGGGCCACCCTTCAGAAACAAACAGACATCAATCGTCATAAATCTGTTTTCTGCTCTCCTCAGGAGCAGCTGTACCATCTCAAACCCTGGCCCACAAAGCTCACTGCTCTTTTATCAAGCATGAATCAACACAGAAAAGGAACACTGGACACATGATTCCTTATCAAAATATCTTTGTGAATCAGAAATGGAACAAGTGTGAGCAAAAGCAAGCCCAGGGCAGTGTTGAAGAACTCCTGAAGAATTCTGCTCCATGCTCAAGAATTCTGCTCCATCTCAAGCACTGGGTGAAGCTGCCTGGTGTTCCAGGCTCCCTTTGCTTCAATTTTTCAGCCACTGGAAGCCCAAACTGCAGCATCCAGCTGCTCCTACCGTGCAGCCCAAGGATGTCCTCGAGGTTGGAGAAGATTTTCCGTTTGTCACTGGAGCTGAGGATGCCCTCCCTGGTGACCCTCTGGTAGAAGACGTTGTGCAGGACCTTCAGCGTGCGCACGTGGGCTCGCTCCGTGTAGAACAGCTCTGGGGACACAGGGAGAGCAGGATGGCAACTGTGCAGCCACAGGGCAGCTCAGAGCACAGCCCTCAGCAGCTTTTCCCTCCCTGGTCCATGTTCCAGGCCCTGCTGTAATTCCAYGTTTGAATTGTTTGGAACATTCCATCATTTACCGCAAACCAACAGCTCTGAGCTCACAAATCCACACAAAGGTTTCTGCAGGTGCTACAACTCAGATCTRAAGTTTGGGAGGAGCATTTCCATCACCTGCTTGCCAAAAACCCAAGCTTTTCTTGTTTTCTTTTATAGAACATGTTAAAAACCTGGCCTCTCCCTCCTTCTCCTGCAGGTTTTCCAAAGGAGATGGGAACKCAAAGGTGTTGTTGGGTGTGCRGGGGGTGCCATCCATGGACTCACTTAATATTTAATAACCACTTGATATGGTTTATTTCTCCTCTAAGGACTGGATGAATCTCACCTCAGGTTATTTCTCACTGGATCAATCTCACCTCAGGTTATTTCCCAGTAACAAGCAGGGGTTTCACACCTAAGAACTCTTCAAACCAAAAGTTCTACAATTCTCCAGCCATTACTTCGCAAAAAAAACCTAATTGTAAATTTTTAAGAACTTCAAAGCACCAGGGGAAGGTTTCAGCTCTGAGCTTGGCCAGGAAGGACAGAACCCCCATCTCACCATTTATCACCTCCTGACGTTTGATTTCGTAGGGTTTGAGCCCCATCAGCACCTCCCTGCTCACAAGCTGCTGCCAGTTGGGAGGGTCCATGTCCATGTCAAAGTCATAGAGCTCATCCTCACTCTGCACATCTGCAAAGCCAACACTGTCCATCCTGATGGGAGGAGAAAAAGAGTGAGTTAATTCCCATTTCAGAGAAAAGCTGAGTACATCAATCAGCTTTATGAACACACTGTCCCTGCCAGCTGGGGGCTGTTTGATGCCTGAACCTCTGGGCACATTCTCTAATTCTGCCCTTTCCAGATTGACTGTTCTGACAGTGTTTTCATAACCCTCCTTTTAATGACACAGAACAAATCATTTGCAGTCAGATATCAAGGCAGTGAAAAGGGCAGGTTACAGTTTCTTGCCTCAGTCTATCTGCAGGTACAGAACCAACAGCAACACAGGTTGAAAAGGAAAATAGGGATTTCTCTGCTCCCTAACCCAACTGCCATCCATTTAAATCACTGGATACAGCAATCATTCCACTTCACTCACAGATCAAAGGGGTATTTTTGCATATGACTCACTCCACCTGCCCTACAAATGGCTGCCAGTGTCTGATTTCATGTGTTCTTAAAGAAAAGAGATCATGCAGACAACTGTGCTGCCTCAGAACAAAGAGCACTGCTGCATTCTGCTTCATAACCACTTGAAATCCAAACAAATTCAGTCAAGTTCAAACATTTCTAAGCGCACTCACTTGCGAAAAGGCTTCGGTGTTCCCATGTCAACCATCCTGCAAGGAAGGAAAGGAATCATTAGGGAGCTTGTGCCTGAATTCCTTCCTGCTCAGAACAACTTCAGAATGGTGGTCTGAGCTCCAAGGCAGAGCATTCTGTCCCCTCTCCTGACAGTTTTCTATCACAGCAGAGACAAAACCCAAAGCTTCCTAATTCTACCAACAATATTTAACACAAACAATGTCACTGTCATTTTATGCACTAAATTCCAGCAGCCACTGCTAAGGTCACTCTACAATGATCTTTTCCAACCCATTGCAAGCTCTCCTGACTCTCTCCCAAGGCTCCCTCAAGCACCCAGAGTTACCTCTCAGCCTCTCCCTCCTCCTCCTGCAGGTTTTCCAAAGGAGATGGGAACTCAAAGGTGTTGTTGGGTGTGCGGGGGGTGCCATCCATGGACTCACTGGCAGGTGGGGCTTCCCCAGGCTGCTTCACACCTGGACACAGGAGGAATGTGAAAGGTGAGGAGCCAGGTTAGAGGACACCAGAGAACCTCCCAGCCTCTCCAGAGCCTCTTGATTCCAGCTTCAGAGCTGGAGGAACTCGATTCCCAGAGTGATAAGAACAAATCTCAGTGACAAAAGCTTCAGGTGGCACCTGCTGGGTTTTTCCTGTTGGATCATCCAATGCCACAGTGGCAGAACCCACTAACAACCCCTGCTGCTCGTGGCAACATTCCCTAATTGAGGAAAAGCTGATTGAGGTGAGGAAGAGCAGCTCCAATGACATCAAAGCATTGCCCAATTGGCCCAGCTCGTTGCATCAGCGCTCTGCACATCCTGTTCACAGCACACAACCTTCAACCACTCTTCATTCCACCCTACCTGTGTCACTGTCCTTGCTGCCCTCTGGAGAGGCAAAGGGCCCCATTGCCAGGGGGGACATGGGGTTGGCAGGGGGGTAGGGGGCATCGGTGCCATCGCTGGAGGAGCCGCTCTGGCGCGTCTTGCTGGACTCGGGGGGCTCCGGGCTCACAGAAGAGGCTGTGGGTGAGTGCTTGGGGTGCCTGGGCTTCTGCATCTCCATGGCCCTGCCAACTGGACAGAGAGAATCATCACCCTGCTGAAAATACCCAGCAGGGCTGAGAGAAGCAGCATTGCAGGGCCAAACAGGTTCGTGCGTCTTCGAAGCGGGGTTTTAACAAGAAGAAGTTTAAAATCACTCAGTCCTACTGGAAAGCACACAATCCTACTGGAAAGCACTCAATCCTACTGGAAATCACTCGGTCCTAATGAAAATCATTCAATTCTACTGAAAATCATTCAGTCCTAATGAAAATCACTCAATCCTAAGGAAAATCACTCAATCCTAAGGAAAATCACTCAATCCTACTGGAAATCACTCAGTTCTAATGAAAATCATTCAATTCTACTGAAAATCATTCAGTCCTAATGAAAATCATTCAATTCTACTGAAAATCATTCAGTCCTAATAAAAATCACTCAATCCTAAGGAAAATCACCCAATCCTAAGGAAAATCATTCAATCCTACTAGAAATCACTCAGTTCTAATGAAAATCATTCAATTCTACTGAAAATCATTCAGTCCTAATGAAAATCACTCAATCCTAAGGAAAATCACCCAATCCTAAGGAAAATCACTCAGTCCTGCTGAAAAACACTCAGTCCTGCTGAAAATCACTCAGTACTACTGAAAATCACTCAGTACTACTGAAAATCACTCAATCTTACTGAAAAATCACTCAGTCCTGCTGAAAATCACTCAGTTCTACTGAAAATCATTCAGTCCTACTGAAAATCATTCAATTTTAATGAAAATCACTCAGTCCTGCTGAAAATCACCCAATTCTAATGAAAACCCCACAATCTTACTGAAAATCACTCAATCCCAGCCCAAAATTCCATCCCACAGCCCCTGAGTGAGACAAGGCTGGAAGGGAATTGAGAGAAGTGGGGTCSAAATTGTGAGGACAGGGATTGGGTGAGGCAGGATGGGTGGGAGGAGGTTTAGGGGGGTAATAGGGTTCCTGGCAGGGATTTTGGAAGGCAGCAGGGATTTCCTGTGGCTCTCAGGGCACAGGGCTGACATACTTGCACTGCTGTCGTGTCGGCTCGGTCTCCTCGGGGGGCCCAGAATGTTGGGGAAGCCTCTCCTCTTCCCTTTCTCCTCTCCTTCTTTCTCTTTCTTGATGCTTTGCTGCAGAAAAAAGAAAAGCAAACTCATCACTCACTGCTTCCAATCCAGCTGTTGACTGAGATTTTAGTTAGCTCTTTAAGGGAGAGGAMACAAAGCTTCAAAAGGGTTTCACACTGTTTCACCTTTTTGCTTAGTGCAGAACTGCTCGAAACTCTCTTAATATTTCAAAGGAAGCTGAAATGCTGATGAAAATAAGCAGCTACTGTGACCAGATACACCCCCATGCTGTGGGAGACAAGGGATCACACCCACAGGGATGAAGTTTTGGTGGAAATAATCATTATATAACTGGAAAAGTGGGGGTGGCAGGCAGAAGAGCTCTCCTGCATCACAAACCAGGAGGGTTTGGGTAAATTTCTCCAGAAAAAAATGAAGTAAACAAGGCAAGAGCTTTAATGAGAYCCTCCTGTGGTTCAAGGTTGTGTTCTATGAAATATTCCTCACCCAAAAGTTTTAATAACAGCCAAAAACAAGGTGAATTCAGGGGCAGAGATAAAGCAAACAATTCCAATTATTTCCAACTCACTCCTCTACCAACAGACACAGAACCCAATTTCAGCTCTTAGGTTTGCTGTGCAGCTCAGCAATCCCAGATCCTCTTGAAACACAAAAATCACACCCATTTTTACATTTTTTTCCTGCAAAATTGGGGTCTGAATTGCACACAAATCCTCTGTGGCAGCAGCACCTTGATCTTTGGCAGGAACCCAATCCTGCCCCGCTTCTGCTCCAGGTTCCGAGGCTCCTTCACCTTCACCCCCAGGTGTTTCATGTAGGTGAGGATCACATATTGCATCGTGGAGCTGCCAAACACAGAAAAAACCAGGGAGGCTTAACAGGAAGATATTGGGAAAATACATTGAGTCAATACAATTAAGGTCAAGTGCCAAGGTTCTGTTGAGAAGTTCATTTTTATATTAAAGTGATGAAATAAAGGGAAATAAATTCCCACAGATAATGGCAACAGCAGAATTTATAATTTTTTTATTTTAAAATATTTTGTTATTATTATTAATTTATTTATTTAKTATTTTTTATTTATTTATAGGGGTTTTTGAGTTTGGGKTTTTTTTWAATTATGGAGTAAATAAAGATGGAATATATGGATGGGRAGGCCCTGGCACAGGMTGCTCCTGGATCCCTGGAATTGCCCAAGGCCAGGTTGGAGCACCTGGAATAGTGGAAGGTGTCCCTGGCCATGGCAGGKGTTGGAATTAAATCAYATTTAAGGTCCCCTCCCAACCCAAATCATTCYGTGATAAAAGGCACAGAAGCCCAAGAGGTGAAAATACAATTTGGAGAATTACACAGAAGGTCCTAAAATTCTACACTAAAACCATATTTGATGTCACATTATGGCTTTGAGTTATGGTAGAAATAAGCAGCAGTAAAAGGTGACTGCAAAGAGGAGGAAAAGCTGCTCAGATAAAAACAGAACAGGACAAGGCACACACAGAAAATAAATGTTAGAGCAGACTGAAGCAGTTACAACACAAAACAAAAATAAACACAAACTCTCAGAGACAGTAATTTTTMAGATGTGAAACACAGGCAGCAAACATCAGCAAAGAAGAGGCTGGTGCTCTGCATTCCAATGATTTGTGCCAGGGGATTCAGGAGTTTGGAGAACAGCCGGGAGAGGGCTGTCGTGTTCCATCTGCACACACACCCGAGCTCCCCAGCTCCCATTACCTCTTGTCTTCCTCCAGAGGCTGAGATGTCATCCTACAAACAAGAAAGGGTTTTAAAATGAAGCTCAAAACCCAATTAACACCCRGTCCCATCCACCCAGAGCATCAGTAGTTGTGTTGAAGTGTCCTTTARAATGTTCAGCAGTCCCAGCAGGGRAAAAAAAAATAAAATCAAGAATCAAAAGTGAAGGTTCAGCTGTGGAAATTGGATTCAGCCCACATTAAAAAGGAGAAAATGGGTTGTGAAGCTGTTGTTTCTGCAGGAAAAGGGCTCTGATCTAATAATGCACAGGCTGACAATGGCAGCATTGCCTGCAATATTTCACAGCAGCCTCCTGGACAGAAGAGCCTTCCATTCCCTCCTGAGCCTCTTCCTTTCCTTTCCCTTTTCCTTTCCTTTCCTTTTTCCTTTCCCCTTTCCTTTCCTTTTTCCTTTCCCCTTTCCTTTCCTTTTTCCTTTCCCCTTTCCTCTTTCCTTTCCTTTTTCCTTCCCCTTTCCTTTCCTTTTTCCTTTCCTTTTTCCTTTCCCCTTTCCTTTTTCCTTTTTCCTTTTTCCTTTCATTTCCTTTCCCTTCCCTTCCCTTTCCCCTTCCCTCCTGCCCCAGCCCTGGCTGTCACCACCCCAACAAACACTCAGGGACAGCAACTACACACAGTGACACCAAACCCCATTCCCCAATTCCTCCATCTCGCTTTTTCCAGCACCTTTAAGGTTATTTTTTTTCCCCCATTGTCTTGTTTGGTGTCACTTACAGGACCTCCTCGATTTTGGCCAGGATCTGCTCTGCACAGCTCCTCTCCTTCTCCACGGCGTTGCGGTCGCGGAGCCGCTCTGCGTCCAGCCTGCTCAGCTCCCCCTCGGCCAGGGTCAGCCCCATGCTCCTCTTCTGCCTGCAAGAGGGCACAGGGAGCATCACCTGCAGCTGGGCTTTACTCAGGGTGTGTCACACAGGGGTTTTGGGGGTGTTTGAAGGATCTATGTGAGGTTTTTATTCATCGCTGAGCTTGGCATGGAGCTCTTACCACTCCACAGGAAAAAGCAAATTAATTATGAACTTCTATTCCATGTCTGTGAGAGCTCACAGAATTCACAGAGCTCACAGAATTCACAGAATTCTCAGAGCTCACAGAAGTCACAGAATTTACAGAATCACAGAATGACCAGGTTGGATGAGACCTTCAAGATCATCGAGTCCAACCCAGCCCCAACACCTCAGCTMARCCCTGGCACCCAGTGCCACATCCAGGCTTTGTTAAACACACCCAGGGATGGGGACTCCAGCACCTCCCTGGTCCCTGAGAATTCCCAAAATTCCCCCAAATTCACAGAATTCCYGGATTTCACAGAATCACTGGGTTGGAAGAGACCTCAAAGATCATCAAATCCAACCTAGCACCAGCACCTCAGCTMAACCCTGGCACCCAGTGCCACATCCAGGCTTTGTTAAACACACCCAGGGATGGGGACTCCACCACCTTGGGCAGCTCCATCATCTCCATGGACAGACCACCCTTTATCTGTAAAGATCCTTTCAGGAAAAAACTTTTTCCTAATATCCAACCTAAATTTCCCTTGGYGCAGCTTGAGCTCTGTGAAGGGGATTATTCCCTGCCCAAAGGAAAATAGGGACAGGGAAAAAAAAAAGGATATAAGCTGATTATAAACACAATCAGGAAGAGAGATTTATACAACAAAACCTAAGAAAAAATACTCTGACATTTCCTCAGGAAAATGCTTCCAGGAATGAAGGATCCAAGCTCTAGGATTGCAACTGATGACTTGRTTTAAGGATTGGCCACAGGGTGTATTCCTGGTATGTTCTTATTCAATCCAAGAGGAATTTTACCTCCCTCAGGTTTCCTTGTGCTGGAACACTGACTGCAATCAAATATGAATGAAAAGGAAACTCCACAGAGAGCTTTTGGTACCTGAAATCTTCCAGGTTCCTCTGAACCTCTGGACAGACTTTATCCTGCATGGTTTGGATGAACTGGCGGTGCAGCTCTTCAGGGAGGAGCTCTGGCCTTCTCCTGTCTGGGAGGCAGAAAATTCACCATTATTCCTCTGGGACAGCCCCCACCTTCAATAAATTACTTCAATAAAGTCATTAATTAATGAATTTACCCACCCTCTGCCCTTCACTCCCACCCTACCTAATTCCAAGGAGATTTCCTCTGGAACTGGGACTTTCAGGTTCTGCAAAAGGAAAGAAAGGATGGGAGAACCCACAGAGAAACCAGCACCCCAAAAAACCACASAAATCACTCCAAGAAATTCCCTCAAAAGCCAAAATCATCCAACCTGAGCACCTGCTGGTTTGGAAAGGGGAGACTCCCATGACTATATTAYCATTTTATCATTCACAGGATTATTTAAGATGAGCATGTGGTACATAAAGCTCTGCTGCAGTTTCTGGGAGTTTAATTCATGACAGCAAAGAATTTTCTCAGCTTTCCAACAGAGACATAAAATTTCCCAATCCTTGGAACAGGCACATCAATACCCACAGCAATTATTAACTAARAAAGCAACACAGAAGAGCCAGAACTTGCTGAATTAAATTATTTCTCCTATCAACAACAAATCCCCTGGGATTTACTTTACCAGGCACCTGAGGCCATTCACTCCCTGRTAACATTTCAACAAAAATAGTGAAAACTTTTATTACATTCTTATATTTTATGAAGTTACTTATTAAACATTATTCTGATCTTGATTTTTAAAACTGTTTCTTTTGGAGGGCTTTAACCCTCTCAATTTTTCACAGCTCAGGTGAGTGGAGAAATGTCAAAGTCAACTTGCTGGATATGTAAAAATGAGGAAAATAAAAGGAACCTACTGCAGCTCTGTCCAGGAAAAACTGGTAGAACTCCAGGAAAACACGSCGGGTCTCTTTGGAGTTGGTCTGTTTGTACAGGTCTGTGTAAAGGTAGCACAGCTGTGGGGAACAGGAGGGCAAGAAATGAGGAGAAAACCATGAAAACTCCAAATTTCTTTCCAGAATTTCAAGGAATTCAGCAGTGCTGGGCTGAAACCTTTCCCAGCTCCTCAGGGAGGTGCCCTGGAAATGGGGGCAGAGGGAAGGGAGAGGAGCACAGAGAGGGCAAAGCTTCCCTGTAGACAGSTGATCCCACACCTTGGGGTGGAATGAGAGACTTGCAGGAGATAAATAATTATTTGTAAGCAGCCAAACATAAATGAAACAATTATTTTTGTGTTTCTCCCTTTATCTGAAAGGGTAGGACTGGGAGAGGAGCACAGAGAGGGCAAAGCTTCCCTGTAGACAGCTGATCCCACACCTTGGGGATGAGACCCTACACCTTGGGATCCTACATCTTGGGAATGAGAGGCTTTCAGGAGATAAATAATTATTTGTAAGCAGCCAAACATAAAAAAACCCTATTATTTTTGTGTTTCTCTCTTTATCTGAGGAGATAAATGTGGATTTTTCACCCTCAGGCCTGCAYAGAGTCTGCATTTCCATCCTTTCAGTCAGTGCTGCACAAGATCTGGCAAATTCTGGTGAAGATCCCCAAATGGGAGCCAGGGAAAMAATTCCAGAGCTTCTCACCAGTGCTGCAGGATCAAACTGGGACACCACGTGGTGCAGGAGCACAGCCAGGTGAGCCGGGCGGGATTTCAGGAGCTCGATGTTCTGGAAGCAGCTGCACTGCCCGTTGATCTGCAGGGCACAGGGAATTACATCTGAATTATCCAGGAATAGGAGAAAGGACAGCTAAAATAATGCAGAGTGAGGATCTGGTTGCTGTGCTGCTGTGAGAAGAATTCGGGACTTAAGGAAAACTAAAGAACGTGAAATAAATGATAAATAAATAAATTTAAAATTAATTATAAAATTATATATTTTTATAATTTAATTGTATATRAATAAATAAATTTAAAATTWATTATAAAATTAAACAATTTAATTTCATAATTTAATTAATTTTATACAAATAAATTTAAACTTAATTATAAAATTATGTAATTTAATTTTATAATTTAATTAGTTATATAGAATTTTTTAAATAATAAATTGAGGTTTGGAGAAGAAAGAAAAATAACAGACTCAAAGATGGATATTCTCATRAATTCCTCAAATATTTCTATTTGGAAAGATGAACAACAAGAATCCCCAAATTCTTATTTCACCATCCAAGGAGTACTCAGCAGTTTAGGAACAGGGGAGGAGAACTCTGATTGGTGGAGGGAAAAAAGGCTAAAAGTCATTCCCACCTGCTGGAATTCAGGACTTCCCTCTGGCTGTCCTGGATGGCTCAAACCTCTGCTGGGGGCTCAGAGACCCTGGCACAGAGCCCAGGACCCCTGTGCCTTTGATTATGACCCATGGAAAAAGTTACCAACCTTACATGAGGATCTGCAAGCCACGAAAGTCTAAGTAGAATAATGATCAGTTTGTCACGGGGTGAAAAATAGATTTTTGGGGTTTTTAGAATGGGGGTTCAGGGGACAAGATGGAGGGAACTGGGTGTGTCCAGCCTTTCTGCTTCTTCTTCCTGGCCTCCATCTTCTGCTGTGATGGTGGCACTTTTGGGTTGGGTTAGAGTAGAAGCTCAGTGTCTAACATAGGTGATGGGTATTGGGAAGGAATTGTAAATATTGTACACGTAGTTTTTAGTATAAAAATGTAACAACGCCCTGAGGGTGTCAGTGTGCCTCTGTCTGTCCTGCTGAATGGAYCTSRGCAGGCCAGAGAAAGAATTTTATAGATCAGAAACAATAAACAACGTTGAGAACAAGAATAGAGGAGTTCTGACTCCTTCTTTGACTGCTGGGCTGGGAGAAGAGACTTTGTGACACACTTGGGGGTCACTGTGAGCAGCAGAAGCCCCAAGACTCACCTGCTCCTGCTCCGTGTCAAAATCATCATCCTCTGCTCCGATGATCTGAGTCCCCACTCGGGACAGGGGACTGCCAACACTGCACTGGGAGTCCTGGAGAGAAGGAGAAATGCACAACCTTGGCATTGTCCACCACAGGGAAAGCTGGAGATGCTCTGATCATTGCAACTCTTCAAAAAGTCCACCTTGGACGCCCCTCCCAGCATCCAAACATCCCCAAACATCAAATCAGGTGCATCAAGAGCAGCTGCAGGCAGCAGTGCATGTGCCCAGTGCCATCCCTGCACAGAGGGGAAACGTGGCTTTGGGAGGAGGGCAAGGAGAGCCCAGGAGTCATGCCAAGGATGATGATGTGTTCAGACAGCTCTGCCCTTCCTGCTGAGCTCCACTCATAGCCCTGCTGGAAATGGCAGCCTCCAAATGAGTGAATACCAAAAAAAAAGGGCTGGACTCGAGGATAAACCAGGAGCAGCTGCTCTCCTTGTTGCAGGCCCAGCTGTTTCATTGCTGATCAGGTATTTCTCACCTCTAAATGGCCCTGCTCTTAAGCTCYATAAACATTTACTCAGCTAATTAACTTTCCCTGCACCACTTTAATTGAATTTATTTTCTAAAGCAAAGTTCAGGCATGCTCCATTTAGAAAGTGGGGGAAAGCAGCAAGATTTCAATGGGACCTTCAGAGGAGGTGCTGTTGTGACATTTGATGTTTTGTACTCACAGTATCTTGAAGCTCAGCCTTTTCTGGGCTCTCATCTGGATAAATCCTCTCCTTCAGGCCACTGCGAGGGCTCTGGGAAAGAGGGAAGTTCAGTTCTGGTAAGAACCAGCAGATCCAGGGAAGGGAGAACTGCACTGGGCACTTTGTCAGCCACAGCAGCCAAAAACTTCTCCTTTCTCACAGGAAAAGGAGGTGTAAAAAACCAGAGTAAAATCTGTGTCCTACATGCACAGTAAAACAAAAAAACCCCAAAACTCAAGGGAATGAAGAAGTTTGGGTCAGAAATCTGGTGACAGCAGAGCTGTAAAATCCCCAGCCCTTGGCTTTTTCCTTGCTCTCTCCATCTTTTCTCACAGCTCAGCTCTCTTCTCCCATCTGCCAGCAATGCTCTTGCTCAGGAAGCCCAGCAGAGCCTTATTTGCAAAACCCACGTGCTGCTGGCTCATCTTCAGCSTGCCCAAAGGTTTTCCCAGCCAGGGCAATGCTCAGGCTGCTCTTTCCAGCCTGGCTTTTTCCCATCTGCAGAACTCTTTCCACTTCAAAAGGTTTCCTTCACCCCTGATGCTTAATTTTCTCAGAGCTGGATGGAAAAGCTGGAATGTTTGGTGTGCCAATCACCTGCACTGATCAAATACCATCCCCAAAACTGACAGCAYGGTGATTATGAGGAAGATAATTATGAATTTTGTTGTTGCATTTATTAAACACAAACACTGAGTGGGATCTGGTCAGATTTGCAATGTTTCAAAACAGAGCTGTGGATGCCTCCATCTCACCCACCTCCCTTTCACTTCCAACTGCTGGGACAAATTTAGCTCCCACATCCTTAAGTTAAGCAACAAACTTAGGCCAAAACCAAGCAAGAGAGTCTCAATTCCCCTGCACTAATCAGAGAGTGACTTAATTAAGGACTAGGCACCAAGGGAGAGCACACAGATGGATAATTCATGAGTGAACACACCAAGAGCCYTGGCTGGAGGCAGGAACTGAAGCTGATTTGGTAGAGGGAAGGCTCTTCCCCATTCTCAGGGCAAGCTTGCCTGGATCTGAGTCACAGTGCTGCAGTTGGAATATTCCCTTCAAAGATGCTCTAATTGGCAAATGAGTTTAGAGAAACATGCTGGCATCCATCTTTGTCTGGTTACAGGGATTAATGCCAGGACAATCTAATCCTGGGTAAAACCCCCAAATTTATTCTCTCCCAGTCTCTAACACCAATAGAACAGGGACATTTTTTTTCCCTATGAAAATCTTTTCATAAAGAAAAGGYTGTGGTGGGAATTGAGGAGCCTCAATGCACAGGACAACACACACACAGAATCTGCCAAGGACACCCAAACGCAAGAGGGAGAGGAGCAAAGCCCTGGGGCTGGCCCAGACTCACATCAGCAATGTCACTGTTGGGTCTGGAGGGGCTGTCACCACTGAAATCCAGTTTGCTGCCACTGTCCCCACTCTCTGCCTCCCCCTCGCTGATCTGCAGCGACTCTGACACCGACCTGGAGGACAGGACTCCATCCTGCAAGGATGAAAGCAGAATATTTCAACAGATCATCCTTAAAAATCAACTCCTTCAAAAGCCAGGCAGCTCACATTACTCATAAAACCTTAATTCATCTAGAAAAGGCTGCAGTGCTTTTCCAAGAGAAAACAACCACACCAAATTTTCAGCACYTTTAACACAGGGGAAAAGGGAGAAATGACACAGCCTAAATTCATTCTTTTTCAAAAGTGAAAACAAAATTGTTTAAAAAGCTTCCAAGAATGACTTCATGGGTATATTTTAAGTTGCACTGACAGATAATAAACACATCATTGCTTGCACTTGTTCTTAAAGGCAGGTTTTTCAGAGAGGAGAGCCCAGTGCAAAATGCACTCCACATCCTGATTAAGATGACAGTGCCAACTTCAAATCCCAGCTGCAGAGGGAGCAGCCAGCCTGTCCCAGCAACTGCAGCCCAGGGTGCCTTGGGAGGGCTGAGCTAGAGCAGAGGCTGGGCAGAGGTACAGAATAAAGCAGGGATTTATTAAAAGGCCTCAATGGGCAGCACAAGRGCCCAGCCAGGGCTGCACCCAAGATAAACCAAAGTGGTCATAAAATGAGCCTAAGATGAACCAAAAKGGTCTCAAAATGAACTCAAGATGAACCAAAATGGTCCCAAAATGCACGACTGCTCACGGGTGTGGCCGTGTTCACAGGGGTCTGAGGATGAGGGAAGAGACGAGGATCTGACTCCATGTTTCAGAAGGCTTGATTTATTATTTCATGATACATATTACATTAGAACTATACTAAAAGAATAGAAGAAAGGCTTTCATCAGAAGCCTAGCAAAGAATAGAAAAGGAAGAAGGATAACAAAGGTTTGTGGCTCAGACAGAGAGCCTGAGCCAGCTGGGCTGTGATTGGCCATTAATTAGAAACAACCACATGAGACCAATCCCAGATGCACCTGTTGCATTCCACAGCAGCAGATAACCATTGTTTGCATTTTGTTCCTGAGGCCTCTCAGCTTCTCAGGAGAAAAAAATCCTAAGGAAAGGATTTTTCAGAAAATATCATGGCTACACACRGGGTCTCTCCCTKGGATCAGTTCTGCTCCATTTGCACCTTGCAGTTCATTGTCCCATTCCAGCTTTAGCCCCTGCAGTCCCACCCTGCTTGTTTTTCTCTCTCCAGCCCACGGTGTTTGTGCTCTGGGGCTGAGATTTGGATCATTTGTCCTTGGTGCCCAGCTGGAGCAGGAATTGTTTTGTCTCCCTGCTCTGTGCACAGAACTCACCATCCCTAACAGGAACACAGACCCACACACAAAAGCAGCACAGAATGTGAAAATTATAAAACCTAAAACCTGAGGCATCACCGGAGCACCATGAACCCCCTGGATCGTGCCTGGGAGCACTCCCCAGAGCAGGCTGAGCCCCAGTTACCTGAGTGCAGCCCGTGGCCTTGGAGAGCTGCTCCTGCAGCTGAGGAATGTGTTTCTTTGCCTCCTGGATCTCCTTCAGCAGGCGCGTGGAGGGGGTCCGGCTGTACTCTTCCTGCAGGACCTGCAAAGGAATTGTTTGTGTCTTTTAAATGAACACCTGCACACCCAAGGAGCTGCCACACAAAATCTGTTTTACACAGCTCTGATAATAAATTAAATTAACAACCCCCCAGCTCTCTCCAGCCTGCACAAATCCAGTACCTGCAGCCTCTCCTGCTCCTTCTGGAGCATCTTCCTCAGAATCTCCACCTTCTGGTTGTGGACAATGTTATTCTCCTCCTAGGAAGTACAGAGAGATTAAGGTTGGGTTTGCTGGGCAGAAAAGGAAAATGCATATTTTTCACCCACTTCCTACAAACAGGCTCTGAAAAGCCCGGTGAGAAGCAATTCAAATTTCCAACTCTATCCTATGTATTCTTTCTTAATTTTGAACAGCTATAACAGTATAAAAACTGTCTTTCTATTATCTCAGCTAGAACTGCTTATTTTTACTTGCAAATTTTCAGATCTCAAATAGAACTGCAAAATCTCAGATAGAACTGCAAATTTTTCCTTGCATTTTCCTAAGTGAATAAATACCCACAGACAGGACAACAGGAATCCCATTCCCAAATTCTCATTTCACCATACAAGGAGTACTCAGCAGTTTAGGAACAGGGGAAGAGAATTCTGCTTGGTGGAGGGAAAAGAAGGCTAAAAGCCATTCCCATCTGCTCCTGCTCAGTGTCAAAATCATCATCCTCTGCTCTAATGATCTGAGTCCCCACCTGGGACAGGGGGCTGCCAACACTGCACTGGGAAATATCCCAATGCCAATTTGAAGTGTAAAAAAAAATAAAATAAATTCAGGCCAAAACCACCCATTTCTCCTTCTGGGAAGRGAGCTCCAAGCCTTACCCCCATGAGCACTGGGCTGGTGATCCTTTCCGCATTCCCTGACGTGCCAGGCGAGTGGGGGGATGCCATGATGGGAGACATATGCCCAAAAGCTGCCAGGTCCACGTCAGAATCYGCCAGGGGGATCTGGGGCGACCCTGGAGGGCGCCCCTGGACAGTGAGAGCTACATAGGAACCCGCTGTGGGGACACAAGGACAGGCACAGGTCACACACATACAGGGACACTGCCGGGCTTCTCTGATTTCCCTCACCCTGCAGACACAGCTCACACCATTCCTCCTCCAAACCCAGCCTGAGAGCACTGCCTGCTTCAGGAATCTGCTTAAATTCCACATAGTCCAAAAACTTCCATGAGAATCAGCCCTTACAAAAGCAAGCAGTCCAATTTCCAGCCCAGCAGGTTACATCTGCAGCGCACACACACAAAATAAACCACCAGCACCTCCTTCCTCATAGAAAAAAATCCACCAGGAAGGAATTTCTTGGTAGTGCTGTGCAGGCATCACACAGAAATCTCACGAAGTGCCTGCCCAGCTGTGGTACTTAAGGTGAAAATACCTCCTTCCTCATAGAAAAAATCCACCAGGAAGGAATTTCTTGTAGTGCTATGCAGGCATCACACAAAAATCACACTAAGTGGCTGCCCAGCTATGGTGGTTAAGGTGGAAATACCTCCTTCCTCATAGAAAAAAATCCACCAGGAAGGAATTTCTTGTAGTGCT
>JACDOX010000592.1:19471-47220 GCA_014549065.1 Cardinalis cardinalis
GCAGGCATCACACAGCAGTGCACAGTAAGTGCTGCTCAGTTGTGGTATTTAAGGTGAAAATATCTCCTTCCTCATAGAAGAAAATCCAGCAGGAACATATTTTCTGCAGTGCTGTGCAGGCATCACACAGAAATCACACTAAGTGCCTGCCCAGCTGTGGGATTTAAGGTGAAAATAAAGCACCCAGGCAAGGCTTGGTGGTAATTCAAACATTAAGTTCAGGAGAAGCTACAGGAGAATGCATCAGCTWAAATTCAGGATGTCAAAATCATTTCAATTTCACTTCCCTGATTCACACACTCCTTGAGCTCTCAGCATTGGCCTCACCCTTGGCAGGGCCCTTGAAATGATGCCTGTCACACCTTCCAGGTGACAGAAGAGCCACCTGCCTTTACTTACACTTGATCAGCTTGACCACCTCCAAATGGTTCGAGTGTGTTACCAGAGTCCCGTTCACCTGGCAGGGAGAAGAGAAAATTCAGTGGTTGGCTCCTGGTTTCCAAGCAATTCCAACACATTCCAGAACAGCAGCATTTTCTTCTCCCCCATCTCCATTACTGCCTCTTTCAAGACATTACCAGATAAATTATTTATCCTTCTAACAGTTTATCTCAGTGAGCAGAGCTCTGCAAAAAGAAAACTGTGCACACACCARAAGAACTCAAGCAGGCAGACAAACAAAAAAGGGCAATCCATCTCTGCCTGGGCAGAAAAACAACAGGGTAGCTAATTTAATTCATTAATTTCAATGCCTGGTTGCAATCCCAGCTCCATCTGTGTCAGGAGCTGCTGTAGCATTTTGCAGCAATAGTTTACAGAGTCTTTTAAGTCACTGACTTGATTTCTTACTTGCTTGGGACTAAAAAAGAACATGGATGTGGGAGCAGTTAGGGGGAAAACAACAATTCAGGCAGGCTGTTTATTTACAGATCATTATTAACAACTCTGCCTTCCTTCTCTTCCCCACCATTTCTGGTTTTATTGTATTTGTGATACTTGAGCCTGGCAGGATGCAGAATTTGTCCATAAAATTCTGAAATCTGGAGGAGAGTCAGAACACTGRGGCTTAGACCATTCCTAATGCAAACACCACAGCAGACATACCAATGTTGTTGGGTTTTTTTCAGAAAAAGAGCTCATTTAAGACAAAGGACCCATTTCTGTCCCCATTTCAATGTCCTTACCTTGATAATTCTATCACCTGTCTGCACTCCAGCCCGCATGGCTGCTCCATCTGGAGAGGAAAGAAACCACTCAGTTCCTGTTTCAGTACAATCATTTTGAGCAAAAATGGTTTTATGACTTCTGTAAAACATGCAAAATACTCCTGCACTCAGCCAAGCTTCCTCTCCCAGTAAAACCTCTGGGTCTAGGGCAGTTTTGGTTTCACTTTGCACTGGATACACCAAGACATGATCCCGCCATGTCCCAAGGAGTCATTTCCTCCCTGGGATGCTCCAAACCCACCAGATCCCAGAATGAACCAGGCTGGTAAAGACCTTTGAGATCACCAAGTCCAACCTGTGACCTGACACCTCATCACCTAAACCACAGCACCAGTGCCATGTCCAGGCTTGTTTTAAACACATCCAAGGATGGTGACTCCATCCCCGCCCTGGGCAGGTGATTCCAGTGCCCAATCCCTCTTTCAGTGAAGAATTTTCCCCTCATGTCCAACCTAAACTTCCCCTGGCACAGCTTAGGGCTGTGTCCTCTCATTCTCTCAGTGGCTGAAGCTTCAGAGGAATAAACTCACAGCTCAACCCTGACCTTGCACATCCCTTCCCAAGCTGCAGCAGGAACCTGGGAGCTTTCTGCTGCAGCTCACAGCCATTTCCAGGATGGCCATGGCAGTTTGCACATCCCTTCCCAAGCTGCAGCAGGAACCTGGGAGTTTTCTGCTCCAGCTCACAGCCATTTCCAGGATGGCCATGACAGGGTTGGGGGCTGCTCTCACCTTCCTTGACACTGAAAGGTCACACATCCCTTCCCAAACTGCAGCCACCCCACCTGGCAGAAACCTGGGAGCTTTCTGCTGCAGCTCACAGCCATTTCCAGGATGGCCATGGCAGGGTTTTCTGCTCCAGCTCATAGCCATTTCCAGGATGGCCATGGCAGGGTTGGGGCTGCTCTCACCTTCCTTGACACTGAAAGGTCACACATCCCTTCCCAAACTGCACATTCTTGCACATCCCTTCCCAAACTGCAGCCACCCCACCTGGCAGGAACCTGGGAGTTTTCTGCTCCAGCTCAGAGCCATTTCCAGGAGTCTGGGAGTTTTCTGCTGCAGCTCAGAGCCATTTCCAGGATGGCCATGGCAGGGTTGGGGGCTGCTCTCACCTTCCTTGACACTGAAAGGTCACACATCCCTTCCCAAACTGCAGCCACCCCACCTGGCAGGAACCTGAGAGTTTTCTGCTGCAGCTCAGAGCCATTTCCAGGATGGCCATGGCAGGGTTGGGGGCTGCTCTCACCTTCCTTGACAGACTGCACGAAGACGGGGTTGTCCCCGCTGACCGTCAGCCCGAAGCCGTTTTCATCCCGCTGGATCACCACACACCTCTGCACCAGGCCTGGGGACACAGGGGCACCACAGGGAGGGCAACACACAGAGACACAAGCCAGGCATCAGTCCAAAACCTTATCCTCCCAGATAATCACACAGTACTCAAAGGAACGGGGACAACACGGCACAGAGGAGAGACAGGAACAGGGCGGCAGTCCAGAAATGGAGAGGGATGTCAAGACAGGTCAAGCTTATTGCTCCAGCTACACAAAACAGAGATGCAGACAGCTCTGGCACATCAGACACAACCTGAGGGAAAAGCAGCTTGTAAAGAAGAGCAGCAGTACCCACACCAATGAGCAGGATTTCTTTTGTCTGCATTAATAGTTCAAGAACACCTCACAGGTTCTACAGGCTGCTCTAAAACAGAAGCACAAATCCCTCAGAGTAATGTGAGAGGGTTGGGCTAAAACAGATTTATTGATCAGGAAAAGTTCTCCCAGTTCTCAGCCAAAATCTCCTCCTGGGGCACCTTCTGCTCCAGGTGAAATGCTGCACAGAGCCAGGACAGCAGAGGTGAAGAAGTACAAGCCACATTTAACTGTCCTGAACAGGATTTCTGAAATAAAGACCAGTCCAGGGCCAAAATCCCAGGAGATGAGTTTGAATGTGCCCCTCCTTTAATCTGCTGCGAGACATCAAAGACAACTTGTTTTGTTTCCTGGTATCCTCAGCATAATGTGAACACAAATGCAGAGATAAATTCATTTAGTAGGTGCAGCATTTGGACCAGGTGGAATGCTGGGGATGTCTTTTGTTCCCCTGGAAATGGAACAAGGGAAAGACAAAGCAGCCCTGGCATATTCCTTGCCAAGCACTTTCCTAGGAGTAGCTGYAGAAATCCTCCCAAAACGAAGCCCTCACCCTGAAAAGTGACTTCAGGAACTCTGGGAATGTTTTCCGGGGTGATTTCCATCACCTTTATTTCTAACAGCTTACTTTGCTTTTCCRTTCCTAAAGGCACAGCAGGCAAAATTCCTACACTGGCACCTTGAGAAAGAAATCAGAGCTGTCCCAAATCAGATTCCAGAAGTGCAGCAGCTTTGTTTGGTGTGCAGGGAACAGGGGGAATTGGGAAGATGCTGTCCCAGCCAGACTGGCTTTTCTGGAATGAGCATTAAGGTATGAATGGGAACAGAGCAGGGAGTCATTCCCCTGTCTCACAGCGCTCCCAAACCACCGGGGCTCCTTTCACTGCTCTGCCCATGGAAATGAGCAGCCCCGAGAGCCAACACTGCCTGCCCAGCCAGTCCTGCCCTCCTCCAGCGTGGCACGGATGAAAATGGGTGTGGGAGCAGTGGAGAAAATAYTCCAGGGCTTCTCCAGCACCATCACATCCCAGGAATTCCCCTCCTGCCAACAAAGCAGGGGAGGGGAGTGGATGGGAAGGAAAACCAGGAAAATCCCCCCACCTTTCACCCCCTGTGCACAGGGAGCAGGGAGGAAGGAGCCTCTCCCTCCTGCACCTCCCCTGCTTTTATATGACCAAAGCTTCTTGAAGTCTCACTTCCCAAGAATGCTGCCCGGGGCTGGGGTGTGGGAATTGGTGCTGTTTGAGAGGAGCAGCTCCTGTGCAGCTCCTGCCAGCCCCAAGCTCTGAGCCAGGCACCAAACTCAGCTCTGTGACTGCCCTTGGTTAAAGGCACAGGAGAGCCCTGAGCCTGCTCTGCCTCTGGATTTCCTTTTCTCCGCAAGAAATAATCCTTGGATTTACTGATAAACTTCCTCCYGATGCCAAAGCAGTGCCCACACAACACAAACTGACCTGGCAGAGGATAACTAGATTTAATTCAAGTTTATTCAAGTTAAACTCCTCAGTCCACAAGCTTCAATTTCACCCGAGATCACCTCATAAATTCAGAATGGAGAAACAACTGGAATTAGGACAACTCGACCTGAAATTAGTCCATAATTGCTTTTTCCTGTACTTGTTTTCTTCAGATAAGGGACACTTAACCCTTCTCCTAATCCAATATAAAAGGCTGAAATGAGGTAGAGGAGATAGCACACTTGACAGAGACACACTTTATAGTGATTTTAATGAAGTTATCTGGAAGTTTTCTGGAGATAACACAGTGACCTGCAGAACCAGATCAGCTCTGATAGCACTCCCTGCCTGAAGCAACCTTCAAGTGCTTTTACTCTGCTCATTTTGAAATATCCCACCAGGATATCTCACTTTTTCCAGCTGAAACTCAGTGAGTATAACAAAGTCATCAGATTTCATCATTGATAGTACTCAAAATAAAATTAATAATCATCTTATWCCCAGTTTTGCTTTCCTTAACGTATCTTTATGTTATTAAGTGAAGAGACATCACTTAATTATGCTTYAAAATCAGTCTCTGTTTGTGTCTGGAGTGGATTTCTAAAATTCTGGAGGAAAAATCATCAATTTTAATGTTTTCTGTCCTCATGGAGATGAAAATTCCCCCAAACTCACCCAAGCCAGGAGGRCAACAAAGCAGCCAAACCCGTGCTGGAGTTAAAGAGGTTAAAATTAAAAGTGAAAGCAGAGAGAAAAGCTGCAAGGAAAGCTGAGAGGAGCTTCAATAGGTGGCACTCGTCCCTCTCCCTTCTCCAGCCCTGCTCCAAGAGCTCTTTGGGATGGTGGAAGGACAAAGTCTGCACTTCTCAAGGTCACTGACACCCCAGGGCCAAAATAATTGCCCCAAACAGCCTGGCCAGACACTTCTGGGCTGCCCAACAGCTTCTCTGGGAAGCTCATTGCTCCTTTTTCTCTTCCCTACATCCTATTTGGAAGTTATTGAACAACACAGGAATTTCTTCAGCAACAAACAGAGCAGGGGTTCACTCTAAAAACCTGACTGAGAGGATGGAGAGACCAGGCTGGACCAGGCTGGGGGCAAGCTGGGCCAGTGGGAGCTGTCCCTGCCCATGGAATGGTTGGAACAAAAATCATTTTTAAGGATTTTTTCCACCCCAAACCAGCCTGGGAGTCCTACACTGTTCCCAACCATAGAATGATTGGAACAAAAATCATTTTTAAGGATTCTCCCAACCCAAACCAGCCTGGGAGTCCTACACTGTTCCCAACTATGGCATGGTTGGATCAAAAATAATTTTTAAGGATTTTTTCACCCAAAACCAGCCTGGGATTCCTACACTGTTCCTATCATGGAATGACTGGAACAAAAGTAATTTTTAAGGATTCTCCCAACCCAAACCAGCCTGGGATTCCTACACTGTTCCAATCATGGAATGGCTGGAACTAAAATCATTTTTAAGGATTTTTTCACCCAAAACCAGCCCGGGAGTCCTACACTGTTCCCAACGATGGAATGGCTGGAACAAAAAATAATTTTTAAGGATTCTCGCAACCCAAAACCAGCCTGGGATTCCTACACTGTTCCAATCATGGAATGACTGGAACATAAGTAATTTTTAAGGATTTTTTCAGCCAAAACCAGCCTGGGATTCCTACACTGTTCCCAACCATAGAATGATTGGAACAAAATCATTTTTAAGGATTCTCCCAACCCAAACCAGCCTGGGAGTCCTACACTGTTCCAATCATGAAATGGCTGGAACAAAATAATTTTTAAGGATTTTTCCACCCCAAACCAGCCTGGGATTCCTACACTATTCCAATCACGGAATGGCTGGAACAAAAATCATTTTTAAGGATTTTTTCAGCCAAAACCAGCCTGGGATTCCTACACTATTCCAATCATGGAATGGCTGGAACAAAAGTAATTTTTAAGGATTTTTTCACCCAAAACCAGCCTGGGAGTCCTACACTGTTCCCAACCATGGAATGGCTGGAACAAAAATAATTTTTAAGGATTCTCCCAACCCAAACCAGCCTGGGATTCCCACACTGTTCCCGACCATGGAATGGTTGGAACAAAAATAATTTTTGATGATTCTCCCACCCCAAAGCAGCCTGGGATTCCATGGGATGTGAATTCCATCTCCCAAGTGCAGTCCAAGCCTAGGAGCWGAGATTTGGGAACTAAAACCTCCCCTGGGGGCATGAGGCCACCATAGGAAAATGCAGTTTAATAGAGGGATTTGAAATGAATCATTCCATAAACAAAAAACCCAAACCCCTTGGGGCTTTGAGAGTGGCCAAATGCTTCACTTCATTTGGGAAGCTTTTTGTCCATAAAATATTGCCAGAAATGCTGCTCCAYAAGGATGAACAGAACTTTTATAAAGGCAAATTTCTCTGGATAAATGGAGGCCACAACATAAAGACACAAAGCAGGTAAGGAGGGCAAAAAACCCCCATGGAGAGTAAGTTTCAACTTCAAAACATCTCAAATCTGGGGTTTCAAAACAAGAACCAAAAACTTATCACAGAGTTGCAGAAAATATGTGAAAGAGTTTGTGTCAAGCCCAGGCTAATATATTCAGGACACAAACTGATGATTGCTAAACATAAAGGAAGATGTTTTTGGAGAGCAATCAAGTTGTGAGGAAAAGGAAAAGAGAAGCTGATGCCTCACCTACCACCCTGAAAGGTAATTTCAGTTTGAAGTTCATTTAAGAGATGAAAATGCTACTTTGAGAAAAAGATATTTAATATCATGGGAGGTCATGGCACTAATTAGSAAATTACAGCATAACAAACTACACTCATTCTCTCTCCTGATAATCTGAATTTTGTTGAGTATACARAGGTGAGATGGTTKGGTTTATTAATGARAGAGCTGAGAGCTTTATGTCACTATAAATTAATTTCTTTACATTAGAACAATTCCCTCCATGACCACTCTGCCYCYYCAAGCCACTCACACACTTCAGGAAATTCAGGCTCYTGAATTAAAAATTTCATTCTCTYTCCTGATAATCTGAATTTTGTTGAGTATASAAAGGTGAGATGGTTGGGTCTATGAATGAAAGAGAGAGCCGAGTGTTTTATGTCACTATAAATTCATTTCTTCACATTTGAACAACTCCCTCCATGACCACTCTGCCCCTTCAAGCCACTYACACACTTCAGGAAATTCTGGCTCCYGAATTAAGAATTTCAAGAGGTGAGAACAAACAGCCACCTAAGCCACTCCTCTCTTCCTGCTGTCACTCCAGCCCTCCCTATGATTAATTCCCTTTGCAGTGGCCAGCCCCCATCCAGTCAGCAGAGAGGAAAATATCAGTACAGTATTTCTACTTGGAGGGCTTGGAATAGTTTGGTGCCTTCCAAAGCAAACAGCAGAGCCCTGCACACATTCCAGAGAAACCTGGGAAAAGCAGACAAAAGGCAGGGCAGGGCAGGAAGGATGAGTGGGAGCTGCTCCCAGGGATCCTGGGCACGGGGACAGCATCTGCAGGAAGCTTGGGGGAAATCAGAGATCATGTTAGGAAGGTCTGTTTGTTTCTGGGCAGTCAGAGCTCCCATGAGGAAGTTCTGTTTGGTTCTGGGAAGTCCAAACTCCCATTAGGAAGTTCTGTTTGTTTTTGGGAAGTCAAAACTCCCATTAGGAAGTTCTGCTTGTTTTTGGGAAGTCGAAACTCCCATTAGGAAGTTCTGTTAGTTCTGGGAAGTCAAAAAGTCATATTATGAAGTTCTGAGGTTTTTTTGTGAAGTCCAAACTTCCATTAGGAAGTTCTGTTTGTTTCTGGGAAGTCAAGAGTTCCCATTAGGAAGTTCTGTTTGGTTCTGGGAAGTCCAAACTCCCATTAGGAAGTTCTGTTTGGTTTTGGGAAGTCAAAACTCCCATTAGGAAGTTCTGTTTGTTCTGCGAAGTCAAGAGTTCCCATTAGGAAGTTCTGGTTTTTTTCCTGGGCAGTCAAAGCTCACACTAGGAAGTTCTGTTTGTTTTTGGGAAGTCAAAAAGTCATATTACGAAGTTCTGGGGTTTTTTTGTGAAGTCCAAACTCCCATTAGGAAGTTCTGTTTGTTTTTGGGAAGTCAGAGCTCCCATTAGGAAGTTCTGTTTGGTTCAAGAAAGTCAAAGCTCCCATTAGGAAGTTCTGGTTTTTTTTCTGGGCAGTCAAAGCTCCCATTAGGAAGTTCTGCTTGTTTCTGGGAAGTCCAAACTCCCATTAGGAAGTTCTGTTTGTTTTTGGGAAGTCAGAGCTCCCATTAGGAAGTTCTGTTTGGTTTTGGGCAGTCAATACTCACATCAGGAAGTTCTGTTTGTTTTTGGGAAGTCAGAGCTCCCATTAGGAAGTTCTGTTTGTTTTTGGGCAGTCAATACTCACATCAGGAAGTTCTGTTTGTTTCTGGCACTGCCAGGCTGGGGCAGAGGGACAAACACAGAGATGTCCCATCAGATGTCTCCTGCCATTAACCCACAGCACCTCCAGCACTTTGTGGGGAAGCAGCAGCAGGCAGAAACGAGCACAGGGCTCTGGTTCTGCTGGCTGAGCTGGCTCCACACCCCCAGAACCAGCCCCAGATCCCTGCTGCTCCCCGGGAGGGTGGCAGCAGCAATGACAAGCTGCAGCAAGCCAGCTCTCCCCGAGACAGGTTTCCATCAAGGCACCCTCCAGAGGTGTTTACAGCTCCTGAAGGAACACTCTCACACCCTCAGCAACGTGACTATCATATTACTTTGCTTTTTTTTTATAAAAAAAAAACCCCAAGTGTGTGATTCAAAATTCCAGGGGAAACGAAGAGATCTCACAGAAAGAASAGGACACACCTCTCCAACTGCACCAGCTTTTCCTAACATGCCTGTGTTGGTTTAAACTCCTCAGGGTTGGTGTTSTTTGGTTATTTTTCAGTGTTTCTTGCTCTGACAGCATCACTTTGTATTCCAGAGGTGGGTTAAGGAGCTGGAGCAGGGCCATGAACACCTGGCAGCTTTACTGCAGTGGAATGATAAAGCTGATGATTCTGGAAGAGTCACTGCATCCAAAATCCCACAGCAGCTTTAGCAGCAGCAATCTGCTGAGCAGATTAAAATCAGAAAGTGTCACAGACTGCTTTAAACATGAATTAAATAGGAAAAAAAAAACAGTAAAGGAAAAGAAAGGAAACTCATGGCTGGAGTCAAGAGATGCACACCTGGAAATWAAAAATGCAGCCAGATTCAGCCCAAGTCCAAGGGGCTGAAGATGCTGATGGGATCCAAAAAACAACTTGTGAATCCTTACTGCCTTCTAGATCTGAATGCAAATATCTCCAGGACYGGAGGTGGAATAAGTCCCCAGAGCAGGGGAATTTCACAGCCCCAGGACTGASAGAGCTGGCAAAGCTGAGGGAACACAAGGGCCCCTCGTGGTGTAGGGACAGCACCAGGATGGGCGGGGATATTGCCATCCCAAACTTGGGGATGGGAATATCAGTTTACTGCCCAGGAGTGCAGGGTCACTCCCTCTCTCTGGGACTGAGAATAAGTTCRCATCCTTCCACTTATTTAAATTATTCACAGACACATTTTTCCATTTCTGTCAAAAGGAAACGACGGAGAACCCCTACAAACAATGCAGGAAGATGAAGATGAGTGAGAATATGGCACAAACCCCTTTGGGAGCTGYGTCCTCACTGCCAGGAGCACCCAGTGACCCCTCCACAGGCGCCAAATTGAACATTTCCCAGCCACAAGCTGGGAACTGAAGCAGGATGGAAGGGCAGCTCTGGCTGCTCCTGCAGGGCCTGGGCTGCAGAGCCTTCCTAGGCTGAGGAAATCCCTGCTGGATGCTGGAGTCAAACSCCTTAAAGACACCTCAAACCCTGTCCCTGCTGCTCAAACCCCCAGGAAAACCCTGCCTGGGTTAGGAGTGAGTGCCTGAGTGGGTCAAACCCCTTAAAGACAGCTCCAAACTCTGTCCCTGCTGCTCAAACCCTGCCTGGGTTAGGAGTGAATGCCTGAGTGGGTCAAACCCCTTAAAGACAGCTCCAAACTCTGTCCCTGCTGCTCCCCAGGGCCTGAGGGCAGCACAGCCACCATGGCCCTGCTCACCTGGCAGAAGGAGCAAACCAAGACCCCTGAATAACTAATATGATGAAGCAGAAGCTGTTAACTGTTGACATTATATACAGTTTTATAGATTCTACAAACTCCTAAGATCACACTTCTTGATGGGTGCCTTTGTTTTGTTCTCTGCCTCCATTTCTCAGTGGCTGTGACTGATTCCCATGTAGGTGTTCTGGAGTTTTCTGCTACCTAGTTCTTGTGATCTTGGTATGTGGTTTCTCAGTTTTTCTATTCTTATTTTAGCAGAGTTCATGTTTAAGTGACCTTAATAAAGAGAATTCTGACAAAAACAGTAGAAAATTCTCTCTGAAGCAGTTGAAACTTCTCTCTAAGAAAATTCTGACGGATTTTTTCATCTGTAACTGTGTTACACACAGTATGGCTGGTGCACACCAAGTCCTAAGCTGTTCAAATACAGTCACTGGGGCTCAGCCCAGCAGTGACACCTCCACAGGTGCCAAACTGAACATTTCCCAGCCACAAGCTGAGAGCTGAAGCAGGATGGAAGGGCAGCTCTGGCTGTTCCTGGGCTGCAGAGGCTTTCCAGGCTGAGGAAATCCCTGCTGGATGCTGGAGTCAAACCCCTTAAAGACATCTCAAACCCTGTCCCTGCTGCTCAAACCCTGCCTGGGTTAGGAGTGAATGCCTGAGTGGGTCAAACCAGCTCAAAACCAGCTCCAAACCCTGTCCCTGCTCTCCCCAGGGCCTGAGGGCAGCGCAGCCACCCTGGCCTCGTTCAGGGCCTGACCTTCAGCSCCTGGCAGAAGGAGCAGCTCTGACGGACACTGGGGCTCAGCAGTGACACCTCCACAGCTTCCTAATTAAATAAATAATAATTTTCCAGCCACTAGCACGCTACAAGCTGAGAACTGAAGCAGGGTGGAAGGGCAGTCCCTGCTGCAGAGCCAACCATGCAGATCAGGGGAAGGGAAAAGCCTGGGAGTCACAGACAGGAGAAGCAGGAGCTGCCCAGGGGRAGGCTGCAGCTTTGGCTTACCATACGTCTCGGATCTACTCTCCTCAGAACTAGACTTTGTCTTCTTGGAGGAGCTATCTGCACGAGAGCAGGAGAAAAGGAGAGAGAGATATAGAAAATATGGAGACCAAACATGAGGAAAAAAAAAAAAAAAAACAAATAAAAAAAAAAAAAAAAACAAACTTCATGAAAAAAATAAAAAAAACACAGACTCGGATTTATCGGGTTAAATCGTGCAAAACACAAATAAGATGTGAACAAAACACAGGTGGAACATTTGGAATAAGGGTGAATAATACAGGGAGACACAGGTAACAGCACACAGAATCTGTTACAGGAGCTAGGACACGACCAGAGGAGCTCTCTGCAGTAAAACAGATAAAAACCAGTCCAAGCACAAGGCAGTGTTCCCCCCCAGAGTCAAAACCCAGCACAGGCACAGCAGTTCAGCATCCTCAATTCACCCCTTAAATAAAGCAAAAGGGTTTTCTGCAGGCTGCACTGCAGAGYTCCCCTATCAAAGCACGGGGTCAGGTAACAGCTCTCAACTCTGGAGTGACTCCCTGCAAATTAGGATTACAGGACTCCTCAAGTTTGTTTCTGGAGAAATTAAATTCCTTCCACAAAATGAATTCACAGCCTGAGAGCTCCCCAACCTGAAATTACTTTACATTAGCTGTCCCAAAGGACAAAGGAAAAGAAGATGAGCRCTAAACCAGTTTTTTCCCMATTAAATRAGCATTTAAAGCCCATTTTCATGTRTTTTGTGCACACCAGAATGACTCATGCAGCCAGTGGCAGAAACGATCACCAGGGTGGTTTATAAACATCAGCCTTGTACAAAAATCCCCACATCCTACAAAGTGTGCCCCCTTCCCTTCACCTCCCTAAGCCCCAGGGAAAAACCTGAATGCACAGACAGGAAAAATGCACCTTGCATGGGGCCAGGAGGCTGAGGCAGGAATTCCATGAGCAGGCACTGGGGGAGTGCTCCAGAGAGAACAAAAATCCTGWGTGCACCCTCATCTCCCTCACTGAACTAAAATCAAAGCAGGCTAAACCAAAGCAGGACAGCAAATCCTTTAAAATGAGGAGTTTATCTTCAAATGCTTCACCTTGGGAAGCACAAATTCACTTTGCAAGGGGTAAAGAGGGATCAAAATCGACTAAAGAACAAAAGAAAGCCCCCAAAATTAAAACCCCAGCAGGGAAACCCAGCCCTGGCTGGGCCAACCACATCTCCAATTTCAGATTTCACTACAGAACTCCTCACAGCTAATTACAGCCTTTGCCTCCTGACTCTGCTGAAAGTGGAAGTTGTTGTAATTATTTACTGATACACTAATCCAGGTTGATGATGAGGGTGCTTAAAATCAAGCCCACATTCATTTCAATGCCCACACCGCCCTTGCAGAACAACACAGCTCTGAAAACCACATTAAAACAATTTTTAATCGACTTCCCAGTGCTTTTGTTTGGGTTTGGTTTTTTTTCCTGGAATTTTGGGATTTTACCTGTGGGATCGAAGTCGTGGGTGCTGCTGCAGCGTTCAACCTTCTGCTTCTTGTCTGCTGGAGACTCTCTGCTCAGAATGCTGCCGTGTCTGGGGCACAGAAAAGCAAAATATCCTCGCACCAGAGCCCACAGGAGCTGCCTGAGTGCCCACACAAAGCTCACCCAGCTCACCAGAAATTCTCATTAAAGCGCAGGCATCGAGTTGCCTTTAAAATATTTATTCCCAGGCTGAATTCAGAGGGGAAAATGATCTCCCTTGCAATCTCTGGGAGGGGATCCAAGGCTCCAGGAACAGTCTTGGTAACCTCAGAATTGGTAGCAGCAAGTGCATTCTCTTTAGCACTCAGCATCAGCTCATGTTTTATCTTAAAAGCCAAATAAATTTAATGGAAAAATCCCTCCTGAAATCTTAACTTTAAATATTTCAGCATGCCAAAATTAAAGATTTAGGGTGTCCCCAGAAGGGAAGCACCTGTWCCCTGTGCCCCCTTCCTTCCCTGAGCATCTCAAAGCTCAGGTAAGATGAGCCCCAGCCATGTCACACAGAATGCAAATGTCCCCCCATTTAATTAAGGACACCACCAATAAATCTATTTTTGGCACCTCATCCCCATCTGGATATTGATTTCCTCACATCTGTAACGGGTACTACAAGCTGTGTTTGTACATATATTTTAAAAACTTTTAAAAGCATTCCCCCTGCAAAAATGCTGCAGCATAATTTACAACACAGACAAAAAAAAAAACAAATTTCAGGAACTCACCTCGAAGGTTTTTTGAGAGGAAACCTGAAAAGGAAAAAAAAAAAGAAGTTTAATGAACTTTTCTTTTTCAATATTAGGTTTGATATCAGCATTAGTGCTTAAATACAAATTTTACACTTCTGTGGAACCTTCACAAAAAACCATCTCTATTTTCATGGAACTCCATGAATTTGCCATCTTTGRGACAAGTGCAACAAAGCTGAAATTAAATTACCTATTCTAAGTAGTATTATACACACAGATAACAAAACAAACCCAAAGCTGAAGAGAGAACCACGTATATTTGCATTTTTAACTGAGGAAAACATGAGATTTATAAATCCAGGATTTTTTTTTTTGCCTTGAATTCCTGACAGAACAAGGTGGTGCCATCCACCAAAACTTCTACTCTTATAAAACAAAATTATTTCCTTCTCAGACTCAAGTTCAGCTCCATTCCTACTCCATTTGTGTTTTAGATCCTTCTCTAGGAAGGCAAAACACACATTTGGAGCTGTACAAGGCAAGAACAGGTAACTTAAATCACTTTTTGCTCTAAATGAAGGCTCTGCAGGTGGTTTATAGCWGATAATTTTCCCCTTTATATAAAATAATTATTCTTAATGCATTTTCTCCTATTTATATACATTTTTCAGGAAGTGCTGGGGTGAGGGATTAGAGGGAAGAAATTCAACCCCACAGAACTCGAACACCACAGAGGTGACCAGGGCAAGAAATGACCTTTTATTTTTAAATTTTATTTTATGTTTTTAGTTGAAACACACCGATTTATTCATGACAAATGGTCCCCAAGTCTGGATTAGAAAAGGACAACAGGAGAGGGACTGGGATTCACAAATTCTTTGGGATTCAAGAAGGAGCAGCAGCTCTGTCTCAGGGCCAGAACCAGAGCACACAGCCTCAAGCTGCACCAAGGGAAATTCAGGTTGGATATCAGGAAAAAGCTTTTTACAGAAAGAGTGAAAAAGTTCTGGAATGTTCTGCCTGGGGAGGTGGTGGAGTCCCCATCCCTGGGTGTGTTTAACAAAGCCTGGATGTGGCACTGGGTGCCAGGGTTTGGGTGAGGTGTTGGGGCTGGGTTGGACTCCATGATCTTCAAGGTTTCTTCCAACCTGGTGATTCTGTGATTCTATAAATCCTGTAAATTCTGTAAATTCTGTAAATTCCGTAAATTCTGTAAATTCCGTAAATCCTGTGAATTCTGTGAATGGCTCCAAAGCCAGGCTCAGGTGAAAGGAGGTTGGAGCCAAGGGGGGTTTGGAATCTTCTCCCAAATGAGTGAAAGATGGGAGGGAACAGCCGCAGGCTGGGCACAGCAGGAATTTCTCCGTGGAAAGGATTGCTGGACACTGGGAGGGTCTGGAGTCCCCATCCCTGGAAYTGGCATTTCTGTGATCCTGAGCTGAGCAACGGCCCCATCCCACAACCAAACCGTTCTCCCAGAGTTTTCCACACCATTCCAACCAAGATTCCTTGGCTGGCAGCTCAAAACTGCCCCAAACGCTCCTCCTGTCACCTCTTCCTCTCCATAACTCCACCTGGAGTGGCCCAGGCAGGAACAGCCCAGTCCTAAAGCTCCAGGAGCTCCCTCCCCATTACCTGAAAACCCTGAGGGGCTGCACAGAGCCAGCCTAAGCCCTCTCTGGGAGCAAGAGCTGTGCCATCAAGTGTGGATACACCCAAAACTGGCCAGCTCCCACATGCCAAGCCCCTGTGCAAACATGCACTAATATGGAACTCCAGAACGAGCATCTGATGACACATTAGGCAAGGGAAATTAAAATGCTGTCTGCCTGTTCCTGAAAATAATTATCCACAGCAAGACACTTGCCATCTTTCAGATAACAGCATTGAATTCAGCTGAACTACAACAGCAGCTTCCAAATTAAGGGGGTAGATAGGGCCTGTGATTGCATAAACAGCAAAAAGTTAATTAATTAAAGGCAAGAAGTGGTAATCCTCCTTCCTGCTGCCCCCAAAAGCTTTATTTTAATCTTAAAAGCCTGGGAAATCCACTCTGATTCAAATAAGAAACATCCTCTCCTCGTTCTGCTCTACCTGCAAAGCCACATCTCTGCAGCATCTCATCCCCCAGGTACCAATTTCAGGCMGGGAAGGAGGACTTGGTACAGGACAGACAGCTTGAAGCCCAAAGGAAGGCAAACAAAAGTCATCTCAGGCCAATCTAACCCTGCCTGAACCCTGAGCAGCCAGCAGATGCAGAGCAATCAAGTGTTTCAGTGAAAAGCAAAAATGAGGAAAAAAAAGGAATCCAGGCAAAGATAGAAAGAGAAGTTTAGGATGAATTACACCCAATTTTTTATCTGATGCATTTGAATTTCTGAGCTGCATGAAACACCACTAAGTATTTTAATGAAGCATTTTAGTGAAAAACTTGATCCTAGAGAGGTTCTTATCAGCASCCAGCACTGCTGCAGCACCAGGCAGAGTTTGTGCGTAACACAAAGCGAGTTCACTGCTGGACCTCTGGCCTGGTTCAGAGCTCTTTATTATCTGTGAAACACTCATGTCCTATTTTCCAGGTCCACAAGTTGTGCAAAACCTTTCTGCTTATTATACTAGGCTGGTGATTAATTATTTAGGAAGGAACTTTTAAAGTTTTTGTAAACAAAGMAGCGCTGCAAACACCGGAACCTTTTCAGCGCTTTGACGTTACCGGTGAACGTCCAATTCCTGTGGGGTGGGAGCCAAAACCCCCTGTTCCCAACCCACAGCTGAGCTCACAGCTGGATGGCACAGGGGCTCAGGGTCCAGCTGGCTCTGGGGAATCCTCCTGCCTGGGAAGGGACCCCATCCCAGGGCTGGGACCCCATCCCAGGGCTGGAACCCCCATGCCAGGCAGTGCTGGAGCCCCTTGGCTCAGCTTCCTGAGGTTCCTTCTGGTCCCAAGCAAGCAGGGATGGAGGCAGGGAGAAGGTGGGAGCAAAGAAGGAGGTAGGGACATGTTGGGAAGCAGGGATGGACACAGGGACAGGTTGGGAGCAGGGATGGACACAGGGACAGCTTGGGGACCGGGGATAGGTTGGTGAGCAAAGRAGGAGGCARGGAGAGGTTGGGAGCAGGGATGGAGGCACAGACACTGTGGGAGCAGGGATGGACACAGGGACAGGMTGGAGGCAGAGGCAGGTTGGGAGCAGGGATGGAGRCAGGGACAGGATGGGGAGCAGGGAAGGAGGCAGGGAGAGGTTGGGAAGCAAAGAWGGAGGAAGGGACACACTGGGGAGCAGGGATGGACACAGGGACAGRCTGGGGACCAGGGATAGGTTGGTGAGCAAAGAAGGAGGCAGGGAGCCTGTGGGAGCAGGGATGGAGGCAGCAGGTGATCCCAGCACAGTCTCTGGGTGCTGCACAACCACCACTCCCCCCACCCTCTCCTGCCCTTCCTCGGCTTCACGGGTATTCCCTAAAATCCACGGAGTAGGAAGAGGATGGGCTTTGTCCAGCCAGGCTGAAGGTGAAGCTCTCCAGCCCCCAAAAACCTCCCTGCCTGGATCTGAAATCATTCCTGGGCGTGAGTTATGAAATCACAGAAGCTTCAGGTGGAAGACTCAGCTGAGCTGAGGCTCCAACGCTGATCCTGGCTGGCAGCACTCAGTACCAGATTCCTCCCTTCTCCCATTTCCCTGCCTGAACACCACCTGGAAGCCATCCCTCATTTCCCAAACTCTGTGCCACCGCAGCAGGAAGCAGAGTAAAAATGGATAAAACCCAATCAAAGATCACAGAGGAGCTCCTGGGAGTTTATCTGTGATTCACTGCCACCGACCTTCACTTGGAAATTATATTAAATTTGAAAGCAGCCCTGAAAATCCCCTCACCGTGCTACAGCACCCAGCACAACATAATTCAAATTAAAATACGTTTCACCTCCTACTGTAAACAGCAGCAAGAAGGCAGAGCAGGGCGTGGTGAACAGCTGGAGCCTTAATTCCAAATGGAGCTGGCAAGTTTAGGCTCCACGATAAAAACCCTGTAGACATTTTGTCTGATAACTGATGAACATCAGCACATTTTCAAACGAGTTGTTCCACTCTCCCAAACACCAGCACCAATTAAAAGCCAAGGCAGATTTTGTTTTTAAAATGCTGGGCCCGAATAATTTGAGTCATTTAAATGCATCAAATGACTAAAAGTGTGTCTTCTTAGTCATGCTGCATTAGGAAAATCTATTTAAGTGAGGAAAATACACCTACAAGTAGCAACAGCRTGGATTAAACATTGGATTTCAGGTTGGCTCACACATAGGCACCACCAGTGCCTAATAACCACCTTGAAGCCAAGCAGAAAAAGGTGATTTGAAGACTTAATGTGTCAAAAAATAGGAGAGCAGGGAGGATTCCCAGCTTCCAGCAGTACAAAGCATTCCATTCTAGCCTGGGAGGATGAAAATATAGCTGACCATAAATAGCACAGCATCCAGATAACCATGTTGGGTTTTTTTTTGTTGTTTTTTTTTTTTCCCTCCCCTACTAAAATATTACCAGAATTCAAGTATCTGCTATCTCCAAAGCTGATCAAAGAGAAAAATATTTAGATTCAGACAAGGGCCTCAACCTTGGAAATATTTATTCCTGTGCCTAACTTTAGTTCCAGGACTGCTCACATGCCTGAAATGAAGCCTGTGTGTGTTTGCAAGGAGAAATTACTCCAAGTTGTGCCCAGATGAGTAAGAAATGTTGTGAAACCCATGCAGAAGAGAACAGCCAAAAACTGCTTGCTTGACAGAACTAATCTTTAATTAGGAGATGAACAGTTGCAATAGAAGCTGCTTCAGTGGTTTATTAGTTTCATTTAAATAAGATGTTRCTTGTTGCAGAAAAACTCTCTGAATGAATTATAAATTTCAAAGAAAAGCAGCCAACACAACTGATCATACCAAATTCAGGAGGAGAAACAGTCCAGAGCTGATCATTGGTCTGTTTTAGGGAAATATTTAGAAGGAGAAAAGGAAAACCAAAGGTTATCTCAAAGTCCCCCAATAAAACCCCCAAATTCTGGCTTTTTAAAATCTCATCCTAATTCAGGATGTTTCCACCAACTCATGAGTCAATGAGAAGCCTTTGGCCACCATCAGCTATATGGAATTTGGTGAAAAATGATTTTAACTCACTCAGAATTCCAGAATGGTTTGGGTTGGGAGGATCTCAGAGCTCATCCTGCCATGGCAGGGACACCCTCCCCTATCCCAGGCTGCTCCAAGCCCTGTCCAGCCTGGCCTGGGACACTCCCAGGGATGGGTGCTCCCTGGGAAGATTTTGGGAATGCTGAGCAGGATTGTTCTCTCCTCTTGTTCACACAWCCCCAAACAGATCCTGGAAAAACCAAAGTCTGTTCCTGGGTGACAGGTAAAAAAATCACTGAACAATTCCAGGACTAATCCTAGTGCATCCAGCTCCTTTAATACCCATTAAACTCCATTTTCAACACCCTGACTGGACCTCACTGACAGCACTCAGAGAAATTATGCATTTTTTGGTCTAAATCTAGAAGGTTTTAAATGCTCTGAAAGCACAGTAAGCATTGACATAAACGCTATTCTGCAAACACCTCCCAGAATTTCATCTTGGAGGAGACAGAACGAAAGAAAAGGAAGGAAGGGAAAGAAAAGGAAGGAAGGGAAAGAAAAGGAAGGGAATCTGTTTTCCAGGGTTGTCGAGGCACAGATCCACTGGAGCAGGATTTTAAAAGCCCTGACCAAGGTTTCAAGGGGGAGTGCAGCACCAACAGGAGCTGGAGGCAGCTTTGAGTCCCAAGGAAAGGGCCTGGGACAGCCCTGACCCARCACATCCCCTCCATTCTCCTCAGCATGAACAGCAGATTTCTGCTGGGTCATCTTTTCCACGGATCAAAGCACAGGAGCTCAGGAAAACACCGAGTTTTTTCCCTAAATTAAAAAAAAACCAAAAACAAAAACACAAAACATTGCATACTGATGGCAACAGATTGGACAGGAAAACAGGGATCCAAATGGGATTCCTGGGAGCTGTCAGAGCCCAGGGATGGATTTTTGGGACCTGCAGGGAGGCACAGGGAGGGAGGCACTGTGAGCTCTGTGTTATTTTTGTGGGAGTCCGAGGCAGCACAGCTGACACAGTGACTCATGGAGGAATCCTCCCTGGCATTATTGACCTTGCACTGCTGACAGCTCATGGACACGAGTGCAGCCTTCTGAAAAGAACATGGGAAATGTAGGGAAGTGATTGGAGAGCCCACAGAGGCAACACCTTCTGTGCCAAACCCCCCTGAACACCCCCAGTGCTGCATTTGCCTCAATAAAACATCAGCAAATGCCTCCCACYCAATATTCCATCATTTTTCAGGCCACTAATGTCTCTAGCCATAACCAGAATATGCCATTCCATTTTCCTTTTAGGAGAGAAAATGCAGAGTAGCCAACAGAGCCCATCAGCATATTTCCTGATGGATCAGGAGATGGATCAATGCAAGGGACTGGTGCCATGGCAACCAACGTGCTGAGCAAAACACTTAAACTAGGTTAAGATGAATTTGATAAAAAAGCAAAGTCTGGAAGGCTGGCAAGTTCCATCTGTAAGATGGGGARGGTCAGGGCTCCAAGAGGGAGGTATTTCTACAGGGAAGGAGAATTTCACTGGTGCCTTGCCTTCACAGCTTCCTCTTGGAGCTTTAAAAAATTAAATATCTACACACAGATTCCTCTCTCATTCTTGTGGTTGAGGGATTCATCAAGAGGGGTGAAGAGAAGGTGGCAGTACCAGAAGGGAGCAAGAAAAGAGGAAAAAGAAAATTTTTAAAATTTTGAAATTACAGCTTAAAATTATGAAAGCAAAACAGAATGCAAAGATAAATCTTCTCCATWAAACAAACAGCAAGAATTTGGAGATTTGCCTCCACACATGGAATTTCCTGATGATACAGGAATGCATCATCATACTATGGCCTGTAAAAATGACAAGCAGGCTACTCTGGGTTTACTACAGCCAGCTGTAGCTCTTTCCTCAGTGTCCTTCCCTTAAAGCCCTGAGGTGGGAAGGGTTTCARTCAGAAAAGGAAGAAGAAAAGCATCTCCAGAGAAGTTCCATCCACAGTTCAGCCATTCACTCCCAGCCCAAGCAAGTGCCTCAGCTATTTTCCATGACACAAGCACTTGGATTTTTCCAAGAGCTGATGTCAGGGCTTTTCATGGAGAAAGAGCTGCATTTACTGGGCAGGCAGGGAAGGAGGGCTTCCCCAGCTCCATCTCAATGTGCCCTTTGTGCTGCTCTGCTGCTCGGGCCAGCACCCCGCAAGAACTTTGAGTCCCCAAGAAACTCTCCAAAGGGGAGGGCTCAGGGACATTTCCAGCAGCCAGAGCTGTTCTTCCACTCCTGACTGATTTCCAAGGCTCAGAAGCAGCAGCAGCTTTCCCTCTGCAGGCCCTGAAGTTGCCACACAAGGCCATTTATTGTTGAATATCCCTACAAGAGGCTGCAAGCAGCCAAATTAATGAAAACTGGGGAGGGGGCACTGGAGGGAACATAAATAAACCAGGCTGCTCGTGTTTCCTTAATGCTGCCTTTAGATTCAGCCTAAAAGCAAGATTTGAGTAATAGGGGGAAGGTTTGGCCACTGAATGTAGCTCAGAGCAAGCACAAAACCCGCTCAGAAATTGGTGGGGAATGGAGGTTGCCAAATCCCAGGTGATTTCCTACTGGTTTCCCAACGTGACTGCTTACAAATTACTGAATCTCTGTTTTCACCTCTGGGAGAGAAAAAACGGACAGCTTTGAAAGGGAAAAAAATTAAAACACCACAAATGYTGAAAAAGGTCAAGTGTGTTTCTAAAAAGACTTCCAGAAAATTTATCATGACAAAAATTTACACAAAAYGAGCCCCCAGCATCATGAAAAGAAACATTCAGGATTTGTTCCTTTCCAAGCTTTGACTGCACGACCCATTTAATAAAAGTGACCAGGTACAGGAGAAAGGTCAAGCTTGTGATTTCAGAAGTTATGACCCAATTTTCTCACTCATTTATTTATTTTGAAGTAGGTCATAGACAAATATTCCCAAGCCTAGAGAGCTCGAGCTTCCCTGTAGCAAGAAAAAGCTGAAAAATGTGGTTTTGCCATACTAGAAGAGTCCCAAAATATCCAATTTAATAGAATAATTATATTTTCACACCATCTCATAAATACATTTTCACACCATCTCTGCATCCTGAGCTTTTGCTGTTTGGAAGAAGGGAAGGAAGAGGGGTAGAACACATTTGTTTGATTCATTCCTCCAGCTTTCACTTCTGAAAAATCCTTTTAAACCCCTTTGCCCAGAGCCTGAAAGAATCAAATCCAGCACTGGGGTTTCTTGCACAGACAGGGCGTGGAGTCCAAATTAACCTGCCCTCCCTAAACTGCAGCTAATTACAGGGAAATGAAATGTTTGCTTTGCTTGCCAATAATTGCAGAACGCAGAGCTGGCTCGGTGGCAGCTCCTCCTCCACGGCRTCTGCAACAGCTTCCCAGTGAACTGCCCCAAAAAATAAAGGAATAAACCAATTTTCTTTTCCTAAGCAGAGCAGAGAGAGCCAAAGCTGTGCAGTGCCACGGGGTTTGCTTTCACCTGACACACACACACACACACCCAGGGCTGGGATCACTCGTGCTGCTGTTGCATTTCATTAGGCACCAAGCCTAGTTCCTTATTAATGCCATACCCAGCTTGTGGTTGTTATGAACCAGCAACGAGCCTGGTGTGGAAACAGTCCTTAAAAACAGCAAAAGACAGCAATTAGAAAGGGAGGAGAGGGAAAAAAAAAAAAAAACATCCCCAACACAGAGTGCACGTAATACAACTGGAAATGTAGCTTTCAAAATAGCATGATGCTGCCTCCAATTAGGCAGCTTGAAGTTTTGCAAATATATGTACAAGGTTCAGAGGCACAGAGGAGTATTTGGCCCAGAGTTCACATTTCTGGGGAGTGAGTGCAGTTGCCTGGCACAGGAACACCACACCTCCATGGCTTGGAAGTATTGAGAGTGTACTAAAGAACCTGCAGTAAGATAAATAAATAACAATAAATTTATTTTAAAAAATGTAAATATTAATACATTTATTATTCCTCCTGTGTGCCTTTCAAAACATGTTTTAAAGAAGTGACAAGGCCAAGCTGTTGTGCTCTTCAGCATTGTCAGCTTTGCCTTGTTTAATGTGGCCAGCAAGTGAGCAAAGGATGGGAGAATTGGATTGTCCAGGCTGGAGAAGAATTGGGATTCTTCAGAAGTGGGAGAGGCTGGGAGAATTGGGATTGTCAGGCCTGGAGAAGAATTGGGATTCTTGAAAATTGGAAAAGGTTGGGAGAATTGGGATTGTTCAACCTGAAGAAGAATTGGGATTGTTCAGCCTAGAGAAGAACTGGGAAAGGCTGAGGGAACTGGGATTGTCCAACCTGGAGAAGAATTGGGATTCTTCAAAACTGGGAAAGGCTGGGAGAATTGGATTGTTCAGCCTGCAGAAGAATTGGAAGTTTTCAAAATTGGGAAAGGCTGGGAGAATTGGATTGTCCAGGCTGGAGAAGAACTGGGATTCTTCAGAAGTGGGAAAGGCTGGGAGAATTGGGATTGCCAGGCCTGGAGAAGAATTGGGATTCTTGAAAATTGGGAAAGGTTGGGAGAATTGGGATTGTCCAGCCTGCAGAAGAATTGAGATTCTTGAAAACTGGGAAAGGCTGGGAGAATTGAGATTATTCAGTCTGCAGAAGAATTGGGATTCTTGAAAATTGGGAAAGCCTGGGAGAATTGGGATTGTTCAGCCTGGCTTTGGGGTGACCTCGTTGTGGCCTTCCAGGAGGGGAAGGAAAGATGGAGAGAGACTCTTTCCAAGGGCTGGGGTGACAGGGTGAGGGGAATGGCTCCAAACTGACAGAGAGCAGGGCTAGGTTGGACATTGGGAATGAACTGTTCCCTGGGAGGGTGGGCAGGCCCTGGCACAGGGTGCCCAGAGCCGCTGTGGTGGATCCCTGGCAGTGCCCAAGGCCAGGCTGGAGCACCCTGGGACAGTGGGAGGTGTCCCTGCCCACGGGTGACCTTTAAGGTCCCTTCCAACCCCAACCACCCTGGGATTCTATGATTTTCCCCTGACAACACCAGCAGCACTTCCCTCCGTGGATTTACACATTCCAGAGGCATTATCAGTTTGTCTGCCCTACTGCACACCCCAAAAGTTTCATTAAGCTACTCCTTTGACAAACGAGGTCAGCAGGCACCCTGCCTTAATTTAAATTTCCCTTCAGCCCTCGTTAGGTTGTTTTAAAGGCTCACGTGCCTTTACTGCTCTGGAAATGTAAACCAAGACTTGCCTGCTCATCAGAAGCAGCGGTTTATGAGTTCAAAGCTAAGCAGACACAACCCAAAAGCATTTCCAGCCCTGCCTTCCCTTCTCCCACTCACTGATGAACCTTTGGCCAAATTACACCCATCCTGCATGGGATGTGCAGACAACATCCACCCCTCTGACCTCTGCAGAGCTTCTAAATATTTCCCAGCTGCCATAAACTAATTTACAGTTAATATGTCTAAAACCACCCAAAGGCAAAGTGCTCCCAGTGGCTTAATTTACACCAAGGGAAAAATTGGATCCACAACTTTACAAAGGAAAGCTGCAGCATGGAGAGAATCAAGAAATCATTACCACAGCATTGCTTAACCTGTACAGTGTATTTTTAGCTCTTAGTCCTTCACAGCTAATTCTGCTCAAGTTTTACTCCTGTAGATACAAACACCAAGGGCAACCAAACTATTTGAGCCTCAATTCCAAGTATGCAACTAAATGAGCGTTTCACCTTGCTGGCTTCCACGCCTCCCAGCAGGGTTTGTGTCCCAGCATTCCCTCAGATTTTAGAAGCATCCATGGAAAGTTTCTCCACCATACATTGCAGTTTCCCAAAAAAAGAAAATGTGATGTCAGCTGAGCTATAAAGAGATTAGCAGTGCTGTATAGTGGAGTTGGAGCTATCTCAGTTGTTTAAACGGCCCTAAGAAAAATAAAGAGGCTKCTGGGATATGCAAACCTATTATTTCTGCCATAAATGCAGCTCTGGCCCATAAAACACAAGAGGAAAGATGCACATAGCACACATTGCATGAGGAGGGAAAAAATGTACACAGGCATTTGTGGCATGCTTTGCTCCTTCCCAGTTCATCTCCCCACCATCTAAACTACAGCAAAAATCCAGAAACACCAACTGGGAAGGACTGGAGCAGAACACAGGATTAGGATTTCTCAGCAACATCAAGCCCTGTTTTTTCCACTGTAAAATGGAAGATAAAAATCCAGGAGTGAAGCTCTTTGTAAAATGGCTCAAGATCCTGAGAACAGCCTGTGAGTCAAACCCAGAGCTATTAATAGGCCTCTGGATGTGTTTGTATTAGTATTTGCCTCTCGGGACTTGTAAAATAAATAAAAATACAAGCAAAAGAGGAAAAAAAATCCAAACAAATATTTAGYCAGGAAAGCTCCCAGCTGCTAAAACATGACTGCAGCAGAATTCTCCAAGATATGTGGAAGGGGTATGGAATAACCAAGGCAGCAGAAACAGCAATGCCAGATTGGAGCTGCTCCCCCACTGGGTTCAGTGACACCTCCAGCTCTTGGTGCCTCCCCCTCATCATGCAGCATGATGACAACTGCCAGCCCTCACTGGCTGTATTTATATTTATATTTTTAAAAAAACAACAAATCCCCTCAGCATCTCAAAGCCTTTCTACATCACAATCTCATATATTAGTACAAAACACTGCATTTTCTCTCAATGCTGGTGGCCGTCACTGTATCAGCACTGCCTCAAATCTGTCCACACCATCATTGGGACTGATACATTTGTTTAAATTTTAGAACACTTCACAAMAAAATAATAAAACACATATAAATCAGTGAAAAATGTATTCAGGAAAATAAACCCCACCCAAAACACTCAGAAATGGTTGCTTGAGCACCAGCAGCTAATTTAACATTAACATGCATAATATATCAACTTATCAAAAATCACATTCCCTGTGGCTGGTGAGGAGGCTCTGGTATGGAATTACTGGGAAATGGAAAGAAGGGAGAGCTGCCAGCATCTACATCCAAAGCATCTTTCCAGGCTGTCAAAACCTTTGTTCTTCAGCTCAGCCACCAAGACACAGATTTCCACAGCAAACACATCAAACTGGCCATTTTCACAGCAAAACCACAAAGCAGTAACTCAGGTTCACGCAGCAGCTATTAAAAGATGAAAGAAGAAAATAAAAAGGAGACAAACCTCCCCTCCCAGTGGATAYTAAAGGAAAAATGCTTTTCCTGGGCTCTGCACGCAAGGCAGGTACTCCTGGCTCAGGGAATAGGAACAAAGGCTCAGCGTTACCTGTTCCACACGCCAGAGGCGGCTGAGCAGGGACATCCCCAAGGGCCGTGGCAGGCACAGCTCCGATCCCAAATCCTCCCCTCCCCTCCCTGGAGCCTCGCGGGGCTCCCGGGCTCGGGGATCCTCGGCAGGAACCCGCGGATTGCGCGCTGCCCACGGCGGGAGGCGGCAAACTCCACCTCTCCTGCCCACCTCCTCCTCCCAGGCAGCAGCAGCAGCAGCAGGGGCTCGGGGATCCTCGGCAGGAACCCGCGGATTGCGCGCTGCCCACGGCGGGAGGCGGCAAACTCCACCTCTCCTGCCCACCTCCTCCTCCCAGGCAGCAGCAGCAGCAGCAGCCGGGGCTGCTCATGGGCACAGCAGCGGGGCGGGAGAACATTTATCTGTATTTCTGTGTCCGTGGGTATGTTTGGGGTTTCTTGTGAGCATCTATATGCGTGCATATAAATGTATACATATATGTATGTTTGGGGTTTCTTGTGAGCATCTATATGCGTGCATCTAAATGTATACATATATGTATGTTTGGGGTTTCTTGTGAGCATCTATATAAATGAATACATATATGTATACATTACATATAAAATATATAATATATATAAATGTATAATATGTATATTATAATATATTATATGTATTATATATAAAATATAAATAGGCATTATATATAATATATATTATATATTTAATATATTTTATATATATTATAATTTTATTTATATATAGATGCATTTTTCTACACATAAAGATGAATTTTATATATTTTTATTTAATATTTCTATCTGATATTTACCCTAACACTCTCCTGCCCACCTCCTCCTCCCAGGCAGCAGCAGCAGCCGGGGCTGCCCATGGGCACAGCAGCAGGGCGGGAGAACATTTATCTGTATTTCTGTATCTGTGGGGATGTTTGGGGTTTCTTGTGAGCATCTATATAAATGTATACATATATGCATGCATTACATAAAAAAAATATAAATAAAATATATAAAAATATATAAAATGTATATTATATAATATATTATATATATAATATATAAAAAACATAAATAGATATTATATATATTATATATAATATATATTACCTATTTAATATATTTATTATATATAGAATTTTATTTATATATAAATGTATTTTTCTACACATAAAGATCAAATTTTATATATTTTTATTTAATATTTCTATCTTATATTTACCCTAACCCTCTCTTGTCCCACCTCCTCCTCCCAGGCAGCAGCAGCCGGGGCTGCCCATGGGCACAGCAGCAGGGCTGGAGAACATTTATCTGTATTTCTGTATCTGTGGGGATGTTTGGGGTTTCTTGTGAGCATCTATATGCGTGCATATAAATGTATACATATATGTATGTTTGGGGTTTCTTGTGAGCATCTATATAAACGTATACATATATATATACATTACATAAAAAATATATCTAAATATATAATATGTATATTATAATATATTATATGTATTATATATAAAATATAAATAGGCATTATATATCATATATAATATATATTATATATGTAATATATAATATATATATTATAATTTTATTTATATATAGATGTATTTTTCTACACATAAAGATCAATTTTATATATTTTTATTTAATGTTTCTATCTTATATTTACCCTAACCCTCTCTTGTCCC
>JACDOX010000592.1:62484-73191 GCA_014549065.1 Cardinalis cardinalis
AAATCACCCAGCACTGAAGTATCTAAATCTAGAGATCAGATACCTAGATAGATAATCCAGATATTTCTAGGGAGCAATGACCTAGAGAGTTCTGCTCTTTATTTCTGAATTATTGCAAGGCGTTTGCCTTTATTTCTGAATTATTGCAAGGTGTTTGCCTTTACATTATTTCTGAATTATTGCAAGGTGTTTGCCTTTATTTCTGAATTATTGCAAGGCGTTTGCCTTTACTGCCGATGGCTCAGGGCAGAGCAGCACCTGCACAGCTGCTCCTTTGGGCACCCTCCAGCCTTTAACACATCCTCCCAGCAAAGCAAACCCCACCAGAGCTGCACAGGGCTCTGTGCAGGATCCCTGAGCACCTTCCCCAGCAGAGCCACCGAGGCTGTTGGTTGGCTCAGATCACATCTGTGCCCACAGGAACCACTTCCACTCCCCAGACCACAGGGCAAACCACAGCCTATCATTTGGTGCCTCCTGAGAGGCTGCAGGAACAAACTGCCAGCTGCAGGAGATCTCTTTTATCCTTGGCACACCAGGAGTCCCCCCATCCCCACATTTAAGAAGCCCACGTGATATAAATGATATAAATTCACTCTCTTCTACTGCAGCTCCCCCTGGATATCTGCCAGAGCTGATGCTGCTGCCTCAGCCAGGACAGAGTCTGCAGCAGCAGGGAAAATCCCTCTTTTAAATCCCCASAACAGCAGCTTGCTTTTGGCTGAGGTCACTGCCTCATTTAGGACACCATAATAATTATAATTAAACAACAACAACAAAAAAATCCTGTTGACACAGAGCAGAAAACAACGTTGTGCTCGTGCTTGTGAGCAGCAGCTTTGAGAGAAGAGCAGGAMTTGTTCCCAGAAGAACAGGAATTATCAGGACACTGCCACACGGGCGCTGCTGCCACCCAGGGCAGCCTCCTGCAGAGCCAGAGGGGCACTCCCAGGCTCTGAAGGGCTTCCTSCAGTCCTGCCCAGCACCCTGAGCTGCAGCCCAGCCTTGCCGGACCTTTCTGCCCTCCAGCAGCAGCTCCTGGCCCTGGGGCRGGCAGGAAACCTCTCTCCTATCTGGCAGCTGCCACCATTTCTCTCCCTCTCACTCACTTCCTATTGATTTCTCCTGTCTTGCACTGCAGCTTTTTCCTATTTCCTCTCTCTGCTGGCTCGTTATGGCTTCCCTCCTTGAATTCTCTCCCTTTCCACGTTTTTCCATCCCTTTTCTGGCAGCAGAACCCTCTTTTTGCATCTGGGCACAGCAGAAAGGCAGCGGTGCCACACTCAGAGGAGACGCCTTGTCTGAAGTGCTGCCAAGGAGCTGCACCAACAGCCACTATCATAACAGGCTAAAAAAGACTTTCAAGCAGCCATCAGATGCTTCAGGTGAGCCTGCAGGTTGAAGCTTGTATGTTTATGGGAGTGGTGGACTCCCAGTCCTCGGCCTGTCTCACATCAGTCTGGTGCTTTATTAAACACACGGGGCTTTTCCTCCACACTGGGAAATGCTTGCTCAGGTCAATCCAGGTCCCACCTRAAGTTTTCCAGCCCCTCTCCAGCACTTCAGCTCACTCTAGAAAAGAGTGTTGAACTCTTCTTAGGTTACTGATTCCACCTGGGAAGTCACCCAGGACTGCAGGTGATAACACAAACCAGGATTCGCCGCCTGCAAATAAATTCAGGAGCAGCTCCTCACACAGACCTGAGTCAATTGTGCTGCTACTCACAGGCTCAATAAGGAACAGCACCTGAACAAAATTCAGATTCCCCCCAATATCCCTGAAAATTTCCAAAACACATTTCAAGAGCTCAGGAGTAAAACCAGTTTGAGTTTTGCTCTTGCAGCCACAGCTCTTGTGCCAACTGAGAGCAACAAAGGGCTGCCAGAACATGGAGATTCTCTCTTAGGTTTTTAACATTTCACCTTCTTTGGAGCACCAAGAGAGGCCCTGATGCTTGATTCACACAGCTCAGCTTTTACCCAAGCTTGCTCCCTGCCCATAAAAGGTTCATTTTTTGGAAGAGCTGAGCCCTAGTGCCACTTGTGACCATGCCCCCATGCCAGGACAGCTGACAGCACCCAGGGATGGACAGGACAATGGCCAACACCACAGGAGAATTATTCCAAGTACAGAAACCTGTGCTGTGATCTTTGCCAGTGCCACAGCAATTCCATGAAACGCTTTTGCCACCGAACATCCCAGCGCAGACCTTTCAGCCTTGTCAAAACAGAGCTTAAAATAGCCCCAGAGGATCGCATTGAAGTGTTTGCCAACAAATGTAAACAGCAATGTTTCTTATTTACCATCAGGCTGCAAGAAGGGGTTCCTGCCCATGGGCCTCAGAAGTCAAACAGACACAACACTGAAAATCCTCAAGGAAAGGATGCAGGGTGATAACAAAACATCCAGACCATTTGTGAATGTCACAGGCTGAACACTGTTTGTTTGGCTTTTACTATTTATACTTATGCTTACATTTGAAACATAAGGACGCTGTTTTTTCCTGTCATTTTAATGTATTTATTTTTACATGTTTTCTTTTCAAAGAAAAAATGAGTAAACGTTGCTTCTTCCTGTCTTTTTCTAAGTGTGCTGTTACTATTTTGTATGTATCCTGTCTTGTATTTTATCCCTTTTGCATTCTTAATCAAACACTGCACGTTTTACATCCCTTTTCATTTYACTGATTCCCTCGCTGCTGCTTCTCCTGTCCTTATTTTAAGCCCTCTCTTCTGATGTTGAGATATTACCAACATCCAGGCTCCTGACCCTTCGTTTAATCAAGCTGAGACATGAACTAAGACTTTTATTCTTTAAACCTAATAATTATCCAGAGCAGGGCCACAGCACACAGCATCACCTACCTGAAAATATGCATTTAAATCTATTTTCTCTTAGYGCTATTGACATCTCTTACACAGGAAAATCTGCTTATCTCAAAGCAGATAAAATATCAGAGGGAGTGCTTAGGCAGAGGAATATCTGGAATGCTACAAGAAGCATTTTTACAGCAATATATCCACCAGAAACTCGAGGATAATACAAATGGGATTCATTAATAAATCTCCAACTGCTAATTTTCAGAGGGAAGGAAGAGGTTTTTAGGGAGAAACCTGGAGGATAAAGGCTCAAGGGCAAGACACTGAGCTTATCTCCCTGGTGACCCCAAGGACCACCTCGAGGAGGAGTGGAGAATTCAGTCCCAKACCAAAGCAAACACTGAGACACTCTGCAAAACTGCACACAGTGGGGCTGAGAATTTTAACCATGAGAGGTAAAGGATACTGCCCAAAATACTGCAGGAAAAATGGGAAAGCAACAGTTAATGTCAAAATTCCTGTTGGTTATACTCCAAAGCTTCTTGGRAAAACAGAAGCTGTCACTGAAGCTMCTCAAATTCTTTAGGCACAAATTCACTGGGAGACCCCAGTGCAGGAAAGAACCAAATAATCCTGGTAGCTAGCCATGAAATATGGAAAATAACAGGAATCCTGGTGSCTAGCCATGAAATATAGAAAATAACAGGTACAGGTGTGTGTACCACCTTCCCCAGGCAAATTCACCAACGCTCTCTACAGCCTTGGGATGAACTGCCAAAATCTCCAGCGCCTAAATCACTACTTCTACAACAAAACACCACTTCTACACTAACCACTACTTCTACAAAACCATCACTTGTACAACAAGGTCCAGAGCAGTTGTGAGAGGGAACAGAGGACTCTTTGATTTCCAGCAGGACGACTGTGCTCASTGCTGTCACCCTCCAGGACCAAGGAACTCTCCTCCCACGCAGGTCAWGGAAGTCAAAGGACACCAGTGAACACCCACAAACCCCACCAGTGACCTCAGCAAACTCCAAGGGCAAGCTGCACTTTCCTTCTCAAGCCAGGACAGCACTGTCATTTTTATTTATTTATTTTTTCTGCTAAATTCCTGTAGATGTGGACCAGAATCTTGAAAATCTGAAATTGAAGGAGCCAACATCTCGGTCTCTTTCTTAATCCATCAATTTGAAATGTTAAAATGCTTTTTTTTTYCYGCTAAATTCCTGTAAATGTGGACCAGAATCTTGAAAATCTGAAATTGAAAGAGCCAACATCTTGGTCCTTTTCCTAATCCATCCATTTGAAATGTTAAAGTGCCATTAACAGGAGTTCTGTGCACAGGGAGAACGATACAGTTGGGCTCACAGATGAAATATCATTCCTGCCTCCACCCAAATAATCACAACGCCCACAGCTCTACTCAAAACTAGAAAATCAAGCTCACCTCAGCTCCTGTCTCCAGTAAAAGCCCTAATAAACTATGCAACACCAAGTGGTAGCATTTGTGTCCCAGCCAGCAGTGAACACCCCAGACAGTCCTCTCTTCTGCCAGCCTCAAGGACAGCAGAATAAAACAGGAATTTATGCACAGACTCTGTCAACTGCTAATTTCCAAACATAGCCACGGCACAATGATGAAAAGCCCCACTCAAAGACTATTATTCTTTTTAATCCTTAGATGCCATGCTGCAGCCCATTTTCCATAAATACTGGATTTTACTAACTCTACTAATTTAAAAAATGCTTGACAATGACATCTAACTAAGGTGCGACTTTCTGTGCAGTTCTTACCCTGCTGGAAGAAATAAAACTCTTTTTTCCCCACCATACAGTCCAAGAATTCCCAGTTACTACAGGGACTTCCAAAGAGCCAGAGACAGGGAAAGTGCATCTAAGGCAGATAAGAAACAATTAGAGTCTATTTTAATACCAAGTCAGGAGCAAATCACCAATTAAAACTTCTCAAGGGTAATTATGTGTAAATTCTACCTCTGCTGTTTTCCAATCATAGCAACAGAAACTACAGCAGGGTTATAAATAAAACTCATTTGCAAGCAACTGCAGAGAAGAGTCACCAGTTCCTCAGCGAGGTCCTGCAAAAAGCAAGAGCCTCCTTTCTTTTATTGGCCTTTAATAAACAGAAAGAAACATAAAGCAAGTCCTGCAGCCGTGCAATTGCTCAAGCCCGAAGTGCGTTTGGAACGGTGACAGGAAGAAAAATACAGTTAACTCCGAGAGTGAAAAAAATTAATGGCACACAAATGTTTCTTCAGTGTCATAACAGGATACAGCCGAGCTYGGGCCGGCCTTTGGTGGCCAAGCAGAGGCTGGAAATGGCTGAATTTCAGAATTCCAGCCTGGCCCCAGCGTGGCCTTGGGAAGAATAAAGGCCTTATCTCACCCGGCCATGCACAGCACACAGCAACGCCCAGAGCTGGCCAGGAGAGCTCCAGAGGCAGGGAGTGAATGTGGGCACGCTGCAGCAGAACAGGAAAACTCCTCCAGTAAACCCTGCCCAGCTGCCTGCCAGCCCTCAGCTGGTCACAGATGGACTCCAGGCTGCGATCCCCCCACCAAAAGCAGCACCCAGCAACAAAAATCCAGCCCAGCGCCAGCGAGCGGCCGAAAATAGATGTTTTTAAAAGAGATGGGAAGTCTCACCTAAACGCAGAGCTGGATGAAGCTCAGTCACCTGACTGATTTTAGACACCTTTAGGGTAATAAAAGGTCCCCTGGATGCGCAGATTTCCTTCCACTAACGACCAAGTCGAGCCAGATRAGCCGCTCAGGGGTGTCCACCTCAAAGAGTTCCTAAGCTCAGCAAGATAAATGCCACCTTAGGAGGCCTCTGAACAAATACAGCACAGCTAAGGGAGGATTAAATGAAGAGGGTGTAAATGTTTACAAACATAAAGGAGCAGGGCAATAAGGCTGCAGATGAAGAGTTTGATACGCTCCAATGGGCATTTTCCTTATGAAAAAAAAAAAAAAAAGCAGCTGACAAAGTAAAAGAACATCCTGAGGGAAAGAAGGGGAAGTTAAATCAGTGTTTAACTCTCTCAAATCACCAGCAGCCATGCAAGGCACCACGGCTCTCCTGGAGAACGCTTTGCTGATGTGTTTTTAAGCCTCAAGTGCACTTTAGGAGATAATTTTCTGTCTTTCTGCACCCTTTAGGCGCTCCCCCAAATGCTGATGGGTGCAGTGTGTGTCAGGAGCTCCTCCACCAACTCACAACAGCCTTTAACATCTGCTCTGCCTTTTTTGTTTAATGCCTGATATCCCCCCACTCCCCCAGGCACTCACTTCCCTCCAGACTTGAAGAAAAAGACACCAGAAATCGATGYTGCTTTGGGAGTTCTGATAACAGAATCTGAGCACAACCACTACCAAAACTAGCTGGGCTAAGGTTTAGTCCACAGAGAGAACGAGCCCAGACACACTCAGATATCAACTGGCCTGACTGTGTTTCAGCAGTGCCAGACACTAAAACCCATTCAACTTTCCTGGGAAAGAGAACAAAAATAAAAAATATTAAAAAAAAAAAAGGAGGGGACTTAATAAAAACATCATTTATCATCCTGGCTCCAGAACAGCATTAGAAATGGCCATTCATACACTCCTAATTTATATATTTATATATAAATTATATATATATGTGTGTGTATGTATAAGTTTTTTATGTAAAATATATCTATTTCTATATAAAATATATATATATTGATATATTTAATGGTAATCATGACATCATCAAATRTGTCAAGGATGAGAAGTGCAGCCTGCACGAGGGAAATGTGTCAGCTGTCAAATCACTGCCACCTTAAACTGCCGGGAGAGCAAAGGAAATATCTGCTGCCTGTAAAGTGGATTTAAGCAGCCCTATATATGCAAAATGCAAATATGTAAAGCTAATATGGAGAAAAATCCAGGCCCAAGCTGCCCTATTATATTCCTAATACCATCTGGCACGGATGCAAGCTGGGTTTTCCTGGTTTAAGGCAATTCCCATCTCAATCCCACCAAGGAAGGGGATTGACAAACACAAAGAGAATTGAGCAGATGATTTATACCACGGAGGTCTAATGACAGTGGAAGCATCAATATTATTTCTATTGCACCTGCTTTGCATTCTGAGCTTTAGAGGCAGATTGAAAGAGGCAGCACAGACTCTGCCCAGGCCTGAAGGGAAGGGGAATATTCTGCAGGGACAAGAGTGGTGAAAACCCATCCTCTGCAAACCCTGCACAATGCTGGGGCTGAAGAGGGATGGCAGAGATGGGAACAAACACCAGCACCACGCCTGGGCTTCTGCTGAAAGGTTCAGCCAGGGAATGAATCAGAGAATCACCAGAGAATCCCAGGATGGTTGGGCTGGGAGGGACCTTAAATCCCATCTCATTCCCATCCCCTGCCATGGGCAGGGACSCCTCCACTGTCCCAGGGTGCTCCAGCCTGGCCTTGGACACTTCCAGGGATCCAGGGGCAGCCACAGCTGCTTTGGGCACCCTGTCACCATCCTCACAGAGACCAATTTTGCCCTAATGACCAATCTAACCCTGCTCTGAGTTTGAAACCATTCCCTCTTGTCCTGTCACTCTAGGTCTAYTAAAACAGCCTCTCTCCATCTTCCTTGTAGGCTCCTTCAGGTCCTGGCAGGCCACAATGAGGTCACCCCAAAGCTTCTCCTCTSCTGGCAGAATCATGACCATGACTTTGCACCCCAGAGCTGGGGCTGCTTCGGGCCAGAGGTGAAAAACAGTGACAGGAAAAGATCCAGTTCCTCCACATTCCCCCACAAATCCCAGGGCTGTGGAGACAGCTCCTCACCTGACACTAAAAGCCTTTTGATCCAAAACCTTAATGGAACACCAAACAGCAACATCCTCCTGACATGACTGAGAGCAAAAGGAAATGAGACATTTTTTTTTTATTTGGCTGCTCCAATTCAATAATGGAAAGTATTTTGTTTTACTAACAAGTAAATTAAATTCCCTGTTCTCGTGTTTTTCCTTTGCATGCATCACTCAGCTGCTCCTTGGGATGAAAACCCTGTCGTTCTTTTTGATATCATGCAACTGCCACAAGACATATGGCCTGAAGTACGTAACAAAATCCTCACAAATCCACTGAAATGCCTTTTTACTGTCACTGCCTTGCCTGCTACAGAGAAAAAAACACCCTGCAACTCAAGAATCATTCACGCATTGCAAAAGAGAGAATTCTGCTAGGACAAACTACAAAATTAATTGCCAAGATTTAATACTGTGTGAAAAGTTGTAAACACAGATTGTACACCAGTCTGAGCTGTCCCAGAGCCCTCTGGACTGYGCTGTGAGGACCAGTGGAGTCACAAAAAGGCCTGGGTTTCAGTGGGAACCACACTCAGCCTCTCTCCTGCCCACACCTGCAGCCTAAAACTGGTGAGCTCAAGTGTTCAAAAGCATCATTGCCCCATCCCAGCCCCAGCTTCACTGCCGTGCCACAACTGTTGGGTCATGAAAGGCCTCGGCCACACACATTCCCACCTTAACCMCCAAACAGACACCACAAAGATACAATAAAATACATGCAATGGCTTTCACAGCACACAGTGTCAGAAAAGGTATCTTTTCTTCTCCTCAAAAAAAAAAAAAATCTGAAGAGACTCATTCCACTCGCATGTTACAATGTTTCCTACTTGACTTTTTTTTTTTTTTGTCACATTTGTTTTCCCCTTCCTCTGAACCACCCAAGCACAAACAAGAGGACTGCAGAGGTAACGAAAGGCACCTGCAGAGCAGCCCAGAGGCCTGAGCAGGTATCCAAAGGCAGGTTCSTGCTCAGGGAGACGCCAGCAGACATTCCTGCTTGTCAGCTATCCCTCCTGCCCTCACCTGGAGTGACCTCCCGGCAGCACTTGACCCAAGGAGACCCAAGTGCATCCTCAACACGCTCTCGGAGCTCAGGCTGGAGCTGGATGCTGAATTCTGGCGGCTTCTGCTGCTCCATCCCCTTGCAGGAACCCTCGCTCTCGGTGTTCCCCGCAGCACCAGCCCGTCCTGGGAGCTGAATTACCACCCTGGCTCCTACAAAGTCAGCCTGGCAGGCCTGAAAGCTGTTGGACTTGAAATACGCCAGTTTCAAAGTTAACCCAGTTGCTTTGACAGTCAGGACACCCTTGGTTCCCAGAACCTCTGATTAAATCCTGCTTTTCTGATCCTGTCTGTCACTGAAGCCAGAACATAAAGTACGTGAGCTCTGCGAATATTCATTCCTCAAAAAAACAAAAAAAAAAACCAAAAAAAAAAGAAAAAAATCAAGAAATCTCATTTTATACTGACCTGTCCGTGATTGTGGACTGTGTGCCACTCATTGGAGCCTTTGGCAAGAAGTCGTATTATCCAATTTACATTTTACTCTTATTGCAGGAATATGAACGAGGCTTTGCCCCTTACATGCACCGAGGTTCAGGATCCAGCCTTGCTCCAGAAGAGGCATGCACAGAGGACAAACTCAGTTCAAGGGCAGGAGAAGGGAACAAAAAAACAAAAAAAAAAACCCAAAAAACCAAACCCAATCCAAAACAACTCCAAAACTCTTCTTTGCAGTCACCCAGAATATCCAAACCACGGAAGTGGGGCGTGGGGGATAAAGGAAAAACTCCAGCAAAAAAAAAAACAACTCCAACAACAAGAAGAAACAACAAAATCTCGGTGGAGTCGGGGGAGAAAAAAAAAAACCCTTTGCAGAAGCGGCCGATGGTGCCCGTGCCCGTCCGGCCGGGGCTCAGGGGCTGCGCTCGGGGGGCGGGCGGCGCTCCCCGCCCGCGGCCGGGCCCATCCCCGCTGCCCGCCCGCCCCGACCCCCGCCCGTGCAGCGCCCGCAGGGGTCGGGCAGGGCGGCCGCCTCTAGGCCCGGGGCTCCATCTCCCGCCGCTCCGCCTCTCGCTCCGGCCCGGGACCCAGCGGGGCGCTGCGGGCTGGCTCCGCTCCGCTCTGCTCGGCTCTGCTCTGCTCTCCGCTCCGGACCGAGTCCCACCGCGCTGCGCTGCTCTCCCGGCCCGGTGCTGGCCCCGCTGCGCTGCTGGGAGAGGCGGGAGCGGCGCGTCCGGGGGAGCCTGCGCCGAGCCGAGCCGGGCCGGGCCGGGCTGGGCCGAGCTCGCTCCTCCCCGGCGCCTCCGGGGGGCTCTCGTACCTCCGGCCGCTCCGCCCCGCCGCCGGATCCCTCCGCCGGCCGCCCTCCTCTTCCTCCTCTTCCTCCTCCCTCTCTTTCCCTTCTCCTCTTTCCCCTCCTTCTCCTCCTCCCCCGTCTCTTCCCCCGCTCCTCCTCCTCTCTCGCAGCCCTTCCCCCGGTCCCTGCCGAGGCCTTTTCCCTTCGGGAAGCGCTTTCCAGACCCGCGGGGTGTTTCCTTCTCTTCCCGTCTCCGCTCGGTCGCAGCCGCTGCTCCCTCACGCCGTGTCCCTGCCGAGCAGCTTTCCATCCCCCTGCGTCCSTAACCCGAGGAGATTTCCCTTTTTCCCTCTACCCTTTTTCCCCTTTTTCCCTTTTCCATTCCCGAGCCATCCSACACTTTGCCGTGTCACCCGCGCCCAGAGCACCCGCGCCTCCATCTCCATGGAAAATATGACATAGGCGAAACTTGGAACAGAAAGAAAATAAATAAGCAGCGAATGAAAAGAGTAGAAGTGCCAGGAGCTGTGCAGAGCTCTGCTGTTTGCTCCCAGGCCTTTCGTGGCTCTGTTGTCCAGTCCCGCATTTCCCACGCACRGAAATTTCATCGGGAATTTTTCTCACAGGTTAAGGTCAGCATAAATCCAAGGAACTGATCCCTCCCTGCACGTACATTGCAGAAACGCTGCGGCCGAGGGCTTGTTCCTGCTCCCCTTCAAAAGTACCAAAACA
>JACDOX010000592.1:86369-104271 GCA_014549065.1 Cardinalis cardinalis
CATCCCTAGGAAGGGGCACATCCCTGGGAACCCGCACATCCCTGGGAAGGGGCACATCCCTGGGAATCCCCACATCTCTGGGAAGGGGCACATCCCTGGGAACCCGCACATCCCTGGGAAGGGGCACATCCCTGGGAATCCCCACATCCCTGCCGTCCCTGCCGCGCCCTAGGATGCCCTGAGCTGGAAGGGATCCACCAGGATCGCGAGCCCAGCTCCTGCTCCTGCACCCCGACAATCCCACCCTGTGCCTCGGAGCGGTGTCCCAAAGCTCCTGGGGCTCTTGGGGCCGTGCCCAGCACCCTCTTTTCCCGATATCCAGCCGAAATCTCCGCTGGCACAGCTCCAGCCTGTCCCTGATCAGAGAGATCAGCGCTCCCCCTGTGAGGAAGCTGCAGACCCCAAAGGTGAAACCAGCCAGGTGCCCTCAGCCTCTCCTCCTGTGGCGCCTGCAGACCCTTCCCCATCATCCCAGCTGCCACAGCAGATCGTGTCCCCGCGGGGCAGCCCGGGGCCACAGAAAGCAGCGCCACACCCGCTGCAATCACCCGCGTGTGCCACGGAGACACAGCACAGAGCACACCCAGCCTTTGCTGTCCTCGCTCCTGATGGGAACAGAACTTCYGCAGAGCTCCCTGGCAGGGCAGGCGTCTCCATCCACATCCTGGTGCTTCTTCTCACTGCAGGCATTCAGCACTGCCCATTCTCTCTGCTGCCTTCTGCATCCCAAATTCCAGGTTTGAGCACGACACTAAAGCGGCTACAAAAGTTCCTCCACCTTTCATGGGTTACAGTCAAAACAACCTCTCACACCCAAAAACGCAGGGYTGGTTTTTTCCTTCATCCCGTCAAGTTTTACCTTTGGAAATGCACAGGGTGGGAGTGGCTTGACCTGCCTTTTACAGCACTCATAATTAGTGCTTTCAGCTGGGTATTCACCAAGATACAGATCTTACTTTTCCAGTCCGGGCCAGGTGCAGGTTCCTACTGCTCCAAAACGCTCATCCTCCTGCTATTTCAGCACATCCTGGTGAGTATTTATAGTGCATTTGTCTCTCTGACAAATCTGAAGTCTCATCCTGCCTCCCTCCACCTTTGCTGGCCCTCCAGCAGCCTCAGTAACACCTGAGCTGGAGCTGCTTTGATATTTAGCTCAGGACAAAGAACAGGAGATTATAGGGCTGATGTTTTCACATTAGGAGCATGGGTAGGTGGAATTTTAGGAAAAATAAAATTCTTGGCTGTGAGGGYGGCGAGGAGCTGGGATGGAATTCCCAGAGAAGCTGTGCCTGCCCTGGAAGTGCCCAAGGCCACGGATGGGAGCACCCTGGGATAGAAGCAGGGGATTTTTGGGATGAGATGAGATGATCTTTAAGSTCCCTTCCAACCCAAAGCACTGTGGGAGTCTGTGAGCAGCCAGGAGGAAAAACAGAAATGTTCACAGAGGAGCACTCAGAGTCCTGACAGGGCACAGATCATTTCATGCAGCAGGTGGGACACACAGAAATTTTTGTGGAGATTTTTCTTGTAAACTTTGCACGGTGAGGTGCAAGGCAGCAAGTGAAACCATCTCCCTGTGGATTGTACCAGAAGTGAGGTGCAGCTTCATACACCAATTTTCCTGTTTGCTTTGTGCAGAGTCAGCCATTTCAATGGGCTGCACTGGCTCGTTTGGCCTGCAGATGAACAGAGTTCAGCAAAACAGCTCAGGGCAGGAGCCTCTGCAGGCAGTTGTTTGCACACTGCTGCCTCATTTAGTGCAGCCACAGCCTCCCTCTGCCCTCCTGGAGCTGCTCTAACCAGAGCGCTGAAAAGCATCACAGGATGTATTTATTATCTTATCCACACTGGGAAGCTCCTTGGCCACAATTAAACCGGGAATAAACAAGAGCTGGAAACCTGGGAGTTCAACAGAGTGTTACKAAAACTCAGCTTCTGTGGCTGTAAAAGCCCTCAGGGATATTTGACAGAATAAAAGCAGGCGCCTCCGTGAAAAAATCACATTGTTTGAAATAAGAAATACAATGGGCGAGTGGAGCTGGGTGATTTTCTAGCATCACATTAGAGGGTTCAGCACTAAACTTATCCTTRGGTGAGAATTGGCAGATGAGAACCTGAGGGCACTTATTTGACACCAAACCTCCCCAGGTGACTCTGGTTGCACACAAGCAGTCTGGKTGCCCTGGGATGCTCTCCCAGTACTGTCCTTCAGCTGAAAGATGTTTTTTCTCATTGAAAGCCAATCCAGGCTCTCCTCAACTCCACACAGCCGAGCCCTGGCCCAGCAGGAGCACAAAAAACCAGAAACAGCCACTCAGTGGTGATTTAGGACATCTTATAACCCCCAAGATGTTCTCAAGCTTTTGATTTCTTCTCCAAGAAAACCACAGACAAGTTACCCTGCAATTCTTATGAACTGGGCAGTGAAACCAGAGAGGCAGAGAGAAAACAAAAGCACCCTGGGATGGAGGAGCCATGGCCAGAATTTAAATTATTCTTGCGTCCAGCAAGAGCAAACCCCTCAGTTTGGGGGCTCCTGACCCCTCTGCAGCACCAATTCCCTGGCAAAGCAGGTTGTGGGTGCCTTGCTCACAAACCTGAGCTTCAGCTGAGCCTCACAGCTCCAGCCTGGGCTCAATTCCTCAGCTGCACAAAGGAAATGCTCCAGTGGCTTTGGCATCCTCAGCCTTCCCTCGAGCCCCTTGGCCTCTCCAGCTGCCTCCTCAAGACCCAGAACAAAAGAACATCACAGCCATCAGTTCTTTTTCAAAGGAGAGCATGTTTTTATTAGAAGTTCCATGACTCAGAGGAGTTTTTGGAAGGAACACAGAGAGCCTGGCAGGTGCCCACACCTCAGGAGGCCACTCTGGCTCCTGCTTTCCCAAAAAATATTGGCCCAGGAACTTGCCTGGGTTCACAGCTGCAATGCCTTCAGTGGATGTGCCCAAAGTGAGGTTATTTCAGGTTATTTTTTAATCTCTCCAGACACCTTGAGGAGCCCCAGCCAAAGGCTGATATCTGCCCTGAACAGAGCCAAGTTCAGTGAGATAAAGGCAGTGGAGGAGCTGCATCCCCACTGCTCTCCTCCCTCACCTCTGCCTTTGCATCTCAGTGAGGCTTTTGGAGGAGACTAAATCTGAACTGTGGCCTTGAACAGGGGGAAATTCACATTAAAACCCCAGGGAAAAGGTCAGAACACGATTCTGAGAGGTAAAGAAAACGAGAGAACTGTTCCATGCTCTGAGACCTGCTGGTGTGGAGCAGCTGTCGCGCCCAGATCTGCCTAAACATTCCTGTCAGCCCTGGAAATAATCACATTTTYGACTCATTAGCCATGAATTCAGCTTGCAAATGAGCCAACCCCAGAACAGAAAGAGCATCCAGGGGGATCTTCACCATCCTCCCTCTCCCACAAAAACCCTGGTTATTTTTCTTAAGCAATCCCAGCCTAGGCCGGCACCTGCTCGTGGAGTTTATTGGCACAACTCTAATTCCTGACTCTTGTTTGTGAGGGCCTGAGTCAGTCCCAGAGAAATCACTCTGCTCTGAGATCAGCACCCCWTGGAAGTGTTAAAAAAAGGAGGAAAGGAAATGTGTCATTAAAAACAAGGAGGTAAAACACTGCCTCACCTTGAGCACCATCACTTCACACTCAAAGGACAACTCCACTACACCCTGCAAGCACTTCAGTCTCGTTCAGAGCCTTCCACTCGAGTATTTAGCCAAGCACATTGTCCAAATTCAGGATTATCAAGGAGGGTGAGGCTCAGGAAGTCTTTGCCAGGTCACGCCCCTTACCCAGTCCCACTGGCAGGAAAACGGGATTTTTTCATATTTTTCTCTACTCTGCATTGGAAATGAGGACAGAACATACAAACTGTGCAATTACTGGTTGCAGATTGATCATCTCTGGCGTTGCTGGAGAACTCAGGGAATCAGTGCCAGGCTCCTCAGTTTCCACTCAAATCCCTCTTCTCTCAGCTTTTCCATGTTCCTAGCACCAATCCATCTCCTCCAGGGGCAGCAGAAAGTCAATTCTGTGTCATTTTAGGAGTTCTTTTCACAGGAACAAGCTCCAGCAGCCAGGGGATCATCCTCTACAACTCACTAACGAGCAGCCAAGAAGTTTCCACAGGCGCACTCCTACTCCTGAAGGGATCGTGCGTCCACTGAAGGGGCTTTTTTCCACAATTTCCTCCTCACAAAGCGACAGATTTCAACCATGAACCCCAAGGACACCACGTACATGGCCAGGCCGCCAGCCTTGAGGAGCCAGTTGGGYTCTGGGGACGTCACCATGCCATACATGATCCACGCTCCCGCCCCGATGCGCAGCACCAGGAAGAGCAGCACGAAGAGGAAATCCACCAGTTTGCCCAGGGCAGTGTGGTAGGAGCCCATTTCCCTGAGGAACCAGCGGGTCTGGAGCAGGGGGTTGGTGATTTCACTGACGAACACCACGGCGTTCACCTCCGTGGCGGATTTGCCCAGCCCCAGCACCAGGATCATGCCGCAGATGCTCAGCGTGTGGTGGAGCAGCATCAGGTCCCCCTCGGTCTGGAAGTACAGGCACCAGCCCAGGTCAAAGATGAAGTAGCCCAAGGTCAGGGACAGCACGTGGATCTGGAGAGGGGTGTTTGGAGAGCCTGGAATGGAAGGTGTGCATAAGCTTCGGGGTTTTAGTCAAGATTTTTCTGTTTTAAGATTTTTTTTTTCTGCTTTATAGATCAGTACAGGTTGAGTGTGCTTCTCTCCTCCTGAATTCCCAGCCTTATCCAAGTGCCAGGAATCAGGTGGCACTATTAGGTGCCAATATTTGGYTCTGCTTCCCCTTCACACCCCAGCGCACCCATCCCATCCTGCCCCACYGCTGCTTCCCTTCCCCTTCCAGCCTTTTAGGAAAGCCAAACCTCCATCAGCAGCACCATCTGAGATTTAATGCCAGAAACCAGCCAGCAAAAYCTTACAGCTGAATTTCAGGAGTTGTTCAACCCTTCAAGATGTGAAAGCACTTTGTTCTCCATGCCTGGCTACACCTGATGCTGCAATAAACTCAAGCTGCCAACCTGGAAACTTCCAATTTGTACATGGACAGGCCAAAACAAACAAACAAACAAACAAACAAACAAAAAAAAACTTAAAATAGAAAAAGGATGAACAGTGAGAAGTGGTGGAAAAAGAAACAGTGGAATTAAACAAAATTTGGCCCCAACACACAGGTGTAACAGGAGAGGAAATCAGCCCGTACCTCCACCTGTGACAGGTGAGCACCGGCGAGGGTGAGATTCCAGACATACCTGCGTGGGTCAGGGGCCAGGGGCCATCCAGGAACATGACRTAGCCAGAGAGGCAGGTGACAATGAGCCCGTGCAGGAGGGTCACCAGGCGACAGCTCCACTTGCAGGAACGCTGCCTGTTCCAGCGGCAGAGGCAGCTGTAGAGACACAGCCAGGCGACAAAGCTGCAGCTCACCTCCAGGACGATGGGAACCATCCTGCTGGACACGGAGGGGCAGCGTCAGGAGGGCAGAAAGCCGTGCTCACCGCGACCACCCAGCCCATCCATGGAAATCCCGGACAGGGTGGAGAAAAACCCCACAAAAAAGCAGAATAAACCCGGTMCCCCTGCCGTGAGCGCCGTCTCCAAATTTCCCCAACGGGAAAACAAACCACARTCCCAACCCTCCCGGTGCCGGAGGGCAGAGGTGCTTTGGCAGCGGGAGGGACCAGACCCCATCCCCATCCCCATCCCGGCACGGGGGTACCCGAGAGCCCCAAATCCTCACCCCGCTCCGGCTCTGCGCTCCCGGGACCTGCGCCCGGCTGGGGCTGCCCGGGCGGGGAGGCGGTGCCRGAGCTCCTGGAGCTTTTTATCGTCCCTGCCCAGCCCTTCCCAGCCCGGCCCAGCCCAGCCCGGCCCGGCCCGGCCCGGCCCCGCCGCATCCCCCGAGGTCGCTCCACCGCATCCCCGCGGGCTCAGACCCGCTGTCCCGGCCCCGGGGCTCGCAGCGCCGCTCCGAGCATCCCTGCCTGCCCCCGGGGCAGGACCAGCACCGGGCAGGGCGGGCAGGGAAGGGGAACGGGGCGGGGGAAGCGGAACAGGCGCTCGGTACCTCCGCCCAGCCTCGGCTCGCCCGGCTGGAGCCGTCCCGGAGAGCGCCCCGACTTTATTTTGGCTGGGCGTTTTCCTCTCTGGTGATGGGGAATAAAGGTGGATCAGGCTGGATGGGAGGTGCTGGTGTCCTTTATCTTCTTTTCTTCCTTTTATTTTTTTTTTTCTGTTGTTTTGGCGAGTGTCCTGGAGTCTTCTCCCGGTCTCTCTCTGAGCTGGGGGTGCAGGGAGCGCCTTTGTGCGGATCGCAGGGAGGGGAGGATGAGGAGGGACTCAGAGGTGATGGAGAATGAAGCTGGATCAGGCTGGATGGGAGGTGCTGGTGCTCTTTATCTTTTCTTCCTGTACTTTTTTTTCCTATTGTTTTGCCGAGTGTCCTGGAGTCTTCTTCCAATCTCTCTCCCAGGGAGCTCCTTTGYGYRGATCGCAGGGAGGGGAGGATGAGGAGGGACTCGGAGGGTTTGGGGCAGGCTGGGAGTGGTGCCGGACACTCGGTGCTCGGGGAGATGAGACACACAACGTGCAGAACAGGATGAGTGAGCCAGTTAATTCCTGAATTAACTTCAGGAGCTGAGCTGGGGCCAAGTTCATGGCTGGGAGTGAGTAACCAGGACAGGGCTGCGCTTCTCCCAAGCCCTGCCAGCCAGCTCGGTGTCAGCACTGTGTCATCATCCCTGACTCAGTTTGCTTTAAAATCTGATACTGTGTCCCCCAAACAACCCAAATTTCCCCTGCAGCCAGAGCCCTGCACTGGGAGTGAAACCACTGAGAGCACAAGAGCCCTTCYCAGTGAGATCTCCTGTGTGYRCTGCGCTCCACGGGATGCTCCTGTGAGTTATACACTCAAATWTCCTTTGAATTGGATCATAGATCATAGGTTGCTCTTATATTTGAGCTAAAACTTGCTGATTTTTGTCTCCTTTTGTAGTATTTTGAAGYGAAAATGGGAGCRAAACCACTGAGAGCACAAGAGCCCTTCCCASTGAGATCTSCYRTGTGTGCTGCACAGGATGCTCCTGTGAGTTATACACTCAAATATCCTTTCAAATGGATCATAGATTATAGGTTGCTCTTATACTTGAGCTAAAACTTKCTGATTTTTGTCTCCTTTTGTAGTATTTTGAAGCAGGACCCCCAGCACAGAGAAAGGGGGGTCCCACTGCAGTTTGAGCGTCTGTAAAGCTGAGCCTGAATTTAAGCTAAAATGTTTTATTGGACTGTTAGGATCCATTCAAATTCTACCAGAGCTGGAAATCCCGAAGATGTGAGCATCAGGAATGATGAGAGACCTTGGTGGCATCATTTGGGTGCTGAGAAATGCTCAAAATCTCCCTTCAGGCCACAAGGAAACCTGGGAAGAACACGGAATATTCCCCCAGCTTGCACCCCCTCTCCTCAAGAGGTGGAAATCAGAGGAGGAAATAAATAAATGAACAATAAAATAAATTAAATGCCAACAAAAAGTTGTTCGTTTTCCAGTTCTCCCCAGCCTTGCTTGAAGTTGGGAAGTGCTAAATGTCAATTTATGAGGTAGCCCAGCCACAGCAGCTCTCCTTGGAGAGGGGCAGGCACAGGGAGCACAGGGATGCTCCAGGCACGTTCCCTGGGGAATATTCCCCCAGCTCACACTCCCTCTCCTCACAGGTGGAAATCAGAGGAGGAAATAAATAAATGAAAATTAAAAAAAAAATAAATAACAACAAAAATTTGTTAATTTTCCAGTTCACCCCACCTTGAACTTGAGAAGTGCTAAATGTCAATTTATGAGGTAGCCCAGCCTCAGCAGCTCTCCTTGGAGAGGGGCAGATGCTCCAGGCTCRGCTCAGGAGGTCACCGAGTTCCCACAGGGAGCAATTGCTCCTGGAAAGCTGGAATTTCCTGCTCTGTTGATCTGGAATCCCTCGGATGCTCCCCTGCGAGGCTGGAAGCGTTCCTGGGTGCCAGGGGAGCGAAGCTCCTTCCCTCCCAGCTGGAGCTTTTTGTGCAGCAAACAAACTGCTGCTGTTTGTTTTCCCACTCGGGCCCAGTTTATCAATCGATCCCAGGGATTTGTCGCTGTGTTTATAAACTTTGGGGAGGAGATGAACCCTCAGGATGTTTTTGCACMACGCCTGGCACAGCTTGGCCTTGATCTCAGTGGAAATATTCACGTGCAGGTGCTGTTATTCAGCTTTGAACACATTGGTGGTTTCCCTCCCAGATTTTTTTTTTTGGAACGTTATTCCAAAATTCATGCAGGTGGGAGCAAATGACTTGGAGGAATTCCTGAGAACCAAATGGAATGGTTTGGAACAGAAGCCAAATTTGGATTTTAATGTATTTCTCAAGGCTCTAAGAGCATGTGGATGTACAGTAAATTGTAAATAGATTATTGGAAATAGCTGATTTAACTTTATTTTTAATCCCTTTTGATCAAGGGGCTCAGAAACCTCTGCAAGCCTGGACCAGGTCACTTGGCTCTGAAGGCAAAATACAAATTACAGCTCAGCTCCCAGGAGTTAATTCAGGAATTCCTGGGCAAAACATGCAGGCCAAGGTTATGAAMACAATCAGAGCTCACTGTTGAGAGAATTGCTGATAATCTATGAAATAATTTGAGATTTTCACAGCAGAAACAAGCTGGAAACTACAGCAGTGCTGAGGTTTGGGTTAATAAATGTCCTCGGTGATGGGTGGCAGGAGAATCAGCTGTGATGTTCATCATGCCCTAAATTCTGATGTTTGGCACAAATGGAGCACTGGGAGAAGGAAACTGGATTTTCATCACCATTGCATATCAGGGATCAAGTCCTTTCTCCAAGGTCATGCAGGAAGYAAAATAAGACAGAGTGGCCCAAAGGTTCAGATTGGTGTTTAAATTTGGCYTTATCTGCTAATCTTAAATATCCATATCAGCCAAAATTGATTAAAAAATAAAGGAGAAATAAGAGTGCAATTGTAACCATAATTTTCCTGGTGATGTGAAAGTTGACTTTTCCTTTGGAATCATATGGAATTCCCAAGCACTTGCACACACCAACCTCAGGCAATACTACGTGAACACAAAAACAGAGAACAGAGAATAAATTCCTTACAGCTCAAAGACCAGAAGGCATCTCAATAATAGCTTGTTATTAAAAMCCCCCAAAAAAGAGAAAATAAATAAAAAAGAGAAGGTCAAGACTCATTTTCATCCCATTCATTTGTGTAAATCAACACAAATCACAATTTCCCCCAGGGTTTCCAGCAATAACAAGACCTGGACACAAGTTTTGCAAAAGACAATTTTTTTTTTGGTTGGTTGTTTGGTTTTGTGGTTTTTTTGGTTTTGTTTTTTTTTTTAAAAAAAAAAAAAAAAAAGGAAAAAAAAAAATAAATAAAAAAAAAAAAAGGAAAAAAAAAAAAAACAAAAACAAAAAGCACCTTTAGAAAGGGAGCAGGAGCAAAGCAAGTGGATGGGGAGCCTGGGGCAAACCAAGGCTCCCACCCAGCCACGGGGCTGCGGTGAAATGAACTCAAACCTCGGCTCAGTTTGGGGGCTGTGCGCGACAGGAACAGCAGGAGGGACCCTCCTTCCTTTTGGGGACCTCTGGGACGGGATGGGGACAGAGAAAAGAGAGAGACCGAGAGAGAGGAGAGTCCTGCACAGGAGCCCTGCCCGGGAGGATGCGGAGCTGCAAGCGGAGGAGCCATGCGAGGACAGCAGGGACGGTGCCACCGTGGGGGCTTGGCCAAGGGGACAGGGCCACTGTGGGGGCCGGGGGAAGGGGGACAGGGCCACTGTGGGGCTGGGGAAGGGCTGGGCTGCAGTTTGAGTCCCTGCACAGCCCCGCTGCTGGGGGTTCCTGGCGCAGCCGGCCGCGGAAGGCACTGGAAGGCCCCGAGCATCACCGTGGGTGCTGCACGGCCTGGAGGCAGAGCTGCTCTTGCCCTCGCTGCACGAGGTCTCAGTGGAGGTAGGTGGGCTGGTTCCATCGGTACCAGGAGCTGTTGGCAGCAYAGAACAACAAAAAGTTTCAACTCGGAGTAAAAATCATCCTGATTCTCAACTTGTCACAGACATATTTCATAAAAAATCCTCTTGCCAGGATCTTTTCTCCCGAGAAGCTGAGGAGCTTCGGCTTCTCCATGTTTTGCTGCTTTGGAATGTGATTTGGAGAATTGTTTACCCAATGTGAAATTGTTTTTACTTGATGACCAATGACAGCCACCTGTGTCGAGGCTGTGAGCAGTCACAAGATTTTGTTCTCATTCCTTTCTATTCCTTTCAAGCCTCCCGATRAAATCCCTTCTTCCATCCTTTAGTATAGTTTTAATATATCATTTTATTTTAATATAATATATATAATAAAATAATAAATCAGCCTTCTGAAACACAGAGTCAAGATTCTTCCCTCATCCTGGGACCCCTGCAAACTCCACCACACAACCTGACCTTGGTCAGCACATCCTGCAGAAATCACATCCTGCCACTCCTGAGAATCCCAGGATATCCTCAGCTGGAAGGGACCCACCTTTTTTTTTTTTTTACACAAAAACCCTCAAACCTTTGGTACATTTAAACCTGGCATTGCATTTTGCACAGAACCTAGTTTTCTAACATGTTGGATCAAATTCTGAAGCCTGACCACTTGGGTCAGATTTTGATAGCTTCCACAAGAAGCAGTTTTGTTTTGGGTTTTTTTTTCCCCTCTAAGAGCCACAAATTAATAGATTTTGTATGAAGACAGGAATGGGATACTTCCTAGCATTTAAAATCTGGATTCAAATCCATATTTTACAGGTTGGGTCTAGCCCACAGTCCAACTCATTTGGCAACGCTTTCTCTCCTCATTGAGATACCTAGTTCAAATTCAAACATCTTGTTCAGATATCAGCAAATCCAACTTCTGTCCCCCAGCAATCCCACCCTSTCCCTGAGAGGTGAAGCTTCACACAGGAGCACTCCACACTGCTGGAATCCCTAAGGCTTTTCCTGTTCTTCCTGGAGACCCCAGGGTTTTCCCCAATGCCCTGGGTTGGTTTGGGGTGTTTTTTTTTTGTGGGTTTTTCTGCCTTACCCTGAAGAGTTGAAGCCAGAGGAGTTCATGGCAGCTTTGGAGTTGCTCTGGGCTGTGCCGGGGCTGCTGGCATGGAGGGCACTGCCAGGGGACGAGGGCCTGCTGGAGTTCCCTGGGGAGCACGAGGATGTCACTGCGTGGGACAGAGCACGGTGAGCCTGGCACCTCCTCCTGCCCCAACATTCCCACCCCATCCCCGTGCCCAAGCTGCAGCTCCTTGATTCCTGCCCTGGGGAAGCCCAGCAATGTCCCCTGTTCCTATAGCTGGGAATCTCTGGTTTCCACAGAGGTCTGACTCTAACCCATCTTTCATCTGGCTCTGATTCCCTGCCCTGGGGAAAAAGGGGGGACCCCAGCAATGTCCCCTGTTCCCATATCTGGGAATTTTGGTGTCCACAGAGATCTGACTCTAACTCACCCTTTTATTTGGCCCTCCTGATTCCCTGCCCTGGGCAAGGTGGGGGACCCCAGGAATGTCCCCTGTTCCTCTATCTGGGAATTTCTGATCTTCACAGAGATCTGACACTGGTCCATCCTTTATCTGGCTCTGATTCCCTGCCTCTGCCCTGGGGAACATGGGGGGACCCCAGCAACGTCCCCTGTTCCCAGATCTGGGAATTTTGGTGTCCACAGAGATCTCGCTCTACCCCACCCTTTATCTGGCTCTGATACCAAGCCCAACCAGACCACGATTATGTGGAAATGTTCTTTTGCCCAGTGCTTTCCATGTTTTCACCCACCCCACAGCACGGCTGGGCTGTTCYAGCCCGGCTCTGTGGGGACCCTGGCCCAAGCCAAGGCTCTGACCGAGATTATCCCACAAATGTGACCCAGAAACGGAGGAGTCAGGGATTAAAGGACAGAGCAAGGAGGGAGGGGAGGTTCCCCAAGGCTCACCAGTCCCAGGCATGGTGCTGTGCACTGGATTGACGGAGAGGGGCCCCAAGGAGCCTGAGGTAGAGACCTGGGCAGGAACAGAGGCACTGAGAGGGCAGAAAACACATCCTGCACTCCCTTCACTGCTCCCTGCAGTGTGCTGGCTCCCAGGGACACAGCACCCACAGCTGGGCTCTCCTGGGCATTCCCAGTCACGTTCCAGGGTAGAAACACCAGTCCCATATCCAAGGGAATTTATTATTATTATTATTATTATTATTATTATTATTATTATTATTATTATTATTATTATTATTATTACCATTATCACTATCATTATTATTAATGCTATTATCACCATTATAATTTTATTTTAAAATATAATTCTATTACATATAAATGTTGGTTATCTATATAATTATATATAACTATTATTATATTTATATGTATTGTTATAATATATAAAAATATTTTATGTCTATATATCATTATATATTATCATCATATTATCTAAAAAAATATATATGTGCATATATATGTACGTATGCATATATATGTACGTATGCATATATATGTATACATTTATATATTTTTTATATACATTTATATTTAAATATATATTTATACATATTATATATTTTATATATAATATATTTTATATATAATATTTATATAATATTCATATATTYATATTGTATATATTTATATATTTATTTCTCTATATTTATATCGTTATATATTTATATAGTTATATATTTATAAATATTAATATATTAATATATTTAATATATATATATATATGTATATATATTTTTATATATATCTSCAAGGCCATGGGAAGATATCAGTTATAGTATTGCATGTGCCTGACACTCTCYACATCCATCTAAATTCATGGATCAGCTGTGGAAAAGCCTGAAATTATCTGAAATTATCCCATTTTCTAGAAGTCTAAGGATAAACTTGTAGGAGTCACTGTCTTTGTCTCAGCCTGGGCATTCTCAGCCTGAAACTTCCCAGCTCCCTCTGGGTTTGGGCACCAAAAAAATYCCAATCTCCTTCAGGGAGCTTAATTCTCAGGTGACACTGGCAATTTGGGAGCTGCCATCCAAATCAGGGTTTCTTCCTGAGGGCAGCACTGTGTTCAGGGACAGCACTCACAGGGCAATAATTCACCCAAGCTCCTGCTCCAAATGGAGAATCCAAATGGATTTTTGGAGACCATCTCCTGATGTTTTTCTGCCTTCTGATGGAGATTCCAAAAGCCAAGAGATTTCAAAATAAACTTCACATTCYGCCTCCCACTCCTGTGGGAGCTGCAGAATGTGAATTTTATCTTGAATTTCTGAAATTTTATCTCTTATCCACTGAGGAGGCTCCTGCCACTTTTAAATGGTGAAGTCACCAAGCAACTCTTCAATGAAGCAGCAGAAATGCAGCTAAATTGATATCAATGTATGCAATCCTCATCCACCATTAATCTGGGAAAGATTTCCTTCATCAATCTCAAAGGGAAAAGCTTTGGGATAGCATCATGATTTGACTAAATTATCCTACAATTAAACTCATCAATTCCTCCTAGGAAACTTGTATTTTCTTTCTAGTGTTTTCAATAAACAGAATTATCACTTAATGAATTGTTCTAAATTAGCTGATTGTTTTCAATGGATGGAATAATAAAAAATATTCTGGGTGAGATTCCACTCAAGTGGCTGAATCCCAAGCCCCTCACCCTCCCTCTCTTGGAAAAGATTTTTCTTCATCAATCTCAAGGGGAAAAGCTTTGGGATGGCATCATGATTTGACTCAATTATCCTAATCAATTCCTCCCAGGAAACTTTTCTTTCTAGTGTTTTCAATAAACAGAATTATCCCTTAATGAACTGTTCTAATTTAGCTAATTGTTTTCAATGGATGGAATAATAATAAATTATATATATACAATAAATTTATATATATATATATATAGGGATAGCATAATGATTTGACTAAATTAATTATCCTACAATTATCCTAATCAATTCCTCCTAGGAAAYTTTTCTTTCTAGTGTTTTCAATAAACAGAATTATCCCTTAATGAACTGTTCTAATTTAGCTGATTGTTTTCAATGGATGGAATAATAATAAATTACATATATAATAAATTACATATATATATATATAAATTATATATATATATATAGGGATAGCATCATGATTTGASTAAATTAATTATCCTACAATTATCCTAATCAATTCCTCCTAGGAAATTTTTCTTTCTAGTGTTTTCAATAAACAGAATTATCCCTTAATGAACTGTTCTAATTTAGCTGATTGTTTTCAATGGATGGAATAATAATAAATTACATATATAATAAATTACATATATATATATATAAATTATATATATATATATAGGGATAGCATCATGATTTGACTAAATTAATTATCCTACAATTAAACTAATCAATTCCTCCTAGGAAATTTTTCTTTCTAGTGTTTTCAATAAACAGAATTATCCCTTAATTTCTTTGCATTCCACTGTTTTCAATAAACAGAATTATCGCTTAAGGAATTGTTCTAATTTAGCTGATTGCTTTCAATGGATGGAATAATAAAAAATATTCTGGGTGGGATTCCCCTCAGGTGGCTGCATCCCAAGCCCCTCACCAGTCTGGAGTTGTAGATGGGTGATTTGATGGGGGATGGCATGGGGCAGCTGATCCGCTTCTCCTTCTGGCGCCGGTTGCAGAACCAGACCCGAACCACTTCCTTCTCCATGGAGAGCTGCTCTGCTATCAAGGAGATCTCCTCTGAGCTGGGCTTGGGGTTCTGCTGAGAGAGGCAGCAGGTTAAAAAAGCCCCAAAGAACGCAATAAACCTGCTCTGAACTGGGCTTGGGGCTCTGCTGAGAGAGGCAAAAGGTTTAAAAGCTCCAAAAAGCACAAGGAGATCTCGGAACTGGGATCTCTGGGCTTGGGGTTCTGCTGAGAGAGGCAGGAGGGTAAAAAAAMCCCAAAAAKCACAAGAAAATCTCCTCTGAACTGAGTTTGGGGTTCTKCTGAGAGAGGCAGCAGGTTAAAAAGCCCAAAAAACCCCAATAAATCTGTTCTGAACTGGGCTTGGGGTGCTGCTGAGAGAAGTAGGAGGTTTAAAAGCCCCAGAAAGCACAAGGAGATCTCTGCGCTGGGATCTCTGGGCTTGGGGTTCTGCTGAGAGAGGCAGGAGGGTAAAAAAACCCCCAAAATCACAAGGGAATCTCCTCTGAACTGGGCTTGGGGCTCTACTGAGACAGGCAGATTGAAAAAGCCCCAAAAAGCACAAAGAAATCTCTGAGCTGGGCTTGGGGTTCTGCTGAGAGAGACAAAAGGTTTAAAAGCTCCAAAGAACACAAGATCTCTGAACTGAGACCACTGGGCTTGGGGCTCTGCTGAGACAGGCAGGAAGTTAAAAAGCCCCAAAAAGCACAAGGAAATCTCTGAACTGGGCTTGAGGCTCTGCTGAGAGAGGCAGGAGGGTAAAAAATCCCCCGAAATCACAAGGAGATCCCCTCTGAACTGGGATCTCTGGGCTTGGGGCTCTGCTGAGACAGGCAGATTAAAAAAAGCCCCAAAAAGTACAAGAAAATCTCTGAACTGGGCTTGGGGTGCTGCTGAGAGAGGCAGGAGGTTTAAAAGCCCCCAAAAAGCACAAGGAGATCTCTGAACTGAGACCACCGGGCTTGAGGCTCTGCTGAGAGAGGCAGGAGATTAAAAAAATCCCCCAAAATCACAAGGAGATCCCCTCTGAACTGGGATCTCTGGGCTTGGGGCTCTGCTGAGACAGGCAGGAGGTTTAGAAGCCCAAAGAGCATCAGGAGCTGCTGGCAGGACAAGGGTGGGGTTGGCTGTAAGCTGGGAGGGGACAAAAGCTCTGTCTGAGGCTGAGGGTAAATATTTGGSTGAGAGATTATGCTCTGTGATGCACAAAGTGCCTCAGGCTCCCCATCAGCGCTCCCAGTGTCAGGGGGGTGAGTCACAGCTCCTGCCCCTCTTATTGCACAAAGCTCTTCCCTCTTTGACCTTGACAGCACCACAATCAGAGCTGGGCTCACCTCAACCTGGTGGCCCTGCCACCATCCAGGGGACAGGAGCTCAGAAGAGTCACAAAAAGTCACAGAAAAGTCACTGTCTCTCTCCCTTTCTCATTTAAAAAGGGAAATAACAGAGCCCACCCTGCCCTCTGAGTCATTTATTTTCGTTCAGCTCTGTGGGGTTTGCTCAGAGTGGAAGCTCAGAAATGTCAAAGCCACCTGGCACAGAGGTAGATAAGATAATCTACCAAGATAATATTCCCATTGCAGAAAATGCCTCCTACCAGCTAGAAATGAGCTGCTAAAATGATCTGATGATGACTGAGCAAGTTTTGATAYGAGAGAGAAACCAAGGAAAAAACAAGCTCAGGAACAGCTTTGATTTGAGAAATTTTCCAAGGCACAGTTTAGTCCTRTTGATTAAAGCTCTGTTTGATGCCTCTAGGGATTTTTCTTTGAATTCTTGGAGCTTAAAAAGTAGAAGGGTTCAACTTCTGAATGGGTTCAGGAAAAAATAATTGGAGCAACAAGTTCTGGGGTCTCACAAGAGCTGCTCAATGGGGCATTGTGGCCACRGAGCTCCTGTGACACTTCTGCAACTCACACAGAAAAGAGCTGGGTGCAGAGATCAGCTTTGGCCCCAGTGATAATGGGGAAATGTGGTGCTAAAATTGTAATTCCCACAGAATAACATTCAACAGGGAAATAATTGGGAATTTCTTTGGGTTTAACACTTTACCTGTTAACTCCTCCAAGCATTTTCTAACCTACTGTCAAATAATGGGGAACTCCTTTGGGTTTAACACTTTTCTTTTTGCTTCTTCAAGCATTTTCTAACCTGCAGTCAAACAAATACCCCCCMAAAAAACTCTTTTCTTGAGAGGACTCAGTGCCACAGGCTTGCAAATGCCAGGCTGAGGGAGAGAAAGATTTTCCCCTCACATCTTGGAATCTCTTCTCCAGCGTGGAGCGGATGTTGGTCTCAATGCTGGTCCTCTTCTTCCTTTTCCGTCCAAACATCTCRTTCACTGAGGGGTAGGAGTTGGGGGTGCTCATGGAGGAATCCAAAGGAGCAGATTCTGGGGTAGAAGGGAGGGGAAAATGAGATATCCAAAAAGATAATCTGAGTTATTTTCATTCCCAGATACTTCCTGTGAAAGTATCCGGTGCCTTCTAAAATAGATTAATTAAATTAATTTAAAGGTGCCTTCTAAAATAAATTAATTGTTCCTGCATTGTGGAATAGATTAATTGTTCCTGCATTGTGGATTCTCCCTCTGATGATGATTAAAATTGCTCCAAATCCATCAATGAGCTTGCCCAAATCAAAGAAGAGAAATGTTTTAACCCACACACCGTTTTTCCTTTGGGAGCCTGATTCCCAGCCTGCTCTGACAGGGACCAGGAGTGTTCCAATAATTTCATTTCCCACAGAAAAGGATGTGACCAAAGCCTTTGGCYCGGGGTGGCTGAGATGTGACCGATGGCTCAGACATCCTGAAGGGTGAGGTCAGCACAGGACACCACCCCAAACCTGGCTTCCCCTGGGAATTCCCCTCTCACTGAAATCCTTCCTTTTCCAGCTGCTCCCCCTGGGCTGATCCCTCAGCACCTCAGCAGCTGCTCCCCTTCTCCAGCTCCCACAGGGAGGGGCTGAAGGTGTTGGAGGTTCCTGGATGGATCCTCTCCTGCTGCTGGTGATGCCTCAGATTTTCAGCTTTTCTGTTTTTCAGATTTTCAGGTTTCAGCTTTTCTATTTTTCAGATTTTCAGGTTTCAGCTTTTCTGTTTTGCAGGTTCTGTGCTGCTTTAGTGTGTGGGTCTGG
>JACDOX010000592.1:105148-117270 GCA_014549065.1 Cardinalis cardinalis
CCAAGGCATCAGTGGCATTTCTGCCCTGCTGTCACCCACCTGCATCACTGAGCCACTTCTCCAGCAGGGGCTTGAGCTTGCACATGTTCTTGAAGCTCAGGTTGAGAGCCTCGAAGCGGGAGATCGTGGTCTGGCTGAAGTCATTCCCGTAGAGCTTCCCCATGGCCAGGCCAACGTCCCCCTGCCAGGGGACACCCAAATCCCACCATGAGCACAGGGAAATCCCTCCCAGCTGTCCCAGCCCCGTGAAGAATCACAGAGGCACAGAATTAACCAGCCTGGAAAGGACTTTCAAGGTTGGGTATCAGGAAAAAGGTTTTTACAGAAAAATTGATAAAGCTCTGGAATGTTCTGCCCAGGGAGGTGCTGGAGTCCCCATCCCTGGGTGTGTTTAACAAAGCCTGGATGTGGCACTGGGTGCCAGGGTTCAGTTGAGGTGTTTGGGCTGGGTTGGATTTGATGATCTTGAAGGTCTCATCCAACCTGGTCGTTCTGTGAATCCTGTGACCTTTGAGATCATCCAGTCCAACCTATGACCCAACACCTCCTCATCAAATAAACCATGGCACYGAGTGCCACATCCAGTGACTCCACCTCTTCCTTGGGCAGATGATTCCAGAGCCCAATCATTCTTTCAGTGAAGGATTTTTTCCTCTTGYAGCCCAAACTTCCCCTCAGGCTGCTTCCAGCATAGCTTCAGCCTTGTTTCCATGACCTGCCCKCCAGGGAAAGGGGATTGATTCCCCMCAGGAATCCGCCCCCACCTCTGAATATTGGAAAAGGTGCAGAAATCAAGGATTTGGTGGTGAGGTGCTAGGAAGGGTTTGTGTCTTCGTGTATTTGGAAGGGAATGCTGCAAAATAACCCAAATTTACCTACCCCAGCCTTTCCTTCACCCACAGCTCTGCCCCAAATTCCCCGAATCCCCTCCCTCTCACCTGTGTGAACCCCAGCTTGATCCTCCTTTGTTTGAAAGTCTTTGCAAACTTTTCCAGCTCCTCCAGGTCGCTGGGCTCCTCAGAAGCCCCTGCTGGGGTCAGGTGCTTTGCCACTTGCAGGTGCTGGGGGACGTCCAGGTGGGGCTCAACCGAGGAGCCAGGCAGGCCAGAGCGACCCACAGCCTGTCCAAAACACCCCAAAAAACACGCTCAGAGTCACAGAAATAGAAAACCAGACGATTTCCTGGGCCATCTGCCCTCCCTGAAGCAGCAGGGGGAGTTTGCCATGCCCTCGGGCGCGTTCTTGCGCACACTCGGGCGCGTTCTTGCGCACACTCGGGCGCGTTCTTGCGCACACTCGGGCGCGTTCTTGCGCACACTCGGGCGCGTTCTCGCGCACACTCGGGCGCGTTCTCACCTGGGAGGCCAGGCTGGGTCCGGGCTGGGAGAGGAGGAGGCTGCCCTGCTGCTGAGGGAAGGAGAGGAGGTTTGGCTGCAAAGCTGAGGAGATAAAAGAGAGACATTTCTGGTCAGTGAACACCCCCGGGAAAGCCCAGAGTGGGAAGCTCCGTTTGTTATTTCTTGCCCAAAATAGAAGAATTTCAGCCCTTAGGAGCGTGTCTGGCTCTGAGTGGATTATGAGAAATAAAAGGTTCTTCCCGTGGCTTTTTAGCCTGCAAGGGATCATTGCAATAATGGTAGAAGTGAAATAGCTCATTTGCTGATCCCTGCATGTCACTCATCACACTCAGGCATCTTAGAGACCTCTAATCTTGATTTTAGGTGCCAAGCAGCAGAGAATTTTCTACATCCTGCCTGGGGATTTCTCTCAGTTCATAATTATTGTAGCTCTTAGAAAAATGGACATCTTATTTCCAATATAAGCCCTCGTGACTCCAACTTTCAGCCACTTGATCTTGCTAAAAAAACCCTGATTCTCCAGTTAATCTCGTGAGCCCTCCCACTCTGCTCTCAATTCTACATTTCATTTTCAAATGTCATTTGGAAGCCTTCTGACCCCTTCTTTCCTACCCTACTGTATTTCAAATAAATTGAATTTCTTTCAGAACGTCGGCGCTGACACGAAATGATGAAAGGAGGAAAGAAGGGAAATCCATAAACCCAGCAAAAACTGGGATTTATGGAGAGCGTGTAATTGTTTCGTTGACAAACTGCCAAGTACAAGCCTATATCTCTTAGAGGGAATGTCCTACAGGATTAGGTTGTGTAGTTCCCTAGAAATTTAGTTGGTTTCAAGTCCATTGTGAGTGAAACCTATAGAATTTAGTGAGGATTTATAACCTTGCTCAGAGCAGTCAATATATTTAATTGATTATAACTGACAATTACAGGGAGATCCATAGAAATTTATGGACTTCTGCTWATAAAAAGGAAAACAGATAATCTCCAGAATCAATCACTGCCCCCTCCCTCTCTGCCTTTTCTTATTTAATTTAGATCTGATGTGCACAATCTCATTTATTTACTTAGGCTGGGGTTGGAATAAACCTTCCCTAACGCTGGAACAACTTCAAATTTCAAATCCAGGCTGGTAATGAGGTGCACATTTTTAGCAGTGCAGGTAATTAATCACTGCAATGGCTTTGCCTTGGGACATGGCAGATGCTCTGTCATTTGGAGTCTTTAAAATCATGATTGAACACCTCAGCTCCAGCTCCGAGGGAAATGAAGGGCTGGATTCAGGAATCACCGGTCTGACAGCTGAGATGAAGATTTCAGCAGCAACATTCAGGCTGACAGGATTCCCAAAATCTCCATGGCTGTTCATTCCCACCTTTACAGACTCTCCCACCCCTGACTCAGGTGTTTGGTTTTACTGGGAATGAGGAATAAGAGCTGGGAATTTATCTGACAGCTTCAAAACACAAACGAACTCAAATTCACATCGTTGTTGGAAAGGTTCAGCCCCCAGCCAAGCCCCTTTGGCCACAAAATCCATTTATGGACCCACAGTCCAAAATCAGGAGATACTCAGAGCATTCCCTGATGGCCCCAAAGACAATTCTGGAATATTTTCTTCAGGAGGAAGAAAATTCCACTTGAACCAWATTCCTCTTCATTTCCACTCCCCACTGGCTGTGCATGCATGTGGCAAAAGGATCAGTAAATCCTGGCAATCAGCCATGCAAAATGCACAAAAATCCAGCTCCTGGCCAGAATATCCAGCCCTGGTCAAGCCTGGAACTGGAAGGGGTGACAAGCAAACACAGCTGACAAAAAAAAAGGTCCCTGAACAGATAAATTCCAATCTCTCAAAGGCAGCAAGTTCTGCTTTGCAGTAAAAGATGTTTATTATTCATGAATAAAAGCAAGACAGAAAGTAATAGATTGTCCTGACCGTATTTCAAACTAACAAATTCAAAATTATTTGTAAATATACATCAAGTATCTTTATCCATCACTCAGCGTCATTTGGCAGAGAGGAGAATTTATATCCTGTCAGGAAGAAATAAATTCCYCACTTGCTTTTGGAGTGTGTGAACCAGAGGGTTCAAGCTGCAGAGATTTAATGTTATAATCCTGAATTTTAGTTCGTGTGGAGGGAGCTCTGTGCTGGGATAAATCAAAGCACAAGCAAAGGATCCAAATCCCCTTGGATCTGCCAGGTTRTGAATTAAAGCCTAAAACATCCCCGGGGTGGGAGAAGTGCTGTGAGAATATTGGGGGTATAAATAGAATTACAGGGAGTTTATCAAGCATGGGGTGAGTCCTCAAAGCCTTTCTGGAGCTGATTTTGGGAGCAGGGAGACCTTTCCAAATATCCACACCTCTCCCTCCCATCCCAGAGCTGCTCCTGGCTCTGCTGGACCTGTTCTGCTCCTTCCCTGCATTTCCCCTCCCTCCGAACGATCGGCCCGAGCTCTGATGAGCTTTCTGCAATTAACGAGGAGCGGGAGGGAGCAGCTCCCTCTCCGCYCTGCTGGAATTCCAGGCTGGGATCGCTGCCTGGCCCCAAGGTGGCACTCGAGGAGCGCACAAGGCGCCAGCAGCATCTCCCGCATGGATCTGGGATCATCCCCGGCAGCATCACCCCGGGAAAACCCGACATCCACCGCAAGGGAGGTTTTTAAATATTTATCCATCTCTGTCGCCGTCTATTTTATATTATATTTTTATTTTTTTATATTTTTTAKCTATTTGTAACCCTGCAGTTCTTTAGTGCATAACTCTAAACTCCATGTACAGTGGGAGCTGCTGCTTCCCCATTTTGGGCACACACAAAAATTCCTCTCCAGGATTTGAGCTTTTATATTTTCCATCTACTTGAAATAGATGATATTATATTTAATACTAATACTACTACTACTACTACCAATAACAATAAATTATATTTATAATATTATATTATTATATTTTCCATCTGGTTTGTAACCTGCAGTTCTTTTGTGTGTAATTCTAAACTCCACACACACAGTGGGAGCTGTTGGTGTCCCATTTTGGGCACACACAACAATTCCTCTCCAGGATTTGAGCTTTTATATTTTCCATCTACTTGAAAGAGATTATATGAAATTTAATACTAATGCTACTACTACTACTACCAATAATAATAAATTACATTTAATAATAGTATATTAATATATTTTTCATCTGTTTGTAACCCTGCAGTTCTTTAGTGTAAAACTCTAAACTCCATGTACAGTGGGAGCTGCTGCTTCCCCATTTGGGGCAGACACAAAAATTCCTCTCCAGGATTTGAGCTTTTATRTTTTCCATCTACTTGAAAGAGATGATATTATATTTAATACTAATACTACTACTATCAATAACAATAAATTATATTTATTAATAATATATTATTATATTTTCCATGTATTTGTAACCCTGCAGTTCTTTAGTGCGTAACTCCAAACCCCACACACAGTGGGAGCTGCTGCTTCCCCATTTGGGCAGACACAACAATTCCTCTCCAGGCAATCAAGGGCACCCCACTGCCTCAGGCCCCAGAGATGGAAACAAAAGGGAGTTGGGGGCAGCAAACTTGGGGTCAATGACTTCATYAGCTGAAGCTGGAATTGGCAGATTCACCCCCAATATGCAAATGGACCAAACTTATAAAAGTGTGAAACCTGTGACCCATTGTCCATTTTTGGGTGGGTTTTGTCTGCCCCAAATGTACCTGAATGTCCTTCAATAAATAGAACTGCTTTTATTCTCTCAATTTYRTCTGRCCTCTGTTTTTARGTAGCCCAAAAAAGGAATCAACTCAGCTTTTCCTTCTCTTACCTTGTTGTCCTGCCTGAGACTGGGACAGGAGGAACTGGGGGACTGACTGCATGTGCCCAGGAAGCAACACCAGCTGCTGCAGGGTGTGGAGAGAGCTCATGTCCTGCAGAAAAAAGCAAAGGGAACGATAAAAATCAAGGATTTGTGCTCCTCACAAATCCACACTGAATTTCTGTATTTTGAGGGGCTGGAGGGGTGCAGGTCAAAAAGTTTCAGGTGCAAGAGAAGATTCTGTGCATACAGAGACCTCCATGTGAAGAACTGTCTGTTTTTCCCTGGAAAAGTTAACTCTTGGTGACATTTCTGAGCTGGAGATCCAAAGGTTTCAGGTGCAGGAGAAGAATTCTSACTGAATTTGGGGAATTTGGGGGCTGGAGGGCTGCAGGACCAAAAGTTTCAAGTGTAGGAGAAGAATTTGGTGCAGACAGAGACATCCATGTGGAGAAGAGTCTGCTTTTCCCTGGAAAAGTTAACTCTTGATAAAGACATTTTCGAGGCAATCAAACTCTGGTTGTTAGAACAGTGAAACCTCACAGATTCCAGTTTTTTCAGATAAAGCATTTCCAGAGCTTTATCTTCAGATTAAGCTCTGATTATTAAGCATTTCCACTGCCTAAAATCACTCAGCAGATTGCAGCAGGCTGTCCCAGCTCACCAACTCTGCTTCCCACAGKACTGGCCTGAAGACTGGGGGGAAATTGAAGAATCCCTAAATTGTATCATGGATCTGAATACCCATGAAAGAAGGAGGGAAGGGATTCCTGAGCCCCTCTGTGGATGCCTGGCATCCAACTCCCACTAGAATTTAACAGGAGTTAAGGGCTGAACTACAGATTTTTACCTTGGGTAAAAAAAAAAAACCCTGGAGGAATTAATTTCTCCCCTGGTGTAAATCAATTTGAGGCAACAAGAGGCTGAGATTAGGAGTTAATCTGGTCTAGAACCCTATCTCCAGCAATGGCATTAACCAGACACTCATGAATGAGGAAGAGCAGGGCAAACATTATCAGACACTTCCCCACGGCGCTGTCTCGGCCTCCAATTATTCCCAATCCAAGGGATTTCCTGACCATGGGGTGGTTTCAAACCCTCAGAGGAAATCTCACCCCAGCGCGTGTCCAGCCTAACTTTAAACCCACAAGGGAAAGCCGAGGAGSAGGAAGATGAGGATTCACTTTTCCAGCTCYGTGTTCCTCACCCTCTCTGGCCAGAGGAATTTGGGGAGGGGGTCAGGAGCAGCTCCTTTTCCTGGGATTTCAGGAGCAGCCAAGGGATTTCCTGACCATGGGGTGGTTTCAAACCCTCAGAGGGAATCTCACCCCAACACGTGTCCAGCCCAACTTTGAACTCACGAGGAAAAGCCCAGGAGGAAGATGAGAATTCAGTTTTCCAGCTCCRTGTTCCTCACCCTGTYTGGCCACAGGAATTTGGGGAGGGGGTCAGGAGCAGCCCCTTTTCCTGGGATTTCAGGGCAGCCAGGTCACTCACCCCTGCAATTTGGCTCCCTGGCATCATGGATGATCCCTGCACGAGGTGCCCCGACCGAGGGGGGATGGCAGACTGCAGGGAGTCGCTGAGGTCCTCGGTTTTAATCTGCAAAAAGAGCAAAGGAATCGTGGAATTAGGGAGCAGGGATGAGCAGAGGGCAGCTGGGATCCAAGAGGCTGGAGGAGGCTCCTCTCAGGGATTTTTGTGCTGTTTCCATYGCTGAAAATCAGGGTTATTCCACACTCCTGCTCCCTACTCTACCCCATGGATGGTTTTCCTGCTCTGCCAAGCACTTTGCTCAATTAAAACACTTCAGGAAAACAACCAATTTCCAGCAGCTTTTCAAAGTTTAAAGCCTTTTGTGGAGTTTTAGTGAAGACAAGAAGCAATTCTCCTTTCCAGATCCCTGACAGAAGGGATGGACATGGAAAACCTCTCATTTTTCCCTGCATGAAACAGAGAATACAAGGGGATGGGAAAGGATGGGTCATGGAGGGAAAGACCTCAAAAAAACAGAATAATCTCCTAGAATTCAAAATGCAGCACTCCAAGCACCAAATTAATTTGTTCCATTTCTACCAAAAAGCAACAAGAAATTGCAAGGAAAATCTCCTTCCTCAGTTACAATCTGTTGAAAAATAACTGGAAAACTTCACAGGTRTCCAGTGGTCTTTTTGGGCTACCTTAATGTTCTTGCAAAGTTCTTGTCCACAAGAAAATAAAGATTTTTAAATCCATATTCTTRGAAAAAAATGTACCCAGGGACCAGAACTGAATCCTTGTTTCTGGTTTATCCYACAATCTCTACATTCATTTCTAACTTTGCTAATACACTTTTAAAAATGAATTTATTAAGAAATAGTAATAATAGTAAAAATCTGTTCCAGTTGTAGTAGCTGAAGTTTTTTGGTAGCGCTGACTGGGACAGGAGGGAGGGGAGGATTTTGGAAGTTTTTAGGTAAATTACTGAAAGGTGAGTAAGGAGTGTCCATGCACAGGGGACAGGTAAAAGATACAGAACTCTCCTCCAAGAAAAGATTGACCCAAACCTTTTCTCAACACTGAACAAGGGTTATTCCTCATCACATCAAGAAGAGCCTCTAATTCCCAAAAACTGGAAAAACCAGGAGGACGCTACCAAGGACACAACTTGAAACTCCTGAAGATTCACCCTGACTCCCAGGAGTGAACATCCCTGGGTGTTCCCACCTGATCCCTTCCAAACCATCCCCCAAAGGTGAGCAGGGTCTTTGCCCCACTGATGGGGCCTTGAGGTCCTACAACCTCCTGCCAGCAGAGGGGGACAAGAAATTCAGCTCTACAAACCCCATCCCGAGGGAATATTTTGGGGTTGAAGGAGCTTTTCTGCCCATTTGAGCAAAGCAAAGAAACGCACGGAATAATTCCGGTTGGAAGAGACCTCTACAACCATCGAGTCCAAGCTTTGATGGACCTCCACGAGAGGAGAAAAGGAGGAAAACAGGATCACAAGAAGCTCAGCAGCTCCAGAAAAGGGAGCTGCAATGTTCCCCTCTGCATTTTGGAAGGTGCTGCTYGGAGGGAAGGTGATTACAACATCCCCTTTCATTACAGCTCGAGCTCTGGACACTGCCGAAACTCGTTTTGCAATACTCCCAGCTCCTTGCAGCAAGAGGTAGACATGCTATGAATTCCAGCTCTTTCCTACCTTTCAGGTTGGCATGATCATCCCTCTTAGCCTGGCAGGGCAAAAAAAACCAACAAAAAAATCAGGTGGAAAGATCTTCTCGATCGCTATCGGCAGCGATAAGTCACTGAATGCCAGGCAAAAAGGCTCAGGAGGACACCCCGTTACCCCTGAGCCATCCAGTCACTCCAGGCACGTGGTTCTTTGCATTAAAAAGAATCCATTGSAGGCAAATAAAAAAAAAAAAWTWAAARKTWWTTWAAAAAAAAATTAAAAATTAACGTTTGTCTGCTTCATCCAAGGCTGAGCAGTCCCAAGAAATTGAAGTTTTTGGCGTCTCAGAGAGCCGGGCTGTGGATCCCGCCTGAGCTGTGATCCCGCTGGCAGTGGGGTGTTGAGGAGGCACGAGCCATTTCCAAACTGAAATCAATTTTTGCAGCTGCCAAGCGGGACGAGCTGGCGGCGCTCCAGGCACAAAGGGGTGTGTAGCCGCATCCCGGCATGGCTGGATGTGAGAACGGGAGGTGGGTTTGGCAGAGCACCGGCTCCCGACTCAAAAACAACAACAACATCTCCCACTGCTCCTTCCCCCGGCCCTGGAATTCTCCCTCCTGCGCAGTGGGCGGGAACCTGGGCTTCGTTCTTGACAAATCCTTCTCCCCCTTGCACCTATTTCCATTGGGTTTAGGCTCAGATTTACCTCGCTCTCCTCTTCCTCTTCCCTCTCTGCAGCTGGCTAATTGTTCATTAGGAGGTCAGGATCTATCCAAAATTTTGGGGATGGTTTATGCAAATCCCGCTCTTTTGGGTTTTTTTCCTGGCTAAACCGGCAATATTGCCAAGTGTACATTAAAAAAAAAAAAAAAACAAACCCAAAAAAACCCCAAAAAACCACACACATTGTGGGCGAGGCCACTCAATATCATGAGACTCCCTTAAAATAATGTAAATTTCGAATTAATAAAACGAGGGGAAGAGTTGCCTCCTCCTTTCCCAGTGCATCAGCCTCGGATTTGCAGAAAATGCCTGCAAATATGGGAAGAGTTTTCCTTGAGGAACCAAAAAAAACCCCCAGGGTTGAAATGATGAAATCCTCAGAGAATCACCTCGTGGGGGTATTTGATGGGAGCTCTGCTGAAATATTGCAAGTGAGAAACAGTGATTTGGGTAAAAGCAGGAGCAGATCCCACTGGGATTGCTCAGGATCTTGGCTTTATAGGATGGATCATGGATGGGGAAAGGGGAACGAGAAGTCACGGAGAGACTTTGTTCCCACTGGATTTTACTCAGAAAAAATAACAGTATTTAAAGGAAGCAACCTGGCTTGGTGGAAGCCTCGTTGCCCGTGCCAATGAATCCTCCAACCTGAACCATCCCGTGGAAAAACGAGCAGGGCAAAGAGCAGGACCTGCAAATGCCCACGGCTGGGGTGAGGTGTGGGGGCTCTTGGCTGTGAATCTCCAGCACCTTCCTCCCTTTGGGGCCCGAGGGGAGGCCCRGGGCAGGGCTGGGAGCAGGTAACGGCAGCTGGAGGCACGGGAGCTCCTCTGGGCCAGGGCAGGAATCACACTTGCAAATCTCAAGTGGATGTTTGGATGTTTTCACAGCCTYGAAACAGGGTCAGCCCCCGAGCAAACTGAATGAAAAACACAGGAAGGGTGACTGGCTGCAAAAGAGAGTCCCTTCCGAAGTTGGCTTGAACAGCTGCAAGGATGGATGGTTTCTTACCTATCTCTGGCCTAAACACAAAAACAAAAAGCAAAACAAACTAAGAAACACATTGAGGGTGATGGAAAATGATCAAAGCTCCGGAGCCCGCTTGCGTAACTGATTTGTGGAAGGTGTTTCATAAACATTTCATAAGAAGGAGAATTATGAAGAAAACATCTCCCAACCTGCCTGCAATTACTGCACAAACTCTTCCTTACCAGTAGGAAGAAGGGGAGAGGAAAAAAAAAAAAAAAAGGTACATCTGTTTTGTAACTGATCTGTGAACTTCTGGCAAACGCTCGGCTCATGAAAACATCCTGCAGACATCTTGGAGAGCTCTGGAAAACTGGGAAATTGGGAAGATTCTCCTGAGCAGCTCTGCTTGAATTCCCTTCAGATTCCATGGGCTGGTGGTTGGATCCCACTGGTTGGGCTGGAGCCCTCCATGGGGAATCCCAGTTCAGGGATAATCTCAATGTCTTCCCCACCTATCAGAGCCCAAACCCCTCCTTGGGATGAGCTCCTGGTGTGACACACACAGTGCTCCATCATCCTCCTCACTCAGCCACCAATTCAGAGCCCCCAGTCCTCTCCCAAATCCAGGTCTGGATCTCTCCTACCCAAGCCCTGCCAGCCCTCTCCAGCCCCAGTTATCAGGCAGGAACCACATTAGTGGGAGATGCAGACGCCCCCATTTGTTGTGAAGCTCCTATTTAGCCAGTGACCTCTTTGAAACACATTTATCTGCCTCCACATCTGCCTTATCTCAGTCAGAGCCGAGTTTGGGAGTTTGACTCACTCYCAGCCCTGCAGAGCAGGGGGGAGAGGAGGATCAGGTGCACACAGAGGGTCTGGAGCAGCCAGAGAAGGATGGCGAGAGGGAACAGCTCTGAGTCACCCCAAAACGCTTTGAGTCACCCCAAAGTGCTCCTCAGCACAGCAGGGCTGCCTCAAGCTGCCCCAAAACCCTTTGCCTGGGGCTCAGGGAGGAGGATTTAAGCTGGAAACAGGAATTAAGCGGGATCTAAGGCTCCTGCAGCTCCCTGAGCCTTCCCACCTTGGGATGGCGTAAGCGCTCCGCCGTGAATTACCCGCACACGTGGGCCCCATAAAATAAAAAACACACTAATAATAAATTATGGCAATAATAATAATAATGGGGTTGCAATTACTATTTCCACATGTACTATCCTGCACATACAGCAGGGATTAACAGACACCTGGAAAGAAGGCAGGAAACCTTTATGTCAGTGCCACGATATTCACCCTGCAACGCTTGTATCCCACTGAAAGCTRGGAATTTTTGGAAGCTGTCAGCGTGACAGAGAGGAATTCAGCGTAGGATCAACCCCCAGACAGGCTCTGTCCTAAAGCTCAGCCATGGCAAATTCAAATCCCAAACCTCAGCACACCTGCATCRCCCTCCACGAGGCCTTTGAGTTTATTAATTGAGGTGAGATCTGATAGGGTTTATCCTCAGCTTCAGCTTGGGATGGAAATGGTGGTGCTGGAGTCAAARTAGGGGTGGGAAGGCAAAACTTTTGGAGCAACCAAGCTGCACACTCGACAGGAGAAAACAAACAGAACCACAGGCAGCTCTTGTGGGCTCTCTGATACAGCTCGTCCCTGGAATTTTTGCTTTCAAACAAACAGGGAAGAGAGAGAAGTCCCCCCCTTGCTGTGCTCAACCTCAGATGATCACCTGTGGCACAGGGAGAGGAGAACCACAGCAGAGGTGGGAAGAGCACCTGCCCTGCCTGGCCGCGCTCAGGGTGACACCTGCTCAGGTGGGAGGGTCCTGCCCAGGACCCCMCAGAGCCTCTGGGTGCTCCCAGGGGGCACACAACTGCTGTAAAAACACTGAAAAATCAATTTACAGCACCTTCCCTCAGCAGGGATACCCAGGCACGTGGCACCTTCCCTGTGGGCATCCCAAACTGGGAGCACTWGAACAGGAGATGCCATTTTCTTGGTCAGAGGGGCCACAACCTCCACTCAAAGCATGGGAAATGATTTTCCCACCATCAAGGCTGGGATTTCTGCCCTGTCTCCCTGCCAGGACTCCCCCAGCC